>OY982569.1:15989978-16380468 GCA_963859945.1 Euplagia quadripunctaria
AAATACAACCTTGTGAATTCAGAGGTGCCATATTACAGGTATGTGCCCGACCCAGTTCTCGAAAATGGTCGAGCCACATTGTATTGGGATCGATCTATCATCACTGACAGAATTATTGTTGCAAATAAACCTGATATAGTGGTGCAATGATCATCGATATCGCTGTTCCTCATGACGAGAATCTCGTGAAAGTCGAAAAAGATAAACAAATCAAATATTTGAATTTGTTTCACGAGATTGTCGATATGTGGAATGTCGAATCGGCGATCATTGTTCCGATTGTCATATCGGCTCATGGATTAATAGCCAAGAGCCTCGATCAACACCTTAAGAGGCTCGCGTTAGACGGTTGGATCAAGGGACTGATGCAGAAGGCAGTTCTTCTCGACACGGCCCGTATAGTGAGGAGGTTCCTGTCTTTGGAGCCCTAACCACCGGTATCTTGGTCCCTGTACCCGATGTCGGTGGTGTACTATTTTTTATATTTTTAAATATATATTTTTATGTACATATTTAAAAATGTAATTTATATGGTGGAAGATGAATAAAGAGAATAATAATAATAATTAATCGACACGATCATTAACCAGCAAGTTCGCCGTAACCGAAAGGATTTGGCGACATGTTGGATAGATTATAAAAAGGCCTATGACTCTGTGCCACATACGTGGCTCTTGAGGGTGATGGAGTTGTACAAGATTAATACAACTCTATGCACTTTCTTGAAGGCATGTATGCGGCAATGGAGAACCGTCCTTTGCTATCCAGGATGTCGGCGGTCTCAGGGTGACGGCGAGTTTATAAAGATCAGGCGGGGTATATTCCAGGGTGACAGTTTGAGTCCCTTGTGGTTCTGCTTAGCTTTGAATCCTCTTAGCACTTTGCTGGAGGGTTCAGGACTAGGCTACTGTTTGCGGAGAGGAGGTCAGGTAATATCCCATCTCCTTTACATGGACGATTTGAAACTTTTTGCCTGCAGCAAATCCCAATTGATAAAATTACTAGAGGTAACTGAAAACTTTAGTAAATGTATCAGTATGGAATTTGGTGTGGATAAATGTGCAGTCATGCATGTAAAAAGAGGCAGGATTGTGGAATCTGAAGGGATGGAACTCTCAGATTCCACACACCTTAGATGTCTTTCCGCCAACGAAACTTACAAGTATCTAGGTATGTCACAGTCGTTAGGGGTAAATGAATTGTCTATGAAGCAATCGTTACAGGAGCGCTTCTTTGGCCGCCTGAAAAAAGTACTCAAAAGTCTTTTGTCAGGTGGTAACAAGGTGCGGGCCTATAACGATTGGGTCATACCTGTTCTAACCTACTCCTTTGGCATACTTAGATGGACTCAAACTGAACTAGATGCCCTGGATAGAAGAGTTCGTACACTGCTTACCGCGTACCGAATGCACCATCCACGTTCATCGGTCATGAGATTGTATATCCCGCGGAAATGTGGGGGTCGTGGTTTTTTAAATGCCAAGACCCTCCATAACCGCGAGGTATGCAACCTTAGAGATTACTTTCTCTCCGTTGACCTGGATGTGTATCGGGATGTGGTGGCAGTTGACGACGGACTCACTCCGCTTGCTCTAGCAAAAGAGAACTGGCGCAAACCAGCAGTACTTAGTATTACAGATCGCATGGAGATATGGAAGAGCAAGGAGTTGCATGGACGTTTTTATCGGGCCTTAAATGGGCCCGATGTAGATTTATTAGCATCAGTATCCTGGCTACGGTTCAGTGACCTCTTCGGAGAAACTGAAGGTTTTGTCTGTGCAATTACGGACGAAGTTGTTATGACGAATAACTATCGGAGATATATCCTGAAGGACGGCACAGTTGACATTTGTCGGGCGTGTCATCGTCCCGGAGAAACCCTCAGGCATATAATTTCTGGTTGTTCTCGTCTTGCCAACGGCGAGTACTTGCATAGACATAACCAAGTGGCCAGGATAGTCCATCAGCAACTTGCTCTTAAATATAACCTTGTGACTGTCGAGTTACCATACTACAGGTATGCGCCCGACCCAGTTCTCGAAAATGGTCGTGCAATATTGTACTGGGATCGATCTATCATCACTGACAGGACTATTGTTGCCAATAAGCCTGATATAGTGGTGATAGACCGATTAGAGCGCCGAGCAATGATTATTGACATCACCATTCCCCATGACGACAATCTCTTAAAAGCCGAAAAAGATAAACATATAAAATATTTGGACTTATCCCACGAGATTGTCGACATGTGGGATGTGGATTCAGCAATCATTGTGCCGATAGTCATTTCGGCCCATGGGTTAATTGCTAAGAGCCTCGACCAACACCTTCAGAGGCTCACGTTAGGCAGCTGGATCAAGAGCCTAATGCAGAAGGCAGTCCTTCTCGACACGGCACGCGTAGTGAGGAGGTTTCTGTCTCTGGAACCCTAACCACCGGTAGCTTGGTCCCTGTACCCGATACCGGTAGGACACTATTTTTTATATTTTTAAATATATTTTTTTTTATAATAATGTATTTAAAAAAGTAATTTATATGTTTTGTAAAAGTTAATAAAGAGAATAATAATAATAGCCTGGCAACACTAACTTGTAAGCGTCATATTATCTTACAGAAAATATTATATCGATAAACATATTGAATACATCGCAATAAATTATAAAATAAATACAAAACAAATATTTGGAAACGGATTCCTAAAATATATAAAAAAAAACACAGACACAACATGCAAAAGTTCAGAAGAAAAAATTTCAAAGAAAATGACAGAAGTCAAATAAGATAATAGCCCGATAATAAAATAATATGAATTACAATAAAATATAATGCTTACAAGATATCAAGCCAGACAGAGGACTGCACAACAAATATCCCCGGACTCGTCGCACAGCTCCGCCTCACAGCTGCCAATACACTCTTCGGTAAGATCGGCAAACAGCGAGGCGTCGAGCTCAAGCTCCAGCGACGAGTATTTCTCCCCGCCGACGTCGCCAACACCTGTGCGTCAGCAGGGGAGAGGCCGGCCACCGTCCTGCTTAGGACCCCGAGGACCACTGACCTCGAATAGGGCCCCCGCTGCCGGTGGTGATGTGCGCCGCATGAAATGGACTTATTCAATGAATGAAAACGTCATGCGGGCATATTATCGGGCTACAGAGTTGGGAACTAACCTTACTGCGTACCGTGTTCGATTACTGCCTCTGTTTCAGGAGATTGAACCAGCTGTCAACGTAGCACAACGACTCTCGGATCAGGTACGGGCTATATAGCGCTGTCACCTGCTGGATGATACCGTACTTGAGAGGCCACGCTCTGACGTACGGAATAGATTTGTTATCCCTTCTTCATCGCAAGTTGTGGGTTTGGTGACCAATCACACACCACAATTGCCACCGCAATTACATGTTGATGCAATTGTGGATAGTGAAGCTATAGCTGTAAGTACCCAATACAACGAAAGGTTAAGGAGCGCCTTGGAGGATGCGATTCTGGAATACCGGTTTGTGAACTACAGTAATAGAACCCATTTATTCCGTTTGCCCATTCATAGACGAAATATAGCGCTGGTGTGTGCCTTGGATTCGTTATTGTCTGACTATTTAGACAATAGCGAAGATCTTAGTGATACACACTCTATTCTGTACTGTGCGGCTGTCGCAGCATGTCGAGTAGCTGGAGTACATTTCTCTGTAAATACCGCTACTACTCGACCCAAGCCTGCTGTGCCAGCCTGGCAGTGCAGAATCGAGCGTCGTATTGCTGAGGCCAGGACACTCATCGGTAAGCTAATCTGCTTTAGATCGGGTAATACGCGGCCGAGAGTGATGCGCTTTGTGAAACAGGCATTCTTGGGGACTGACTTTGTAATAGACTTTCTAAAGCAGAAAGTTTATGCATGGGCAAATAGGATTCGAAGATACAAAAAGAGAACAGATCGGTATAATCAGAATCGTATGTTCCAAAGAAATGAGAGGTGGGTTTATAGGAAATGGGAACAATCGGATCCCTGTGTGAGTGACGGGCATTTCCCAGATGATGATGTTACAAATGCATTTTGGCGTAACATCTGGTCGGTGCCTGTCACTCATTCAGAAGGTGATTGGATACGACATGTCGGGCACTCATGCGAGTCTATATAAGTAATGGAACCAATTTCCATAGCCACAAGTGACGTAAGTTGTGCAGTCCAGTCATTATCAAACTGGAAATCGGCTGGACCAGACGGACTGCACAACTTTTGGCTTAAATGGTTCCGAAGCTCGCACGTTCGTTTGGCATCTCAATTCTAAGCAGCACTGGATTCCGGTTCGTTACCCCAATTTTTGACAACTGGCGTAACCCACTTACTTTATAAATCTGGTAGTGCCATGGATCCCAAAAATTATAGACCAATTACATGCCTACCAACTATATATAAGCTTTTAACATCTATTCTGGCACTAAAGAGCTCCTTATCATGGATATGGCCATTAGCCAACAGGTACGTCGTTACCGTAAGAATCTGGCGACATGTTGGATAGACTATAAGAAGGCCTTTGATTCAGTTCCACATACATGGCTTTTGAGAGTGCTGGAGTTGTACAAAATTGATACAACTCTTTGCACTTTTTTGAAGTCGTGTAAGGGGCAGTGGAGAAAGGCACTTCGCTATCCAGGATGCCGGCAGATTGCGGCAAACGATGTACCAATAAAGATCAAGCGGGGCATATTTCAAGGTGATAGTTTGAGTCCCTTGTGGTTCTGCCTAGCTTTGAATCCTCTCAGTACGCTGTTAGAGGGTTCAGGGCTAGGCTATAGGTTGCAGAAAGACGATCGAGTTATATCTCACCTTCTGTACATGAACGATTTGAAACTTATTGCCCCCACTAATTTGCAATTGACAGCGTTACTGAAGGTGACTGAAAACTTTAGTAACTCTATCAAGATGGAATTTGGTGTGGACAAGTGTGCAGTCATGCATGTAAAGAAAGGCGTGATAGTAGAATCTGAAGGAGTCGAACTTTCAGATTCAACAAAACTCAGATCTCTGTCTGCCACTGAAAGCTACAAGTATCTAGGTATATCACAGTCATTGGGAATACCTGAATCTCATATGAAACAAGCGCTGCAGGAGCGCTTCTTTGGCCGCCTGAAAAAAGTACTTAAAAGTCTTTTATCAGGGGGTAACAAAATGCATGCCTGCAACGGTTGGGTCATGTCGGTTCTGATGTATTCCTTTGGTATACTTAGATGGACTCAGACCAAATTAGATGCCCTTGATAGGAGAGTCCGTACACTGCTGACTGCATTCCGAATGCACCACCCACGTTCATCAGTAATGAGGTTGTATATAATAAGTTTGGGGGTCGTGGACTCTTAAACATTAAGACCCTACACAATCGCGAGATATACAACCTTAGAGAATATTTTCTTCATACTGATGTGAGAGTGCATCGTAATGTGGTCACAGTGGACAACGGACTCACTCCGCTCGCTCTGGCTAAAGGGAACTGGCGCAAGCCTGTAGTACTTAGTACTAATGATCGCAGGGAGGTATGGAAGGGAAAGAACTTCATGGTTGTTTTTATCGGGCCCTCAATGGGCCTGATATAGACTTTAAAGCCTCTACATCTTGGCTACGGTGCGGTGATCTTTTCGGAGAAACCGAAAGTTTTGTCTTTGCAATTATGGACGAAGTTGTTACGACGAATAACTATCGGAAATATATTCTGAAAGATGGTACTGTGGGCATCTGTCGGGCATGCCACTGTCCCAGTGAATCTTTCAGGCACATTATTTCTGGATGTTCTCGTTTTGCCAACGGGGTATATTTGCATAGACACAATCAAGTCACCAGGATTGTACATCAAAAACTTGCCCTTAAATACAATCTTGTGAATTCAGAGGTGCCATATTACAGGTATGTGCCCGACCCAGTTCTCGAAAATGGTCCAGCCACATTGTATTGGGATCGATCTATCATCACTGACAGAACTATTGTTGCCAATAAGCCTGATATAGTGCTGATAGACCGATTAGAGCACCGCGCAATGATTATCGATATCGCTGTTCCTCATGACGAGAACCTCGTGAAAGTTGAAAAAGAAAAACAATTAAAATATTTGGATTTGTCTCACGAGGTTGTCGATATGTGGGATGTCGATTCTTAGAAGGCAGTTCTTCTCGACACGGCCCGTATAGTGAGGAGGTTCCTGTCTTTGGAGCCCTAGCTACCGGTATCTTGGTCCCTGTACCCGATGTCGGTGGTCTACTATTTATTTATATTTTTAAATTTATATGTTTAAAAATGTAATTTATATGATAAAAGATGAATAAAGAGAATAATAATAATAAACTTTATTATTAGACTATGGTATGTATATAGTCTGTATATATATACATATATATATATATATATATATATATATATATATATATATATATATATATATATATATATATACTTTACTTAATATATTTAAATGACGCTCTATGTGTCGTCATCCTACTATGTACCTATTTTAAAAAACCTATACCAATTCTTTCCAAACATTCATAACGTATGAAATAGGAGGGGGCTTGAGATACATCTCAAACGAATCAATGTTGAACCCCTGGTTCAATCTATGAATAACCAGTCTACCAGTCACATCCTTTAGAATTTAGGATTTTAGGACATGAACGTACCCTGGCTAATTTACAAAATTAACTTTTCTACACATTCACAATAAATGACATTTTGTGTTACACTTTTTGTCCCTATAATTAGCGAATCTTACTGTGACGTAGTGTGATTTATACAACCGTAAACCACACATGACTTGATAGTCTCACTTGTAGGTTTTGGCTAACTTACTATGTTACATAGTTTCCAGTAGGGTGAATTTTCGTGGTTTTAGGCGTTACTGTCACAAATATTATTGAAGCCAAACATAGCTCCCTCAGGACCTCCTCTATTAGTCTTTCACCTACTTTTACTATTTCGTCTTTCACTTTAATAAGAAGAGATGTTGATTTATAATATATTTAACTCCTCCAATTCACAGTTATCCTTACTATAACTTTTGTATTACGAATCAAGCGCAAACAAGTGTATGTCAAAGCAGTTTCCATCTCGTGAACTATCACTTGAGTCTAGTTCATTTGTGTGATTTATAAATAATTGTTCTGAGTTTAGTTTGTGAAGTCGTCGCGATACATAATGGTCATAATGCTCTGATGTATGAGATGGTCTATTAAAAAAAGAAAAATGTGACTTAGAGAAAGCAAATAAGGTTAATAATGTTAATGCTGACTTGGAAAATATATGTAAGTGGAGCAACTCTTACGGTCTGAAGATAAATCCAAGCAAGACTCAAGTCATTGTTGTTGGAAGTCCGAGAATGAACCCTAAAATTGACTGGACAACTCTGCCTCAAGTCACTTGCAACGGTACACACATTCCATTCGGTGACAAGGTGAAAAATTGGGGGTTTACATTGATCATACCTTATCCTGGGGTCCTCAGCTGCATGTGCTAGTTGCAAAATGTTTGCCGCTGCAGGTTCCTTGCGCCGACTTTGCAATTTTCCTCCTACCACCACTAAGATTGCGCTTGCACAATAGCTTCTTTGTCCTATTCTTGATTATGCTGATGCCAATTATTTAGATCTTACTGAAGACCAATTGAATAAGCTTGAGAGACTCCAAAATCTCTAGATAAGATTTATATTTGGACTACCCAAATATGATCATGTTTCTGATTATCGAAAAAAGTTCATGTGGTTACCCACATGCCTTCGCCGGAATGCACATATTCTCTTGCTTTTATATAGCAACCTATTGTATAAACCACCCAACATTGCTGTGCTCCTAGTCCTTCAAATTATTTTGGTGTACAATAAAGAGAAATATTATTATTTTTATCTTTCTATATTTATTACGTGGGGATATTTGTTCGATTACGCAAATATTGCATGATATTATCATAATGTAGTAACAGAACAAAGTGAAAATTTTGAACGTTTTCGCAATTTAAAAGAATTTGGTATCTTAATAAATATTGATATTACATGCTTATATCTTACGCAATATAATTTATTATTTTGTGTTTATTATCTATACTAATATTATAAAGCTGAAGAGTTTGTCTGTTTCGTTGAACGGTTGAACGCTCTAATCTCAGGAACTACTGGTTCGAATAGAAAAACTCTTTTGGAAGGCTATATAACAGGTGAAACTGTGGGGACGGTTAGTTCGAAATAAAACGAAATGGTTATCAGCTATGTTGCTATTATGAAAAATGTTTGCTTATTCGTTAAATATCTTTACTCCGTACAGTTAGAAATATAGCTCTTGGACTACTTAGGATCCTTTTTAACTTTAACACTTTAATCTATCTAATCTACCAATCTAATAATAGTATTCCAAGCTGTAAGAAAATGAGTCAATCTGGACTTACCTATAGCAAAATAAGAAAATATTATTTTATACCTTTTTCGGCTTTTAGGTCTTTACTTATGTTTTTTGGTTTATGTATTAATATAAAACATCAAAATAGGAGTTGGTAGTGGACATGGATCAGGAAAAAATTTAATAATACCACTGCATTTTTAATTAAAACGTTAAAAGTCTGTGCGTCTTTCTGTAAGAAAACAAATCGTCTTTAGCCTACCCTACATAAAAAAGGAAAGATACCTTACGTCCTTCTTTCATACTCCATTTCTTACTTTGGTAGTGGCTAATAGTTTTTACACTTACATAATAAAACGTCTAAAACTCCTTTTTCGTGGAATACCTTTAACTTATGCTGTTAACAGCTCCTTCATTTCATCTCAAAATTTGTCACTTTTTGGGATTTTCACTAGCATCCCTGATTACAACAACTATGTTTAGATGACTAAATAACCATGCTAAACCTGGGGAAGTAACCATTAATTAATTAATGTCGCATGATTAAGTATACGTCTTCAAGTCGCCTCCTAATTGATTTGTCGCCTAATTGTTGTAGACTTGTCAAAGCTTATCGTTGGGTCTCTAGAAGTAGAAAGGTGATCGATGTTGCAAGCTGTGCATGATAGGGTGATCTCTTTCTCACTCACTTGTGTCAGACACATGGTTGGTTTATGGAAAATTCATGTTTATTCATTTTCACCCTGTTACACACAAGGACAGGCAAAATCAGCAAAGTTAGAAGAAGTAGTTGACATGACAGCTAGTGATGATCGTATACAAAATTTGTCTATCAAGTTGTATCCTAAGCATAAACATTTAAGTAAAGACCGCGGAAGGAGGTGATATGCGATGGGTATAATTGATTATATAACGCTGCCATACATGGTCCCTGTTTCTTTTTAGCCGCGATTGTGCTTTAACGGACGTTGACAATAGCGCATCAACATACACTCAGGCCACGTACACACCCTAGACAAGAATAGAGGGACCATATATAGCAGCGTTCTCTTTTTATCAAGCTATCGCATTCACTTACACGATAGTCCCATTACTAGCGCGGTCTATTCTTATATATCTATGATAAAAGTAAAAGAACCATAAACTTATCGACTGTTTTGTACGCTTTATATCTCAACAACTTGAACTTTAAATCTACACTCGCTTATACCTTGCACTGTTATTTTAATATTAATTCGGCTTAAAAATTTAGTTTAAAAACTACTTATTTAACGTTAATGAACATAATCGAAGTTTACATTTTAATACACTTGGGAAAGTTTTGTATTTTCCAAACCTAATTAGCATCTCATTATAACTTCAGTTGACATAAGCGTTTATGCAGAGTACGTATTAAAGGAATTGGGTGTTTGTCTATTGTCTGAGTAAATGTACTAGCAGGTTAGGCACATGCAAATACAAATATCAATCAATGTAATTAGAAACAAAATCATAAATTAATTCAATAAACCTATCTAAATAAAATGTAGCTCTAGCACAGTGGTAGCACAGCAGTAGCTTTTAAATTTGCAACATTAAATTTCACATAAACGTTTCTGCAGAGAGATTTCAAACATTTTGACATGAATTCTGGCGGCCTTTGAAATGGTCGAAGCAAAGTGTAACTAGCGTAACGCTATACAGGCTGGGCTATACATGTACGCATTTGAATAATATTTATTTCGTATAAATGAAAAGGCTTTCATATTTTGTTTGAGATGTTCAAAAAGTAACATCAAAAATGAACATCAGATAAGATTTGGTGTATACTCAGGAGAATAAAAATAGATCATATATATATATATATATATATATATATATATATATATATTTTGTTGTTTGTTGTTGTACATTAATGTTATAGGTTATAACAAGATACGTTCTACAACCCACTTTTTTTAAATTAATGTTACTCATTATATTCAGTTCTATTTTCATCGTGTACATTCTAGTAGTCAAGCTCTGTCATATATCCATGTTGAGGAGTTGTACAAAAATTTGTAATGCGCCATTTTGTGGCGGTGGCCATCTTGGATTCTTCATCTTGGATGTTCATGATACTGAAAACTGGCCGTGGTCACACCAGAATAGGGGCACATCGGTTTGCTTAGAGAATAGGGATACTGTTAGTATAGTATGTGACGGTACCTGTCTCTAGGCTCCAAAAAAATTAACAAGTCGTTTCAAGGTCAATGTGTGCGATATTATAATAAAATCCCAGATCATATTCAAAAGTCCACAGTAAAACGACAGCTATGCCTTAAGGGCTATTACTCAGTAGTAGATTATATGCAGGATAAAAACGCTTGGGATGGAATTGTATTGGATTCACAGGCTATTTCATGTACTTAATAGAAATGTAATGTGAGCTAATATGTTTCTTATTTTCCATCTCTTATGTTTTTCTTTTCTTCTTTTAAATTTTTTCCTTAATTTTCAGTTTCCCTATTGTCATATTCTTTTTTTTAGTTTATTTACTTTTAATTTTAAAAACATAATAGCACACCACAAAATGATGTGATATGTACTAAATATTGTTAAAACTGTCTGGTTTTTTTAAAAGAGTGGCCGTGAGTTTGTTTGCCCGATTTCTTTTCACAAGGCTCAACCATTTGGAAACGGGCGGTTATAGATCGAAACAGGCAGATGTGATATTATGTTATCCATTGTTTTTTCTTTAACAGTCGTTACATTTGACGAAGGAAACTATTGTTGCGGTGACTCTGTGTGTGTTGATCTATAATTTTTAATTATAATAATTAGTTATTAAATCGACGATTTCGAATAATTGATGATCAATTTTATGAAATAAAGATATTGAATTTGAATTTGATATGGCGAAATCAAAATATTAAAAATTTCGAAAATGTGCGGGTGGATGAAGAACCTTCTACCTCACGATCTGGACGCCAGTCAGCCTGTGACCACGGCCAGTGCAACCTGGTCGAAACGTCAGGCAATTCAGAGGTATGTAATACCTTTTCGTGATCGCGTTAATTCCGTATAAATACATAACTATATCATGGAACGCGAAAATTTAAAAGTTAGAGTAACGGCTCCAACGATTTTGATAAAATGTTGAATACAGATAGTTTTGCATTTTAAGTTCAACTGCATAGTTATACAACTAATACTTATGGTAAAATGCAATTGTACAAAAAAAAAATACGATTTTACAAAAAGCTACCGATTAAAGCTCGGTCTCCCAGATACTATAAATTTATTAGAATAGATGACAATAATAATAAAGACAATAATTAAATAATTAAACATGGTACGGGGTAAATACCCACATGGAATTACTCTTATATGGATCCTCCTTTCTATTGTAATATATTGTAAATAGTGGGTAGCTATAAGTCACGCCCCAGTACTAGTAATGTAGCAAAGCAGTCGGCCAATATACTTAGTACAGTGAAGTGGTGTATTATTCCTTATCCCTATATCCGGCAAGACAGTGCATCTCTCTAATACATTACATCTATACATATATATATACCTAATAATATATCTTAAAAATATTAGGCAAAATAAAAGTCGTTAATATAATGAATGTGTGAGAAAAAAGCATGCATGCAATACATGCATTTTATAGATTTTTTTCATGAAATGTAACTGATATATCACAAATGGTTAAATAAATATTTTAAAACTATTATATGATACTGAATCGTATGATTGAAAAACAAAATTGGATCAAGTTTTCTATACTAGCTAGCCTTTTAATGTCTTCTACGCGGTTTTTGTCGCAAATACGTAAATAAATTGTATTAACGAAGCAATTATAGGATTGTTGATACCTTAATCATTTCTTTAAACTACTACTAAGTAAATTCACACTCACAGAATACACCAGTATTCTTGATGATATCGATAATGTAAATATTTCGATCAATAAACAACACTAAACAGGAATGCGATTAGTAGTATCATGGTGTTCAACTATTTACCAGATACCTGTTTTTATGATGATACAACAATTGTTTTACTTTTATCCAAACGTGTATTTTTTTTCATTCAATACTACAGTAAAAACATACAAAATCCATCAGTACGTGAGAGAGTGCATTCTGTCATAGTGTAAGGTGTTTATGTGTCTCTCATAGGAAAGCGTATCGTGTACTCACTTTGCGATGCTTGTTTATAAGGTTGCGGACGTGTTAAATGCAGAGTACGCTATTTTAGAGTGATAATAACTTATGAAGCTGGAAAGGGAAATCACAATGTCTTTTACAGCTATAGACAGAAATAAGGCATAAGTTATTAGGACAATGATGGCAACAACTGTTAAAGTATTAGGAGCTGTAGTTTAAGTCCAAAATTGTTTATGGTTATAAGGTGGAAAAGTTTTAAAAACCATTCAAGGTTTATATCATTGAAAACTAATGCTAATAATATTGTTTTTAACTACACTTCTGGTCTTAACTTTTCGCTCGAATCATACCATGTTTCTTTGCCGAACAGCTTTCTTTCATTCTTCGCCCGCATGTCTATATGCAATAATGAATAATTACCTTAAGATTATTTTTATTAGGATTTTTTATACATGTAATAATAACTAATGCTGAACCCGCTACCGCTTATTAAAATGCTCCACTATACCAGCTACCTTAATAATACCATTTTGGAAATGAGCTTTCGTTATCGATATGCACTACAGTGCTTTAGTCTGTCTTACGAGGCATTTAATGAAATTAGTCATTAACTAAAGTGCCACTAAAACGTCTTGTTTTAACCGGAAATAGACGTTCTTTAGTAAATAGGGGTGTCGAGAATCTTAAAATCATACCAATTGATGTCATGTTTTATGTTGGACATACAATGTCACACAGTGAAGTTATATAGAAGGCCAGCGGACCCGATAGACGTTGTCCTGTCGTAATTATAAATCAACCAATAACGGATTTTATATTTTGTGTCAAAAGTGATTTCGACATTAAAACAAATATGTTCAAATCTAAAAACAAAAAAGAAACTTTCGCCTAAAACAAAATTTCGACATTTCTAGAACCGTATTGAACGTCGCCTATCGGAGAAAAATTGTGAATCTAAACCAACTGTGTTTGAGTGGAACCCTCCCGGGTTCGGACTGACTCGTCCATCGTTCATAAAATGAATTTTTATTCCGGCACTTATTTTGTAAATTAAGCACTGGTTAAAGTTATTTTGAATATCATGTCAGCTGGACTTGCACAGACTCATTATAGGCATTTAGTTACACAGATAACAAAAAAGGCCATAGGATTTGTTGCCTGGTTTGAGAATTCAAAAACTACAATATTTACTAAGGCTATGAGCGAGAAATATTAGACTTAGTTTACTCCATAATCGTAATATACACAAACAAAATTTTATTAATTCACACTTTGTCATTCATTCTTAATTTTTAAGTACTTTCGTACTTTTAGGAACATCAGAATCAAATTTAATGATGTCATACTGAAAACTAAAATTAATTCGATGTAACAGCAGAAAAACATATTCGAAATCACTTGACTAAAACAAGAGAATTTAAGATAAATTTTAGTTTAGTGATGTAAACAACATAATCGGCAGTATTATACAGGGTGTAAAAAACACCGTACCGAATCCTGAAATAGTGTATTCAGACCATCATTTTGAGTCGAAAATCATTGGAATTTCATTCAAATCAGAAAATTTATATATTTTTTTTATTTTTTTTTTGCTTGAAAATGATATCACAATGAGTATACAGTACATTTTTCAAATTGATCAATCGAACAATATTTAAACATTTTATGCAATCAGCTGGTCTCGGAACGTTAACGTTAACGGAAGTAATGACTATAAATCCTTAATCTCGCATTTTTATGATGAACTGACTTTTTATTTGTATTGTATAAGTATAATCAGATAGAGGTCATTGTACATTTTTCGCGTAGTAAGCTACGCGAAAACTTACACGCTGTATGTCATAATAACAAAAAAAACATTTGCCAATTTAAGCTATTTACTTGTTAGTATACTAATTAAATTTACTGACAGATATTAAAGTGAATAGCAAATATTGATGGTATTTTTTTTATGGTATTCGTGGCAAACGAGCAGACGGGTCACCTGATGGTAAGTGACTACCGCCGCCCATGGGCTGCTGCAACTCAAGAGTCACAAGTGCGTTGCCGGTCTTTGAGATGGGAGTACGCCGTACGCCCTTTTCTTGAAGGTTTGAAGGTCGTATCGGTCCGGAAATACCGCAGGCGACAATTTGTTCCAGAGATTTGTTGTGCGAGGCAAAGTTTCTGGGGAACCCCGCACGTGGTGGATTGCGTTGCTATGAGGCCAGTTTTCTATGCGGCCGTGGTATCACTCCGGTCGAGCCGGCCGAAGCATGGTTCTCCCACTTATAGATATCTCTAATCTATCTATACCTCCAATTTCCGTAATTTAAAATTTTCATAATTGATTAATACTGTATTACATCCTTGCATCCTAGTTACACGTACCAATGTACATTTTTGTTGCAGTTTATATAATTATATTATATTTGTTTTGCAGCATGTCATAGTAACATTTCGAATTTTAAGCTGTTTGAATTATTATTTTTTCTGTGTCTGGGTGTAATTTATCTATAATATGTTTGTATTTAGAAATATATAAGTATGTTTATCAGCAGTCTGGTTACCATAGTACAGGCTCTGCCTAGTTTGGGATCAGACGGCTGTGAGTGAGGTGTGTGTTAGGTATTATTATTATTGTTTGAAAACGTTATTAACTTCACATAGAAACAGAAAGACAGCCCTAAGGAGACTAAATATATGTGACAAATACAAAATGAGTCACAAGATAGATCTGTGTATATATATGAGCATAGATAAAAGTTTTGTTTTCCTAATGTATGAAGACATTTTTCCATTACGGTGCTGTAGCAGTAATGCTGACTGCATTGAAATTTATTACGAGACAACCATCGTTGCGTCCTTCCCCGTAACGTGTGACCGAAATAATTACAATGAAAGTACGTAATGAGGGTTATTTTAACTTTAGTGCTATAATTTTTTTTTGTGGAAACTCCCACTGGTCATCACCTCACCGGGGCCAAACGGTAAGGTGGTATGTCGGATTTGAACCGACTAAAACTACATAGTGCTCCGTCTTAAGGCCGGGGTCTCAGGTGTACCGTAGAAAGTAAATCCCTGTGAACCCCGACAGACTTGGCCGCTTGTTGAGCAAGGCTACCCCACTATTATGTGTCCTACCCTTTCTAACTTAGAGTGGCGCGCATGTTACACATCGCGCCGCCGTCTAGGGCCTGCTTCTGCTTAAGCGACAGATAGCCCTATCCGTCGTCTGCAGGCTAGCGCTCATGGAAGCCGGAGATGGTTTTGCACTCTTCAGCGCTTGGTGCATCTTCTGCTGAACGGAAGAGTACTAGTTTTCTCCCATTCCCTTTCCGCCGTTTAATTTGGAATGCATCACAACCTTGCAAAACGAGAATCCCACGCACTCTCGCTTTGGACCATACACATAATCATGGTCTTGAGCAAGAGATTATCCCCACCGGTAGCCTCTAACTGGCCGCAACATCGGCAACCTTTAGTGCTACTAGTTGATACAAGGCTTTCTGAACTGAACAGAACTGCTTCTTCCCACTACTATTATCTTGTCCATAATTAGCTTAGCTTTATTTTCGGTGAGATTGAAATAGCTGGCATCAGCATAGTAATGGAACGGAGGAACTAGTGACCACTCACTCTTTAAGATCATTCACTGAGCTGTCTGTCGACAATTAAAAAATCTATATAACAATCTACATATTTTTATTTTTGTGTTTTTCGGTCACCGCCGACATTTTTGTGCCTATGTTAGAATGAACGATAAATCGTTCTTAGAATGAATCTAACTTAAAAACCGAATTTTCTAAATTGGCACATTTAGACAACAAAGTAGAAAAACAGTTTTCAACCAACATTTAACCATTTAAAAAAAATATTTGAAGACAGCAGACGTTATAACGTATCGGCATTTAACTTATACAATTGTGTGTTTATGCACCGTGTTCTAAATCTAGATTTAACTCTGCATAAATCTTTCTTTATATTTCTGGAACAGAATCAAATATTATTTGAACGAATATACTCAGATTCTCGTACGTTACTCGCTAAACTTCAGATGTCGATGGTCCTCTACTCGGACAACTCAATGCTCTTGATATATCGATGAGATTATCACTCTGACTGGCGATAGGCTGCTTACACACTTGCGATTAACAAGTTATCACATATTGTCATTCAAAAAATTACATGACAAATTTTATGAAATAATAAATCCTTTGAACTGGAAAAAGGCTCGAGTGAGTAATTATTAATTTATTGCAGAAGTTTCCGTGAACATCTCGTACAGAGCAAAACATGTGTCGAAATATCTTGCTATTAGAAACATTTACTTTTTTCCAGCAATTTTATCTTTTATATTCTGTTTTTTTTTAGTTACACATATATTAAATCTGCCTAATATTTTACTTCACTGTACAACTAACTACTGCACTTACAATAACAACAAAATAACAATAATAACTGTACTAACTAAAATGTACTACTATCTATCTGTCCAGAAAGTAGAGTGAAATTATTCATAGATTACGCCGTCATAATCAGATTATACGCAATATATTTTCTTTTAATAAAATTATTATTTGCGTGTTTAGTTTTGATAATACATCTCGAACTACTATGTGCTTACAGATATCCCAGGATATTTTGTTTAGTGTTGATGTTTAGATTTAATCTATAAGTCGCTCTTTTACACCCAGCTTTAATAATGCCTATCCGAATGTTTATTCAGATGCAGGCCATTCGCTAAAGAGCGCTACGATTTACTGGAAATTAAGAGAACGCACCCGTCGGGGATGCTATAATAACAATGTGCCACCGAAAATACAACCACTAAGTGACGGGAACAAAAACAATGTCTCTCCAGGAGAAGAATGACGTGGACATTAATTGTGAACGGATAATTATGATTTTTTATAACTAAACGACAGTTTGTCTTGCGATGATACGTTTACGCCAAAGATCAACAAATTTTGTTTTTATCTTTTTATGAGTTTATAGGAGCCGCGAAATAGTAGGTACCTAGGCCCTGATCATCATGATACTCTTATAGTAAGTGTAAATACTTTACTTTTTGTACCTTCAAAATGAAATATTTTTATTATAATGTGAAGTCCTCTTAGGCTTATAATAAAATAAAATAACCATATAAAAAATAATAATAATAATCATCATTTCAGTCATAGGACGCCCATTGCTGGACATAGGCCTCTTTTAATGACTTCCCAGAAGTTCCCGGTTTAATATCTTAATATTAAATATTTACTAAATTACTTTTGGCAAGATAATCAATGTCATCACAATAATTTAACAGGCTTAAATTAAAAATTAAAACACTCCCGACTCAAAAACCCTTCAATGATTAGGAAAGAACTGATGATCTTTGAACGGCTGTATAGATTTTCTTGAATTAAGCTAAGAACATTCTCGATCAAGTCACTTTTCAAACAATAAAACTAAATTAAAATCGGTCCATCCGTTTAGGAGCTATGCTGACAAACAGACACACAGATACAATACACGTTAAACTTATAACTCCTCCTTTTTTCATCAGGGATTATAAGTTGTCTATGAACACAGTGTTTATTTTAGATTGACTTAGAAGGTTATTGTGTATGGTATTAAGAAAGTCAGTCTTTTGAGCCCCTAAAGAATTCTTGTAGTTTACTGCTTTCACGATGTGATTTTACAGTTATGAGTCGAACACTGTAATTACGAGTTATTCCGGACTAATCCCCAGTGGATCACTTTTATTATGTTTTATTTTCAATTCCGGATTCCTTCCACGGTGGAAGGGATAAAATGTAATTTAAAATATTTAATTCCGGTTGGATACCTTAGTTATTTTAAAAAAATCGGTACAATCAACAACATACTGTGTTTGCAGGGTTTACTGTAAGTACCCATTTTATTATAAAAATAATCATACATAAATTTAATAAAACCGTGATATTTGTTCCTTTGTTTAATATGTATCGGTAATCTTAGGATAGATATTTGTTGTGCTAATACAAAAAAGGTCTACATCTAGACACGCTGCCGCGTGTCAAGCCAAGTTCAATAAAAATGAACTGGCGACGCAGGAGCCGCGTGTTATATTACACGAACCATTTGGAACCACTTTTGACCGCTTAATAACTCATAATCTATTTAATATAAATATGTACTTGAATTTCTATTTAGAAAAACCCCTTAGATTAACTAGAAACCCAAATTTCATAAATCCAGCTTAAACAGTCATCGAGATATTATCGTTTAAAAATCGGCATTTTTATCACTGACAGACTGACATATAGATCAAAAACTGACTGACATATGTTTTGTCGTACTGCTTGAAATATTATTAAATTTTATCAAAGTAGTCTCCACTGGCAGTTATACAGGTCTTCATACGTGTAAACCAGGTGCTGAACACATTGCTGCAGATCCCTCTGGAACGCATATCTCCTCGAAAGCTCCTTATCGCTTAAAAACTTGGGTCCTTTCAGTTGTTTTTTTTACATACGCGAATAGTACAACGTTGCATGGTGCTAAATTCGGACTATTGAGGGTGTGCACTTAACTATGTTACACTTCGGTCTTCCCCCAATAACTTTCGTACAGTCTCAATGTACTAATCTGTAGGCACTTCTATGGACTTGCCGGACCTTGTATCATCCTCCAAGTTAAAATTGCTGCAATTGAATTGAATATACCACCGTTCTATCGTCTTTAGAGATGGAAACGTTTCCCTCAGTGCACTACTCATTTCATAGAAACATTTTTGTTTAGGTAAGCTACGCTTAAAGTTTAAAAAAATACATGAATGTCTTTTTCATTTAGAAAATGAATCTAAAAATCAAACAAGCGGTTCTTGCCTCCAAATTTGTTTTTTTGAAGTGAAAACTTCTTTAGCGCCGTTGTGCACTTTTTGGGATGGGTAAAAAATGTTAAACTCGCGACTCGTGTCAGGACACGTGACCCTGATGTCCTCTGTCCTGTCCTCCTGTCCCCATCGAAAACCGGGACAGGGACAGGGACAGGGAGTTTACGACGTTTTAAGTTCGTCGTTTCGTTTAAGTTTTCACTTCCGTCGGCAGTCCCATGACTGCCTATTTTTTTTTTATGTTACTTAGAGTTTATGGATATGACTTCAAATTACAATATTATGATATCTAGTTTGTATACGACGAAACTTATGTAGCACCTTACGTATGTATGTATGTATACATATTACAAATCTAATATATAAAATTCTCGTGTCGCGGTGTTTGTAGTTAAACTCCTCCGAAACGGCTTGACCGATTCTCATGAAATTTTGTGTGCATATTGGGTAGGTCTGAGAATCGGACAACATCTATTTTTCATCCCCCTAAATGTTAAGGGTAGTTCACCCCTAATTTTTTTTTTTTAATTTTTAGATGTATTTTTTTATGATACTACATTAAAAAATACATACAACCCTGAATTTTCAACCCTCTAAGATCAACCCCTATTTTTTAATTGCAATAGAGTTGCAAGATGGCAATCGAATATAATAATTGTAATACGAAAAATTTTCATGTATAGTATTCTATATAATCCTTACTTAATATTATAAATGCGAAAGTAACTTTGTCTGTCTGTCGCGTTTTCAAGCCAAAACTAATGAACCGATTTAAATGAAATTTGGTACACAGATAGTCTAGAGCCTTATATATGTATCTAACAATACTCAATTACGTATGTACATAATCTACTTCATTTTAATGCTTACTATAAGGACTAAGAATAACATTTTAACAAGAACCGTAACGAAAATAAATCTGAGCGTATAAAGAAAAAAACAACTTCCCTTGTCTTAACCCCAGCAATAAAGTCATCTGCACTTTAAAAGCAAAAAATATGAAAGCAGAACATTTAACATCTCCGTCCATGTGTCGAGTAATAGCGTGGAGGCGTCAAAAGATATGCAGATGTATCTTGTAATTATACTTTTTTTATGTACAAGGCAAAATGGTACAAAGCGCTGACTTTTTATGCTAAAATATGGAGATGGAGTCATTAGCAATTTTTGTTTTAATGAAAAGATGTCGTTCAGATTAAAATGGACGACCCCGGCTTCTGTGGGTCAGCAACTTTCTTTCTAGCAACCCTTATCTAATAGAATGCAGGGACACTTGACAGGATTTACTTTTTATGCAGTTCGGCCTATATATTGTAACTAAAATTATAAGGACTTTGTACTCTATGGATGTAATGATCAGGTGTTTGTAAAATAGTGACGAATTAAAATTTGCTTATTGAAAACTGTTAAAAGCCTATTCCTCGGTCAGTAACGAACACACAAACTATGTATTAACATTTAAATTATGGTGATTCTGTAACATTATATGTATATTATACATAATTATATATACCTACATTCATTGTATTTAAATATTTATTGCCAACATTTTTTTGCGTGTAAGTAAAAGTAAAAACTAGTCCTGGAGTTTTCTTGGTTTCTTGGTTAGAGTTATTTCGGTCTGATTCCCAAATCGAATGATTTGAACGTTTGTTCGCGATGAACTCATAAACTAATGAATCGATTTTAATGAAATTTTGCACAATGTGTGCAGATTGGTCCAACTTGAGAGATGAAATAGTTTTTAGGGTTCCGTACCTCGAAAGGAAAAAACGGAACCCTTATAGGATCACTTTGTTGTCTCTCTGTCCGTCCGTCCATCTGTCTGTCAAGACCCTTTTTCTTTGCTTGGAGGTGTCAAGCTGGAATTCATAACAAATACTTCACGGATATAGTGATTCGTGGTTCCCCACGAATCACTATATCCGTGCGTGAAAACTGTATGAAACCTTCCGGTTAAGGTGTATAATTTATTAGGGTTTTGTATAAATTTGCTGAAATATGACGATTGTTGAAGATGTCGGAAAAAATCATGCCGACTGGAAACTCCACTTTCGTGCGCCACGTAAATCAATAGAGTTGTATGAAAACAATGTATTACGGAGTTATTCTTAATAATAATATCTATTAAAATATAGCTTTAGTATATGTCTATTTTGTAAGATTAACACACAATAACGAAAAATGTAGGCATATATTATTATGCTCTGCTACCCGTGCGAAGCCGGGGCGGGTTGCTAATTATTATATAAATAATAAAAATAATGAAAAAGAAAAGCCTTTTTTATTTATCCTATAAATGTTGTTTATCTCTTAGTTATTAATAAATATCGCAAAAGAAATCATAAGGAAGTTTACGTACCAATTTATATTACGTACAAGGAGGTATCCCGTTCGTTAATTTGTTTACATTTTGCATGTTCGCCCCTGTGCCGATGTTTACATTTCACATCTAAGTATCTCATAAAACGTAATAAAGTTCGCCTCTCAACGATTACGTGCCCTTTGAAAATAAACTTGGAGGTCGATTCACAAACACTGTCTTTTATTTTTGTTTAGTTTACTTTCTATTCCTTCATCCCGAAGTCCCTGAGTTATGGATATCAACGTTATTCTTTGTCTTGGAGTTCCACGAAACTTTGACTCGTCCCCTTTTATTGATACATTACAAATTATTTTTCATGTTATTCCAACATAAAAAAAACTTAGGAGTTTTCTGTGCTTAAAATATTTAAATATGTCCGTATTTCTTATATCTTTTAAGAAGTCTTGTATTAAAGTTGTTGAAGTACAATATACACAGTACTTAAAATCACTGTTTTTAGGGTTCCGTACCTCGAAAGGAAAAAACGGAACCCTTATATCACTTTGTTGTCCGTCCGTCCGTCTGTCTGTCTGTCAAGACCCTTTTTCTCAGGAACGCGTGGAGATATCAAGCTGGAATTTATATCAAATACTCAGATCTACTGTCTCTTGGAGCTGTGAAAAAATCAATCTAAGCCAACGAAATCAAAAGATACAGCCGTTTATGCCGCAAAATTTCGAGACTCGCAAGGGATTCAAAACCTACATGGTACTTTCCGTGAACTCAGAATCTTGAAATTTGGTACGAAGCAACGTCTTATAGCACAGATGAAGGAAAAATTGCGAAAACCGTAAATTTTTAGTTACATCATATAATAAAAATATTTTTCGGAACCCTCGGTGCGCCAGTCCCATTTGGACTTGGCCGGTTTTTACATATAGTAAGTATTCTACGATCAATATTTTCCAACTACAGAGAAGAACAGGATGATGGTATAACAACCTAAAAAATCTTAATTAATCTCTAAAGTTCCACCTACCAACGCAGAAGTTTAGAAGGGTTCACAACAAAAACGTTAAAATAAAAACGTAAAAAATATTCCAAACTAAATTTCTTTTCTAGTAGTCTCTTTACTGACTTATTTCAGTTTATATAGTAAGCAATTATTTATGAGCTGATAAATAATAAAAAAGAATGTCAGAGTCGTGTTTCCTGGACGTTATCAATCGCTACAAAATAAATTAATTCATAGACTCAATCTTAGTACACAGACTCATTGTCAGCCTATTAAAGTTAGACCGGAATTCTGCCACACAAATGACATAAGTACTCCAGCGTACCTCATACAGCACGCTTTACATCGGAAACATGCAAAGCTATAAATATTCACTTGGCTCCTGTTTGTTTCCACCTCTTAGGCCTCGTAAAATTAATGCCTTTATATTAATATTTATTAATATATGAATGTCTCGTACATTGTAGGGAAGCCGCCATGATAAAATGGTAAGTAAAGTTTATGGTGCAATAACAACGGTGTTATGCTCTTGCTTATGAATTTCATAGAGTCATTATGCCGTCTCATTTCAATTTGCGGTAAGCGTAAGGGATAGCTGTAGTAGGAGCAAAGATCGAAGCCGGTTATTAGGAGTTTATGATAGGAACTACACAGTTAATAGTAGTGATCGAAATCCTAATTAATATTGCACATTTATTGACATCCGGGATTATACGGAAGATGTTATGTTTTGTATATTGCCTATAATATTTTATTTTAAATTTATTACAAAGCGTAATAAGTTCATGCGTAGCTCAAAACAGCAACGAACCTAATACCAAAGTCATTTCGATTAAACATATAGAAATATTAATATTCGAGGGAAAGAAAACATTCGTTAATAAAAAAGTTTTAGCGCTTTAATACCACAATACAGAAAGAAAATTAGAACAGTTCAAATTAAAAAAATTAAGTTTGATGTTTTTTTATTTGAATTTAAGAACTTTATAGAAAGTTCCAAACTTCAAACAATCTTTCAGGCATAAATCTTGTAAAGAATTCCTGTCAATTATAGTCCCAAATTTTAACGTCAAAGGTATTCACATAAAATTGACACCAGATACGGCATAAAACAATGTGACATTAACCGGCGCAAATGAAAAGCTTCCATTTTAATTAAAGAAACAGGTAACCTAAAACGTTTGGAAGATTAAACAAGAGTAACACCAACATGAAAGACTGAACCACGAAATTAGATTTTCACGAATCAAAAACGAATTTGTAATATGATAGATCATCGTTATTCGTGGAAGTTCCAAAATTACTCTCCGATAACGGATTGGTAGTTTACAAGGAAATCGCATCCTTATCGTCTTGTAATAAGGTAGTGTGAATACATGGTTTAGAACTGTCACTTGTCCTCCATCCGGCCGGAAGATTGTTCTTTTGATATGATTAAAAGGGAGAAGACTGTTTTATGTGGCAATTAAAGAGTCTTGTTGCTCCATAGTTTTTATTTCTTCATCTGTAATCTGCGTTGACGTGGTAATGGCCTGGTCTTAGAACAAGCCAACATCTTAATTTGAGAAAATTTTAGAGCCCCTTGGCATTCGTGACAGAAACATGTTTTATAGAATTAGAGCATTGGGCTCTAGGTAGTCTAGGTAGGTTTTTCGATCAATAATATATTTATTTATTTATAGGTTCGCCTGCAATTGATATACATTTCTTAAAAATAATAAATGCATGACAAATAAGGCCTGGGTGTACAATATCAATTGGCAAACACTACATGTACAAAAAACATTCGGATTTTAGTATTAACACAGGTTAGACAACAGGTATTAATTTTACAATATATTAGTGAAAATTTAAAATAATTTAGAGAGAAAAAAAAAACAAAAAATATATATATTATATAATTTGATCGAAGAGTAGGTTCGATAATTTTGGAACTTTTAACTTAGAATTTTGAAGTTATTAATTGGTAATATGTTATTTTAATTATTCATCCCTTTAAAGAAATATTCTGTTTAGACTTGTCACATTTGCTCATGTGCCCAATGGTGCGATTTTAATTACGGCACGGAACATAGGATATTTGTTTAAACCTCGCTTTATGTTATATGTACGCAGATCATATAAAAAGTACATAACCCATAAGTAACTCTTAAAAATGTATACGTATTTATAATTAGTATTATAATTTAAGATTAGTCTTATATTTACAATACTTGTCATCTTATTCTGTATCACTATATGGGATTCAACCATCATATACCTCGTAAGCCCTTATCTTAATTTATTTCTACACGACTCTGAGGTATATAAAAAACACTCAATTCACCTTTTACTCGTTAGATATACTCAGAAAGTTTCAAGCAATGGTCTCCAGCAATATTTTCAACTGAATTCACAGTAAAAACAGAGTCATTAACAATTATTCAGTTTAAAAGGATATTGATTTGTGGGTCTATAAGTACCGAATTTCCTCAAATTTTACAGCATATGGAAATTCAAATGTAAACAAAATTAAATTATTATTATGCTGGGTATGGTTTTGGTTGTTTTTTACACTCCGGGGATGGTTAAAAGCACAAACATTCGAACTTTTCACTTACCAGTCACAGTCTGTTTTGCCGGTCCGATCCGTTCAGTTTGTTCAAAAAACATAAAATTTCGTAAATTTAAAATACGTTGACACCGCCATCCAGCTTCGCAATGTTTGGTGAAGTCTTTTACGTGTTAAGTAGCGCCAAATATACAGTGAGAAGCTTTTCGGTAAAAACAAGGGGAAAAAGTTTTAGAACTTTTGGTGGGTATGGCCAAATATTTATTACAATTTTACGAGGGTATGACTGTGATTGTTATCTGACTTGATAGTTGCTATGGACAATAAAATACATGAAGTATTGCGACAGGTTCTATACAAGGGAAAAAATTCCGTAGCCTGATTAAATCATAGTAATTTTGCGTTACCAATACAAACCCTGATCACACGTAAAAAGATGAATATTGCAATTATTTGTAAGTCAACTTTTTATTGCAAATTACAAATGTCAGCTCTCAGTCACTCTCGACGTTAATTAGTCAGGTTTCATTGATTATTTAAGCTTAAAAATGCGTTACCTGCAATCGGAAAACCTGCGCGTCTGTCATTATTCTTAAAAATTGGTTATCCACGTATTCGCCTATTCCGCCACCGCCTTCGTATTTTCTGTATATTTCAGTTCGGCTCTTTAGGAGTATTTTAATTTTGCAAATAAGCACTCGCCCCGAACTCGTCACCAGTGGATGCAGACTCACAGCAGTACCTAGTAGACAATCGTACCTTGCCAAAAGTGGAGTTCTCGTCTGCTTACCCTTATTAGTTAGATTAGATTAGTAGTTAGATAGTTAGGTTAGAAATTAGAAAGAAAAAAATTACAGAGTTTTAGAGGACAATGCTACTCAATATAAAATCAAAAGCTTGATTATTAACCTCTAATTTAACTGGTACTAATAATTAAAAAACAGGATTATGTTCCATTGTTTTCTTATACATCAAAGGGTCATTAATAAAAAAAAAAGAATAGATTCATCCTGAACTGCGTAATGTACGGACATACTTTGTTTTGTGTGCAGCAGTATTTTGTTTTTGCGACAGCCGGAAACGGATATAGAGGGAGACAGAATAATAGCCGTCGGAAATGGTCAGACATGGTGGAATCTTACTTTTTTCTCTCATACGCTGGACATTGCTAACTCAATATAAGGAGTTTGATGCAACGTAAATACTATCTTAGACATTCAATTTTAAGGTATAATTTCCTGATTGTGTAGGCGGTACCTAAAAATTTTGAGATTTGGTATCTTCAATAGAGTATAACGCAATACCGTGTATAGCTAAGGATGTAAGATAACATCTTCATATTGTACGTACATTATTTAATTGAGTTTTGAGAACCTTTATCTTGAATCTCCTTGGCTAAAACGACTAACTTCTCACAGGAACCTTATGAGTTTTTTATGGTATAGGGGGAAAACGAGCAGACGAGTCTCCTGATGGTAAATTACTACCGCTGCCCATGGGCACCTGCAACTCAAGAGTCACAAGTGCGTTGTGCCGGTCTTTAAGGTGGGAGTAGGGGTAGGGTGGAAGAGGGGGAGAGGGGGGAAGAATTAGGGCCTCCGGTAACCTCCCTCGCTCGACGAAAAGCAATGCAAGCATTGCTTCACTGCCAGTTTTCTGTGAGGCCGTGGTATCACTCCGGTTGAGCTGGCCCATTCGTGCTGAAGCATGGCTCTCCCACCAAGAAATACACATAAATTAAATTATGATAGTATTGATAAAAGGGTACAACATTACTACGTTACGCTCATAATATTCCGATGGTGGTTTTGTACAACCAAGTTGGATTTAAACTCACGGCTTTCAAGACTTTTTGGTGCCTATAAACACACATAACACTAGTGATGTCACTTCTGGATTGTCAAACCTATTCTCCCCATCTGACAACCCTATGTTATAGACGAAAAAAGTGCTTGTTAACCGTGGTCTTCTGTGGATTGCAAGTAGTATTTCAGTAGGATGGTGTAATTCGAACTGACATCTGCTATCTTCCTCTTCTTTATTGCAAATCACCTAAATGTTAACACGGTATGTGCCAGGGATAACGTATTAAAATTTTAGATATATTGTGTTTATGGGAAGTGATATAGCTGGATAAAAGATTAAAAGCACAGAAATCACTATCCTGTAGCACTAGTAAAATATAAAACACAATTAGGTTATTTTAAATATTAAGTACTTTGAGAAGAAATCCAACGCTCATCAGATATCGAGGTAGACAGATTAACGATCATCAGATATAGAGATTAAACTTCGTTGTGTTTTCTATCAGACTTGACTTGACTTGACTCGACTCATATCTTTGTTAATCGCATAAGATAATCAGAAAGAAATCTACATAACCTCAAGTAACAAAATATAATATTACGTAACGCAATTTGTTTAATTTTTTCTTAAATGATAATTTGTTTTATTAGTGTAGTAGTCCTTTTATGTTACTTTTAGATTACAGATATCAAAGATTTTTGTAATAGGCTTCTAAACACAGTATTAAAATATTCAATTGAAGACGTAACAAGAACATCCATAGGCTTAGTACTGGTAACAGATCTAAGATCTATATATCAATGTAATATATTTGACTTGTGTATTAACACTACTAATAGCAAAAATTTTGTGATCAGTTTTCCAAAAAAGTTCTCATTACTAAAATAAAAAGAAACTTTTTTTAAAAAACTACCTAAACTTACTACCTAAACAATCAGGGAGTTGACCCCCTGAACATCCATTTGTTGCGAATAATGACGCAAGGCAATAGCGCTAATACATTGCTCGTGTTCTCTAGTTGAATACTCTACAATTCATTTATACACAGGATAAATTAAACATACGACATCGAATCCCTTACAAAGTGTATCCTGAAGTTTACAGTAGTTTATCGCATATCCTCTCCCGTTAAATATGCTTTGGTATATTTTAATGAGTAACAGGAATTTGACGTTGCATTTGCCATGTATGTTATGTATTACGACAAATACTCAATAATGATAGATAAACAGCTTACGATCAAGCTTGTTCCGTGACCATTTTCCGTACATTTATAAGTCGAGAACCTTTATCGACATTTTAAAACAATACTAGGGCGGAAACAGAAACAGTTCTAATTATTAAGGAAACTACAATCAAACTTCGTAAAATCTAAATAAAAGGGGATAATTCTACTAATCTTACATAAAATATTTTTCTTTAAGTAACCAACATTAAAACTCGTGCGTCATGAATACAAAATACTTATTGAATGAAAATGTAAATAAGAGAGAGACTTTCAAAAACTTCGGTTAGTTGACGAATTGTCACAATGCTAGAGGGGGGATAAAATAATATTATTACTAGATAGCTACGGAGTGAGAAATTCCATTTGTCTGATTACAAAGCAGTTCCTTGATATTAAAAAATAAAATGAGGGACAGTATCTACTTATTACTGAAGGTTGTTATTATAATAAAGTGCTGGTAAATTTCTAGTTTATATACAGTTGCTTTCGTTCACTTGATAATATCGTTTGGAATTTGTTTTAACATTTCAAAGCTTACTTATTAAACTCGCAAAATGCGCTGTGTGATATAAATACGACATCTAAAATATCTAACGCCGAACTACAGCATTTTTTTAGGTTCTGTATATGAATATTTATTTTGCGGCTCTGAGGCAGCCGCATAATAAATATTTGATTTCTGGAAAATTAAAAGATGAAGAGTACAACTTATAACAATTTACCATGATTCAGGCGTATTGAAATCGCCTGAATCATTGAATTTTTTTTCAAGTAAAATTATAAGTAGTATGGTACTTTTTATTTTATCTACACATATCATATATACTCTAACGAGTACACAGGCGCCAATTATTGGTCAACCTTAATATGCTTGGGTAATATTACGTTTCAAAGTTCTTAATTAAAACAAGTTCATAGACGAAACATTGCTGGCCTAGTACGGTTTCGTTTAAACTTTACCCACCGCTTAGTCGTGCTAACCTTGACTATTTAAACGTTAATACGGGTATGAAATTTCTTGATAGATATTCCAATATTTGTAACAAGACTTGTTAGCCTATAACCGCACGAGAAAATTAGGAAACCGCAAACAACGTCTTAATAACGGCTTAAGTCAAACAATTTACAAAGTAAATATTCAAACAAACTTAATTAGTATATCCTCTGTACAACCAAAGTGAAATATGTTGTGTAACTATAGGGAATATATTGATTGCCCATTAAAATAATGGGCTCAAGCTTGAACGATACGCTTCATCGTTGGAAGGCCGAAGGGGCATTCTACATCAAACATCGTCAAACCAACTTTGCATGACCTACCCTACCTCCCGTGATATTCAAAATATGTGAGCTTAAAAACGTTGACCTGCTCATATTGAAAGTTCATGGTACCTTGGGCGCATAACTATTTGTTTAAGATCGCCACTGCCGGGCTATATCGAAAATAACGTGAAAAACGATCAAAAAGCAAAAACTAGTAATATCCGGTGTTGTATTGTTCTCGTATCGGGTCCGTGGAGTTAATCGAAATTAAGTGATCCATTACAAGATACCGGTCACTCTGGAGTTAAACAAACGACTATATTATTTATGAAATCGATTTTCATGCGTCGTTTAACTTTTAGTAAATTTTTTTCTCTGTGCATTATTGAACAACCAAAACGTTTTCATTTTAGGGTTTTTTTTCGGTACACAGTTGACAAATTACAAAGGCTTATAGCCTCAATGTAATATTCTGAAAAGTAATTAGTATGAAATGTATAAATTAGATGTGCTACCAACTAAGAACGACTGAACTTAGAATTCGTACAATTATTAAATAAGACATCACTAAGAGTCCTGCGGCGTAAAGTTAATGGGACAAGAAGCTTACAAGAAACTTTTTTATCTGAGAGGACACTCTTTACTAACAATCGATTATTCCTATCGTAACATTTATAGGTAAATAATTCTTCTGGTACGTACTAATGTACTGCTAATTTCGCTTTGTTATATGACACAATAGATAATTAAATATAATAGAGGTATATACCAGTTGAATTATTTAAGTTGTAATTTACGAAAATGTGTGATAAAACAGTTAACATTTTAAAAAGACTTATCAGTTCTTTGCTATTATAGTGTCGTCAATTGGTCTCATATTTTTACTACCTATAGCTTCTACAATAAAAAAATTTCTTTTTCAAAAAATTATAATGAATAAATAAGGAGCTCTAGAGCAGGTAAAAAAAATGCTAGAATATTGTTACACTTTTCGTTATTGTTGTTGGTTTAATTACATTTTCTTTAAGCCGTATTTGCAGGTTTTATGAATTTAACATTCAAGCCTTGAACTTGACTATAGAAATAAGAAAACTGTTTTATTCAAGAAGTTTGTTTCATGAATATCACTATCTTGGCAAGTTTAATGTTTACCAAGTTTCTATTTGATAAAGGAACTTTGACATCGTACTCGGCTGTTAAAGATTCAACAACCATGAAACGTTAATGTCTTGGTGTAAATTTCAGTGCATGACATGACAGTGTTTATTTTGGTTAGACGTTGGAGCCTAGGAGCTGCAATACATATATATATATATATATATATATATATGTATAGCCCTCACTTTGTTATTTATATATCTTTTGTATACCTCAAGTATACCTCCTATGTCAAGAAAATCAGTAATACGTAAGCTCTACTCTCAAGACTTAAAAGGTTTATTTATTGTTTGCTTTGCAGTTCTTTTTCGTCGGTTTAATTTTTTGTTAAAAAGTTTTTTTTTTAATTTTGTTTTTAAGTTAAAGAACTAAATAATACTCCTTATTTTTTTTTTACAGTCACTCGTTTTCTCAAAAATCATAAAACATCAATTTATAAACAGTATTTGCACACAGGTTTGCTACATTGAAGGCACTCATGTTTCATGCAAGTGTTAAATTTGTCAGCGGTCTTGCGTTTTAGTTTCGAGGGACAGATATGACAGAGTTTAGGCTGTTTACCTTCTTCCCTTACATTTTTAACCGACGAAAAAAAAAGGAGGTTCTCAATACGACCGTATATATATATATATATATGTTTTTTTTTATGTTTGTTCAGGCCTCTCGCCGTTATTTATGAACTGATTTTGATTTTTTTTTTTTGTTAGATAGGGTATACCTCAAGGGTGGTCCCATGTCAAGGAAGCCAGGATCTGATGAAGGGATCCTGATAAAATTGAGAGAAACCCTCTAAAATTGGAGGAACGAATAGTGTTTCTGTTTACTTTTCATTACTTTATCAGGTATTTGCGTTCAGAAATCATCATATCATGTAGCTGAGCTGATGATGAAAAAAAATCATCAAATAAAAATATTTTTAACAAAAAATTAAACCGACAAAATTACTAAAAAGCAATTAATAAATAAACCTCTTAAGTCAAGTAAAAATATTTTTATCTCTGAAATCTTTTTATTGATGAACGCAGTTCCTTTGGTAGATATCAAAGACCTATTTGAACTTTACATTTAAATTTCAAAAAAAGTAGTGTAATTCACCGACGAGTACTCTGTCAGACTACTCATGATCTTATTGCAGCTATAACTTGTCAAAAATGCACGCTTGGACTCACTTTCCACTAACGCTGCCGAGAAACTACTCGAGAGGTAGAGACAAGCACGGGGCGATACTACGACGCTAACACAGGTAACCAGACTTTCTGTCTGTCTACAGACCACGGGAGATCATAACAACATGTCTGTCACACAATAATGTTTTTTTTAAGTAAAAATAGATCATATTCTACCCAACTCACAACATCGATGAAGACAACTCTCATTCTTTGTAAACGATTATAATACTACTTCTCCACTCACTCTACTTAGTACTTATTACAGATACCAGTTATTAGTGACCATTTAACTTAAAAAAAAAACCTTAAGAAAAACGTATGTAGTTAACCAGAAACGAGATTTCAAACAGTTTAACTCACCTTAAGAAAATTAGGTAGTAAAGCGACCAATATATTGCTACAATTATTACATCCAATTTACTTAAAATTATTGTTTCCGACGCGCTATAACAAAATCTTATTTACGAATATACCAAGACCCCCGTGAGCAGACAACGTGTTAACTTGTACTGAGTTATACGTATAAAAATTTAATTATTCACCTGATTTTACGACCTACATAGAAAACAAAGTGCGGGTTGAAAATATATTCATGTTGTTGCTACAATTTCAACTCCCATTAGGGTAGTTTCATTGAAAAAACAACTCTTTATGTCGTGATTTACTATTTAATGGCTGTTTGAATACCACTAACATTTACGAGGTAACCCTTTGGTCCTGACTACTTTAATTCTCACTTTGAAGTCACCCAGTATTAGATGGGGCGAATTTCTTATTTAAACTTTGATTTACTGCCGACAGTTTTTGAGGTAGAACCCGTATGCTCGCACTTAATCTTGATTTAACCGACATGAACCGCTTGCCGTTGAAGATACGAGTTACGAAATAATTTACGAGTACCATGCGAGGCCTATCGAAGGATATTTCGGACTTACTGAAATATAGTATTAAAGTTTTACTTTTAAGTTTTGTTCAGTTAAATAAGTAAACCGTGTGTATTAAAGTCGTATATTAAGAAGTACAAATTAATAAATCAATTAACTGAACTTATAAAACTTTTGTAATTCAATAATTTAAGTCGAGGTTAGTATTATAATTCAATTACTAGTTGGAATGATGGTATTATAAGTGCTTTCCGACAGTAACTTTATTAATATTTGTTCACAATTAATTGTATTAAATTTTGAAAATCACTGATAATAAAGTTCTTTTCTATAAGAATTTCAGATAATAGGCTGTTATAATTTTATTAGTCTGTCTTAGGAGATTTAAGAGTTAAGCATAATAATTGCTTGTAATAATAATAATAAATAACATGAACTTATATAATTATGTATATAGCAATTAACACGATTAATAGGTAGGTATTACACACCTCTGAATTGCCAAGTAAGTATAATTTTGAATGGGATCATTCACACAATAGGAGGTAAGCCAATTCCACCTTGCACTTTGTAAATTAAAAATGGAAAAATCGGAAAAAGGGTTTTTTGGCGACTTTGAAGGGTTGTTTCTCAGAAACAGTCCAACAGGATCGGATGGCTGTTTTTGCAACATGTAGTGGTATCTCCCCTCTTCCTGTCCTTTTGGGGTCCAGTATCACTTTGGTTTGGACGGTACGAAGTGATTTAGTATCACTTCAAGACCCAGATTACCACTCGTCATCTGGTTGCCTCTTCGATTCCGAATTTGACGTGCCATTGCCTTGAATATACATACTATTACTATTATTTGCCTAGAAAAGCTAAGAGTTTTTTAGCATTATACTAGCAATTAGAAAATAGCAACTTTTAACCTTTAAACATTAATTAATCGAATATGCTTCTTAAGGTCTTCCCTAAGTTAACGTAACTACGTGTGAACTAAATTAATTGGTTTGAAACATAATGGATTACCATAGTTAAATAATTATAGAGGAGGGCAACATATTATACACCATCGGTTGTCTGCGACATTGAAGACAGCCGCCAAGGATAATGCGTAACAAATTACGACATACTCGTACAAGATAAACCGAACAAGCTGAAGAAAGAGTTTTTTCGTTGTAGCAGATGGCAGGTATTTCCAAATCCGATACGAAGTAAGCCAAGTCTTAATAACTGTTACCATTACTTACGTTGACCATACTGGGGGTATGGTGAATTGTAGGGTTTCTTATTATTATTTTAAAAATCTCTTAGCCAAAGTATTCATTTTTAAACAACAGAAACAGTTCCAGAATATCTCTCAAGACTAGACCGGCGTTACTTATTCGCAGGCTTTATTGAATACTTAACCATCTTCAACAATAGCCACACTTTCCGAGAACTATAAAATAATAACGTTTCTTCCTTAGAACAATATAGAAACTGAATTTAATAATCTAAAACGAACTAATTAACTAAAATACTTTCAACACAAAACTTTTAACATAGATCGAATAGTTTAGTGAAATTAATAACCCTCCTCTGCTCCTCATAATAAGTTGAAACTTGAAAAAAATAGGTTGAAAATTTTAATTAGTCCTAAAATACTTCAATGAAACCACTGAGTGAAGCATGAAAGTTGTAAATTAAGGGGGTGTTGGTACGAAGACTATTTGACTTTTTATTTATTTTTGTACATGATTAGGATTTACGGTTTAGAGTGGTGTGACCCGCTGTGACATGTAGCTACTGTTTTTATTTATCCGCTAATAAAATTGATTGACATTCATTCTTTGGAGTTAATGATGGGACTGTTAACGCGTTATGTACGAGAGTCATAAGCGACAGCGATTTTATGATTGTTGTAGACAGTGCTTTTGTGCTAGTTAAGTTTCATACATATAATTAAATTTAAAGTAAACGCGTACTTGGAAATTATAAGACCTAAATATGTATGGCAGTGGATGTACTGACAACGCACAAGGAAGAATGCAACTATATATCCCCAAATGTAGCAGTTTAGGAAACTCAAGAGGCCTTATTGACGTTATTCATGCGCACAGAGTATCAGAAACGTTTAGCTGTCCCTAAATAATAACTTCTAAGGATCTATTTATTAGTTTTGTAATAAAGCAAGGGATTGTTCTTTAACGTGTAAATAACATTCGTTGATAAGAATATAAAAACACATTTACATTATAAAATTCGTATTAAGGTACATATTGTTTAAAGTTACTAATACAGAATTACATATTAATATTTAGTTCTTAACTAATAAGGGGTTAACTAAACGGCTCATTTGATGGTATGCAGTTACAATAGCCGACGGTAGAAAGTATCCGTGGGCAACATCTTAAGCAACTCCACAGAACACAACCAATAATAAAAAAACATAAGGAATCAAAATGTCTCCTACTTCCATTTCCACTACTACGGCTTAGAGTTTATATTCCTCTAGCGAACTAAGAGTCGTTCGTCAGCAACCCTTTAAGCTCGTTTTTGTAGTTATAAGGCTACATAGCCATAAGGCTGCTTGCTCAATGCCCCGCAGTGAAGTGGACCAATCTTTTTTATTTATAATTATGTCTGAATCTTCCGCGACCACGGTAATGGATATCTATTGATATTACTAAGGACTTTAATACAAATTCTTGAGACGGTTAATATTTTAAAATTTGAATTTACGGTAAATGGAGTTGTCATAGCGGTGAACGCAACCACTTCTGTCTTCATGGAGATGAATTGGATTAAGTGAATGCATTGTATTTTATAGGACAGCTTATAGAAGAGCTCTTGAATTAACATCCACGCACGTTATTCCTTTTCGCGAACATAACAAACAAGCGTAGTTACATATTAGTCAGCACTTCATTATCAATCATCACGGTCTAACAGATTCACCCATTTCTTCTAAAATGTATTCTGTAATTTACAATATATCAACATAATCTTATAACTTGAACCTTGTTATTGTCCAGTGACAACATTGAAAACTCAGTCAGCTACTAGCACATTTGATGTTTATCTAACATAAAAAGGACAGGAAATGGTCCTTGCTATAAATCACTACACTTAACTGTTAAGTTTGGAATTTGCCTTTGATAGAGTAACTTCAGTTTGAGTGAAATAAAATAATTTAAGTTATCACCAGTAATTTATAGACGATCTGATTTATATAAACTGTTTTTTTTTAACTATTTTAAAGCACGACCTCTCTTTTTATTGATGTTGTATTTCATTATTTGGTGACAGGCAAGGTCGTGGACATAATCTTCATTAGGTCAATTTAGATTATAACTCCAAGCTGTAAAAAATTATATTTAGTAGTTGTGCAATACGCTTTGCCCATTACCTATGTACAGGTACAGTCGGTCCAGAGGTCGTCTGTAAGGGATGGGAACCTGCAATATGACCAACTATTGTACTAATAGTTTGTTGTATTCTACGAATTGTTAATGTAATTTTTAAAAGTCAAACCTTGTTGCTTAAAGTAAATGCATACGCTGAGGCTTTAATTCTTTCGGGATAGGCAGAGGCAACAGCCCGCTTGTTTCAATCCTAACATACCTTACGGGTTTCCTCTACTGTCATTAAACTTTTCATAAAAACCCGCTGGTTCCGGGTACTTCTGACCTACCATTTCTTCAGAACATTACCAATTTGGTACCATAGTATGCTCGGCGTGGATGCCCCCGACCGGAATTCCCACTCACGTTTGAATTTTATACTTGTATTGTTATTCGTTCCGCACTTGTTCTTTCTACGCACCGACACCACCTCATGTATTTTTCGCTTAATAACTTATTCTTCACAAATATAAAAATCTTCAAATTCACTTATTGTTACTAAAACCACTTGATCCATTGTAACCGTTATTCAGTTCTAACTCAATAAAAAGACAACTTTTACTTACCTGTATTACCATTAGATTTGATTGAGATTGATTATGTGAATCACATCATACTAATAAAAAAAATAAACGCTTATGAGCAAGACATAGGAGGATAACGTACTTGAGTCGTACCTTAGCAATCGCCAACGGATTACAGTAATTGATAGAATATGCTATGAGACTAAAACTGAAACTTCTTACCGATCTTTTAAATACGGCCCTCTCCTGTTTATTATTTAAATCATGACTTTCATACCGCTACAAAATTTCTTATGGTAATATTTGCCGATGACAGCACCGTTGTATTTAATAACGATAATATTAATACCACTTGTTTGGTAATTGAAGACAATATTATGTCTCTGGTAGGTTGGCTTTATTTGCATAATCTTAAAATTAATTTAAGTAAAACGACAATTATGAATTTTAGACAAAAAGAAAATAATACAATGGATATAAATATTAAATACAATAATAAAAGTGTTACTGACATCAAAGTCGTCATCATTCCTGGTTTCGCAAATTGAAAGTACTTTAAAGTGGAATTCACAAATAGACAAGGTGTGAAGGTAAATTAAACCAATATGCATATGCACTACACATGCTAAACTAAACTATGAACCAAGACACAATTCTCATTGAATATCACGGCTTGGTGGCATCCACGACAAGATATGTAATTATATTTTGGGGCAGTGCAACTGGTAAAGAATTAGTTTTTAAGTCTCAAAATCGCTGCATAAGGACAATATGTAATATTTATATTACTGACACACGTAAACCACACTTCATAAAATAAAAACTAATTTCAATGCCATCCATTTATATTTTTGAAAGCGCGTTATTTGTTAGACGAAACTGGTCAAAATTCTCAAAGGTGTCTAGTAACCGCAGAGTTGGTAAGCTACATATGGTTCAAGCTAACACCGCTTTATATCACAAAAGCATATTTGTCATGGCACCTAAAATATATAACAAGCTGCCCAAATATATACGAAATGCGGTAAATGAACAGTCATTTAAAAATAAGTTGAAAGAATTTCTAATAACTGAAGCCTATTATTCTGTTGACAAATATGTCAATGACAAAATAATGTAATATCGTAGAATTATTGTAATATTGACATGCTAATAATGACATAAAGAATAATTTGTACACGGCATAAATTGTTTAAATTTTTGACATTTAAATTATAATTATTATTTTTCTTTATCATTATTTGTACACCACGTAATGTGGTAGGATGTAGTGGTACCTTAACATAACATTTAAAATCTGTATCTAAACTATATTTAATGATTAAACGAACTTTACCTGTACGTGAAGTTCGATCATAATTATACGAAGGCTTCGTCCGATGAGATTAGCATATATATACTTGTAGTAACGCGTAGCGTTCACCACTCTTGAACCATATTGAGGCATAGTAAAAAGAGGGTAGAAAGAAAAAGGAGGATTTCACTCTTTGTTGGTCCGTGCCTCAGTCTGTCTGTTTCTTTAGTTCAGGAAATTAGAAATATTTCAAGATGGGGTACATAATAACGAGACATAAATATGGGAGGGAGGGATGCTAATCTCTTCCGACGAAGCCTTCGTATAATTATGATCGAACTTCACGTACAGGTAAGTTCGTTTAATCATTAATTATACTTGGCTTCGTCCTCTGAGATTAGCATATATATACTTGTAGACCTTTAGAGCATGTCCTGAAATATTTTTGTAGGTTAGTTTGTAGCAATAAATATATTACAATTGCATGTATTTTTACATAATAATTAAGTTTATGAATAAACCATAATGTAAGCAAAGGATATTCATATCTTTTTTATCACCAGTTAATACCGCGTACAATATGGAAATCAAATAATTAAATTTTATTGCCAATTAAAAAGAAGATCTTTACCATTATTCACCCATAACTGCACGAGCAAATGCATAATTATTAGGGTTATTATTTATAGGTCTATTAAAGAAAAAGTATTGGAATTCACATTCCAGCCAGCAGTGTGACGTATGATATACACGCTAAGCCCTGTGCGTAGGGCAGCAGATGTGGAAGCGTGGCGAGCTCTATGGGTGCACAACGCTGCCACATCCACGCTACTGTTTTGTAACATGCTGCGGCTACAAAGGCTCAGAGTCTGCGTAGACACACCGCCATAAGATTTCCGCAATGCTATAAAAAGGTTTGTTATAGAACAGCGCCGAGGACGTGTCACAGTCAAGTAGCGTTAAGGCCGGGAAGCAATCAAGGCCGCGGAAATCCATTACGAGATGTTTTGATTAATTCCCTTATTTTGATTTTAATTATTGAAAAAGGAATCAATTCTACTGTTAGATATTTTTTGATAGTGTCTGAACAAGCTTTTATTTAAAAAAAACTCCAACGACAAAGATTCGTTGGGGTTTTCAAGATAATCGAACACTATCGAGATATCCCATGTGTCATATTTTGGTTGAGGGGGCCGTGAGCGAAAAATGCACTCACTTAAATAGTCTGTTAAAATTGTCGTATAACTAATGTATTCACCTACTATTGGAGGTACTTAATGTTGAACGACAAGAATTAAGCGTCCCGTAATGCGCTCCCTCGTTATATAGTATGAAGAAAATCAATAATTACTGGAATGGTGGCAATATAACAATCTATTTGGTGTTCTAGACAATGTTAATACCATATTCTAATATAAACATCATATTTTTTCACTGTTTTCGAAAGGATTATACTATAAATATTTTTATAAGGCAAATGATGGGTTCCCTTTTACTTAGTGCAGACCGGATAATATTGCTTCTATGGGGTAATTTCAAGGAACAATCAAATTTAATTATAAGAGACTTTTAAATATGGTACCATGGCTGCGTTAGCCATAGCCGAACAAACACGATTCCACGTGCACACTTAAATTATATTTTGGAGAATTATCGAAAAAAGGGAGGAAGGCATAAAAATAAAAGGAGTTCCAATTAACAGTAAATGCATTAACAGCATATGATGTCAAGATGAAGATGAAGATTTGTTGTTAATCTTCTTCCAAGAAGACCTAAAATGCTTTTATAATATTCTGAAACCCTCTTTCGATAATTCCCATTCTATGTCTGGATGTGTGGGCCTCAATTTAGCTTCTGCATCTTTATTTTCAGCTGAAGGTATTTATGAGGCGAAAACATGTATGTTAGTTAGTAGTAGTATCGTTTACATCATTGGAATAAATTTTTAGTAACCATCGTTAATCGCGGATACTATATACCTGTTGGTCTAATTGTTAGTGAACAAGACCACTGAGCCAGAGGTCGTGGGTTCGATTCCCACCCAGGACAAATAATTGTGTGATAAGCACGATCACTTGTTCCGAGTCTGGGTGTAATTAATCTACAATATGTAGTAATATACATATAATAATATATAAGTGTAGTTATCAGTAGTCTGGTTACCATAGTGCAGGTTCTAACCAGTCTGGGATCAGGCGGTTATGTGTGAGGTGTCTCAAGTTATTATTATTTTGCAGTGAACGTGAGAGACAGCAGTTGTGTTGTCAATCCGTAGCCATATTGGACGTCCTTTTAGTATTTACTTTAAGGCCAAAAACTGCAGCCAATATCTCAAAATAACGTATATACTTTACTTTTAAACTTTCGTGTTCCATGATATCATTATGTATATATACGGGAATTAACGGTTCACGATAATATATAAAATGTATTTTTTTTCTGGACTGCACAAACCACAGCTCTCTTCTCACCTCGTACAGCAGACCACCCCGAATTTGAGGCATCAGAGAATATCTCAAGGTGATAGCTGCCCAGGCCAATTTGTTTTGAAGACTGGTTTATAGATCTTTCCCACCATGATAAATCTGATTGTATGTATTTAGATTTTTTTTTCTGTTATAATAATTTGAAATTAAATATAAGGCTCTCTAAAATTTTTTAAATGTTTAGTTTCAATGAACTGTTTTAAGTTTTTTTATTTATAAACCTCAATTTTTCATTTGTGTTTGGTACCTTAAGAACAAAACTAGATAAAATTTCTCTTCACAAGGTGCAAGTTCATTGAAAACAATGTCAGTTAAATTTTTCTAACCTTGAATAAACTTCAGTTGGTGTTGGATGTGGTTGAAAAAGCGATTTTATATCCCTTAACACAAGACAGTATGACATGATCTTGTGTAATTAACGACCAAACTTATTCATAATTATTAAGACCAAAATAATTATCAAGTCTACCAGCGCACTGTATCAGACGTCGAGTAGTAGTCGATAGCCTTTAACTATCACTATTTTGGCATTAAGCAATCAATCGCGCCGCATCCATGAGGAGCCGAAAAAAATGTGCATCTTTAAGCTTGAAGGATAAGACTAGTGTAATGGCTTGGTTAAGACTTGAGATCGCCGCCGATGTTACCTTCTGCTTTATTTCAATAGCCTTGTCTCTCTTACTAAAAGTATTGGATAAAGCAGCTTTAAACTCCGAATTCGATACTAGTGAACCGATGAACTTGCAGTTATTAGGTACCAGATGAATCAGTCAGATTTTTACGACGATACTATAGATAATATACTAGATAGTTTTGTATGTCTTTACCATACCTATTACTATTAGTCGGATCCGTTCCCATAATTTCCAGAATATCGGAATCGAGATCTGGCGTGTATTTTCAATCCCTAATGGTTTTGTCATCAACTGGGTCGACAATCTGGGATCGACGTGAATTGATCGAGTTAAGAAACAGACCTTTGTACTGTCCACAGAACTCAAAGAATATTGCTTGATCAAGAATGATCGTAAAAAGTCAAGAGATAACTCCGGTAGTTATCCTCAACACTATATGTGGTAAGAAACAGCCCCAAAAAACGTCCACAATACAGTTTTGCAATATTCGTTTTAAATATAAAAAATATTCTTTTGAATAATTTCATGAAACATAATTTTTAATTATATAAATCATGAATGATTGTCAAAAGTGAAGAGATAACCCTGGTCGTTATCCACAACATTGTATGTGGTAAGAAACAGCCCCACAAAAAACTGTCCACAACATAGTTTTGCAACATTCGTTTTAAATTTGAAAAATATTATTTTGAATAATTTCATAAAACAAAATTTATAATTATTTAAATCATGAATAGTTGTCAAAAGTGAAGAGATAACCCTGGTAGTTATCCACAATACTGTATGTGGTAAGAAACAGTCCCACAAAAAACTTTCCACAACATAGTTTTGCAACATTCGTTTTAAATATGAAAAATATTATTTTGAATAATTTCATAAAACAAAATTTATAATTATATAAATCATGAATGATTATCAAAAGTGAAGAGATAACCCTGGTAGTTATCCACAACACTATATTTGGTAAGAAACTGCCCCAAAAACTGTCCACAATACCGTTTTGCAATATTGCAATATTGCAATATTCTTTTGAATAATTGCATAAAACAAAATTTATAATTATACAAATCATGAATGATCGTCAAAAGTGAAGAGATAACTCTGGTAGTTTTCCACAACACAATATAGGTGGTAAGAGACAGCCCCACAAAAAACTGTCCACAACATAGTTTTGCAACAGTCGTTTTAAATATAAAAATATGCTTTTGAATTTAAAACAGAATTTATAAATAATGACGGTGAAAAGAAATAAAATGATTTTGGATTCGATCAAATAAAAGTCATTGCAAATGTGACGTTGACTGTCCATCGGATATGAGGTAAGGTACGACGCACGTAATTAAAAAATTAACGTGATTTACTACTCACTCTGTGTGGATAAACTAGACACAACTCGCACTCAACGACGACGACGTTGGCTACCGCGTTGTAATTTATCTTCAATCTTCCGCGATTTCTTGTATAATTTTTCATAATCCTTATCCATATTAGGTTTAGGAATTTTTCGTAGCTTTAATATTTATACAATTAATTTAAATTACAAATTTATTCACGAAAAACACAAAGCGTGCGGAGTGACTGAGCACTAAAACGCGAATGAACAGACAGACTGAGGCACGGACCAACAAAGAGTGAAATCCTCCTTTTTCTTTCTACCCACTTTTTACTATGCCTCAATATAGTGCGAGAGTGTTGAACGCTACGTGCTACTACAAGTGTATATATGCTAATCTCAGAGGACGAAGCCAAGTATAATCCACAAATAAAGTATTATGAATTATTATTATGAATTAGTAAAAAGGGGCTTACCAAAAGTTAACTTATACTTCACAAATATAAAAATAGTCAAATCCACTTATTGTTACTAAAACCACGTGATCCATTGTATACGTTCGTTCAGTTCTATTTTAACTAGTAAAAGATAACTCTCACTCACCTGTAGATATTACCATTAGTAAAAAGGGCTTACCAGAAGTTAACTTATACTTCACAAATATAAAAATCGTCAAATCCACTTATTGGTACTAAAACCATTTGATCCATTGTATACGTTCGTTTAGTTCTATTCTAACTCAATAAAAGGACTCTCACTCACCTGCGTTACCATGAGATAAAAGGACGTTCCAGAAGTTAACTTCACAAATATAAAAATTGTTTAATCCGCTTATTATTTATTATGTATGTTTATGTATATGGTGTAAATGAATATATTAAATGTTACAGAGTGATTACACTTGTTTCCCTGTATTATCTATGTCCTTAAATTGTATATGTTTAAAGGTATCATTTACTAGTTTTAAGCCTAACATGTTTTGTTCTTCAGATTCTTTGTTACCTATTCAACATTATTTGCTTAGTATAAATAACATTTTTCTTTTTGTATAGTAACACGTTTCCAGTTTATTACATTTAATAAATTATTAAGCACTTATTTACATTTATTCATTTAAAACTTGGTACATTGCGTGGTTTCAACATAAAAAATCGTCTTTCATTAATGCAAAACAAAAGAATATTATTTTGAACGAAGAATTTAATTAAAAACATAACAGTATCCGAGTTTATAATATGCCTACTTAATTAAGGTTTTCGTTTTAAAGGTCGTTTTTATAACCTAGTTATGGAATGTGCTACAAGACGAAACTTTTAACAACGAAAATTTCATCATCTCCACTGCGATGGGAAAAAGTGTTCAAAAATATTTATATTTGTAAAATTAAAGGAAAGCAACGACAGGGTTCATTAAAATATAATGCGAACAATTCCACACTTTCTGAAATGTTTAAATATTTTTCGTGGTACTAGGCTTCTGATTATTATATCTGTGATTTTACAATACAATTCTTTACACAAATAGTATGTACTTGGTCTAGGACAGACCATGACCCCGCTATTGTCTTTCCAAGACCATGACCACGACAACATACGTAGAGTCTCGTTTGCCTTCATACATACTGGAGAAAGCCCACTTAAGAGATTTTTTTTTATTAAAAGTATAATACAAACACAAAAGAAACCTTTTTAGTCAGCTTATTGGGTGATTTGTAATTATTTAATGGGAACTTGAGATATTAAATGAGGGGTATAGTTTCAAAAACCGCAAAGTCTTTTAACGCACAAAATCGGGCAATTGAAAATTCGTTTCTATTTATTGTAGTATTTTTGTAATAATTGTGTCTTGTATGTATTTATAAAGTTATAATGCTTTACAAGCGAGAAATAGTGATGCCTGGACAAAAAAAAGGTTGTTACAATAAAAAAATGGACTTTGCGGTTTTTGAAACTATACCCCTTAAATGAACATAGTAATAAAATATTTTTTTACGAATAGCACTGCAAATTTCAAGGAGATTTCATCACAGCAAAGTGCGATAGCATAAAAGTTATGTTGAATGTAAATAAAATATCATCGGAGTATATTACACAATTTTATTTTACACACTGCGCTTTCCGTGCGGGATATGATGCATCGCAGTTTAAAAGTAAAGTGAGGATATTTTACAACATGTAGCTTTTACCTTTGTTTTTGACACATCACTGTCGTTTAGTTAACATAGTACTGGCATTCTTGTTAAGGCAAGAAGTAGTGTACAAGGTTTTTAACTGAAGAACATTACGAAATTTATATCTGTAGCACATATATTATTATTACTACTATACATTATTATATCAATCATAAACAAACAAGCATCTTTTTACAAAACTCTCATCATTTTATAGACATTTCATTCACTATTCTTTTAATATATTTGCTTTTATTAATCCTAATTATTCTGAGAACTTTTATTAAAGTTGGAATAAAAAATTTAATACAAAAAGCGATAACTATTGTAAAAGTATTCGAAAAAGCCTATGTCCAGGTTGTTCAGTAGCAAGATTTAGATTTTCTTTTTTGTGCGTAAAAGAAGATTTGTTTTTTTTGTTCAAAGAAGACGATAACAAAATTGGATCAGTATCAATTGTAATCATTTTGCAAAAAAATAAAACACATCCGTGAGTATACTTTGTTCTCAATATTGCGATGGTTTGTTACTGCTGAATACTTTCAGATCTGTTTACATATATTATTATTTGCAATAAAAATCCTTGAACTAGAGGAAAAAAATTATCGTATAAATGTTTTGTCTCCATTGTTACGTTATATTATGTTTAATTATAGAAAAATAAGTTTGTGTTTTTGTTAACTGAGTACACAGATCGTTTTGTGCGTTGCCATTGTCCCTAAAATCACAATACGTATAGACTGAAAGGGTGTACCGCTTTTTAAAGGACGCAAGCCTATTTACTTTAACTTTGACTCTAAAATATATATATCAAATTTCTGGTACAAATTTGTTTTTATAGCGTAGTGCTTAAAATGGTTATTTGACTAACTTCAATTAAAACTATAACCTTGTAAGTACAACACCTACATAGAACATTGTTTTACGTGATTTACGGATAGTTATTCTGTATCTGGGTGTCTCTGGGTCATATACAACGCATATGTGTTTTATCCTCGCTTCATAGGAATTTCCCAAGTGCAGGAAAAAAAATGAATTCAATTACAATACAATAAAAGTAATAACAATAAATTTCAATTTAGAAATATTTCACCTCTTATATTTATTATCGTAATACAGATATAAAATATATACAAATTAGTTGGGTCTCTGGGTCTGGTGTTGTCAGTGAGCAGAAATGATAAACTTCCAATTTTTATTTAATTTTTTGTATACTTATAATGAAAATTTAAGTGTTTGTGTATGTAATTGTGTACCACAATGTGCAAAAAATAAATATTTTTCTTTCTTTCTTTCTTCTCTACCGGGAAATAGGTGAACATAAAAAAAAACAATTCAGTCGAAAATAGTAGGTACCTTAAGTACCTTAATGCTGTAGAATATTACTGATTTAGTAAAAAAAATAACTCAACTTTATGATGGTACTTGTAAATATTATTATATTATAAATAGTGTTATACAAAAAGTAATATATTTACACAAATAAAGTAGTTCAAATAAGCGATTACAGAAAATGATTAAGGAATATACATTTCCACTTCATTAATTATAACATTTTGGAGTATTTTATTATACTCTAGGTACTTTAAATACTTATATAAACGCAGCGGTTGTAGATCACTTTAATTGGCGGACCGACGACCGTCATTTACCGGCCATACGGTTTATGGGACACACAAACGCACTCAGTTTAAACATTCACACGCAAAACCCTCGGCAAACTCACCTATTTACTTATTATTAAGTTTTAATAGATCTTTTGATAGCTGCATTGATATTTCTAAAGTGAATTGTTAATAATGATGAGCCGTATCCCTAGATTATATAATCGATCCGGTTTTTAGCCTAGAAGTCGAGCCATGGTTTTTAATTTATTTTTGAGCAGGAAACGTTTTTTAATTTCACTATCTAAACAGTAATATAAAATATGATATATAAGTGACACCCGTGATGTTATGCGTATTGATTATGTCAAAGAAGTAATTAAAAAACCGGACAAGTGCGAGTCTGACTTGCGCACTGAGGGTTCCGTAACCAAACAAACTTGTGTGTAGACAGTACGTCCATCTTGGGAATCAATTCTCGAAGATTTTTGCCCGTCTTTTCTCAAAGACAAACGTAATTTCTGCAGTTCTAAAACTACTTTCCCATACGTCGATTTACGACAAAGTCAACTTTCCAACCGCAAAATATAAGTTTGTAATCACAAAAACTATTTTTTTATGTGATATAATAACAAATTAACGACTTTCGGATTTTTTTCCTTTACTTGTGGTATCAGACCTTGCTTCTTACCAAATTGCATGGTTCTAGGTCAATGGGAAGTACCCTATAGGTTTTGATTTACCTGCGAAACGTTCAAATTTGTTAAAATCTAAAGCTAAATAGCCGTATCTTTTGATTTCGTTGACTTAAGAGCTTGATTTTTTTACAACTTGAAGGGACAGCCAACATAAGTATTTGGTATTAGTTTTAACTTGATGCATATACAGGTTCTTGAGAAAAAGGGTCTTGATAGACAGACAGATAGACAGACAGACAGACGGACAACAAAGTGATCCTATAAGGGTTCCTTTTTTATTTTTGAGGAACGGAACCCTAAAAATTAATATCACGTTATATATAAGTACCTACCTAAACACTCAACCTTTGTAACTGATGTTGATTCACAATTTCCAAAATATGTAATAAATATTTAAAGTTTTTTTTCTTAGATCACAAAGGTTGCAGTAACCGTTTACAAATACGACCGTGCATATTCTTGTTTGCCACCTTCGTAATATGTTATGTTTTACATAATTACACCTTTATATTACATAAGCTTAGACAGTGATTAAACGTGAACGTCCTTTGAATAAAAACACTAAAAGTTACTTGAATTTTTCTGCAAAGAAAAAATTATAGTATTACATTATGAAAGGTACTCTAAACAATTGGAAATTGTTGTTGGAATATTAGATACTCTTTCAGACTTTTCATTTCAGTTTTAGACCTTTTAAGTTATTATAAACACGCCAACTAACTCCTAAAAGCTAAAGGTCCCGAAGGCCAATTATATCAATAACAGAACCTATTGTCTTCTCTCTATAGTAAAGTTACGTGAAAATAGTGAGGAAAATATAAGCAAATAAACGTTCGGTGACATTTAACTGTCGTCAGTCTATTAAGGGCTCTCACCCAGCTCTTTATAAATGGCCAAGTGACATGCAACCGCAGACATTTGTTAAAAAAACTGCCCCGCCAGGTAAAGCTTTGAATAAACAATTTTATTTCAGCCTATTTTTTGGTGTTTGGAACAAAAGAGGTTAATAGAAATATTATATAACATTGTTACATCAATTTGTGAATAAGATACTCCTTGGAGCGGTAAAGCTTTTATTAGTCATTTATATCAAATTTATTAATAAGAGATTTGAGACCGCAAGCGCGGCAATTATCCCTTAGGTTTAATTCCCAAATGTAACAATAAATACCATTGTTTAAATATATTTTTGTGTAATTAAAAAAAATAACAATGTGTTGAAATGCATTGAGTTAAAACCGTGTTTGAATGTTTATGTATGAATGTAATAAAGTCTCTCAATTCCATTAAGACCCATTTTTTTTGAATTTTGTATATACAGTTCCGATGATCAAACAAAAATATTGTTGAAATGAAATTCGTATAATAAACATAGCGTTATGATATTAAAACTTTTACCTTGATTGCAATGTATTTTGCATATCTTGTTGCAGATGCATTCATTGTATTGTATTGATTAAAATGAAGAGGAAAAAGTCAAAGATTGTGTTTTCCACTTTTATTTGTCACAATTTTTATCTTTAGCTTTAGCTAATAACAGGCGTGTGATGAACCCCTAGACATTCTGTTGCTAGGCCGATGCCTGTACTAATATGCCACTACTCTAGTTGTGTTTATTTAAATGTATATCAACATGAACATAAATACATGCTAAATACATTCACAGAAGAAATATTTACGAACCAAAAGTAAACATAAATACTGCTAACAAATTAACAGTTTCAATTTCAAATACCAATTTCAGTGGATGGGTTAAAACACTCGAAGAAAATTCTAACAATGGAAATGCCAATTAATTGCCTCATTGTAAACAGATTGCTTAATTAAGAGGAGGAAATGAATAAAGAGCGTTTAGCGAACATGAAGTCAAATTAATTTTAATGATAAACGATTTACATAGTCTCGCAGACGGCGGTAGGTAAACTTCAATTTAGTCTTCGATTATTTAAATTTATTGTGAATTGTGTATCTGATGGGGCAAATAATGGGTAAAGTTAGAAACATATAATTCAATAATATTTCGCACGTTACTGCAGATCGCGAAGTAGCATAACAACGAGAAAAGATTGATGACAAACAATACTTGGTAAATGATTTTGAGCTATTGAAATATGCAGATTGCAGCAATAGAATCTTCTATTCTGTTCTTTTCTATTCTTGCAGTTCATCATGCTGTACATCAACATGAGTGCTAGCTTCTTTCCTCGTATAATCTTTTCAGATTTTTACAAATGAGTTACGCGCTATTCAAACCAATTGCAATAATTCATAGTAAATAACCTTAGGGTGTAAGAATTTTTTTCGCACAAAAAGCTTCTAAGCTATCTATAAAGAAAATACATATTTCTAGAAATAAATACTTATCAACCAATCACTTTTCAATGACATTATTGTCTACTTTGATAGCATTCCATGCGACAATCTTTTTGAAAATAAATAATTCAACAAAAGCATTTTTCTAAAAAGGTATTTTTATTTATTTATTTTATGAACTATTTTTTAGCGTACTAACAACAAAACTCTAATTTTCATTCACTCTCATATCGCTTCTAAAACAATCCTGAAAAAACCAGCAACAGATTCTATGAAATTAAATAATAAATTTAATTTTATATACAGCGGGGTCAAAAACGCATTCAGTGAATAGAACGAATTCACACAAATACCTTTGACTCCCACGTGTACTGTATACAATACATGCTACATGTACAGTATATAGTTTAGTAACTCTTGAACAGAGACTCGAAGAAGCTTTTAGGTTAATGCTTTATAAATCATAAATTAGAAATGTAAGACACGTACCCTTCCGACGTGACATGGTATTGTGTTCTTTTGTTTTGGCCGAAAAAAATGTTAAAATTGCATTAATAGCTAATGTCAGAGTACTTACCGTAATAAGTCTAGTTATTTATATATGGAGACCAAAAAGCATCAAGGGCTGTGTAATATAAAATATTAATAAAGCCTATAAGAGAAAAGCTTTTGACTCAATTTACCCGACGTTTTTGGTACATTATATTTAATAAAAACATTTTCGCTTAGTCAAAATTATAGCCCTATGTATTTTTTCCCAATGTTGTTTTTTTCCTATTGTTCATTTAAAACAGTGAATATACCTAATAAAACAAAAAAAAAATGCAACACAGAACATTATGTTTGTTCAGGTTAATCAAAAAATAAAGGGTTATATTGAACGGTTCTCAATATGAACAAAAATGATGGAGAATTGTTAAAGAGGAGTTAAATTTGCTCGGCTGTCAATAATCGCGGCCTATTTAATAAAGTTGTGGTTCTGCACATATCAAAAGATTTTTTTTTGTTTCGCAATAACATTTATTAAATTTCACTGTTTTATTAGCGTTCAAATTGTATAGATACTGCTATGTGTGTATTCTGGCGTGATGTTAAGAAACGATATTTTCATATTATATCATTATCATATATTGTATCACTTATAAATACTGTTTACAAGTTTTATAACTGTGTTTACCTTAAAACAATATTAAAATGCCTAAGAAATAAGAATAGAAGAAGAATATGCGCGTTCTAAGCTTCGATTCGAAGGTTTTAATCATAAATTTTTTATAGGCTCTATTTGGTACAAGTAGGGTTTGCAATCCCGCAGAATTTTTATTCCTAGCTGGAAATTTGCGGTAAATTCTTTACCGCGGGATCCCGCTGTAATTCCCGCAAGAGATTTAAAAATATTTTTAAGTATAAAAAAAATAATAACCAAATAGAAATATTCTTTAGAATATAAAAAATTAACAAAGTGAGCATAAAACACATTAAAAAATAATATCTATTTACTGTTCCGTAGGCTTCCTTCTTAGGGTATACCCGTGTCCGTGTGGTTTCACCCTTAGCTCCGGTAAGGTGACCCGTTAGGGATTCCGCACAACTAGACAACTAGAGATCGAATTTCAACCAGAAGTCATTAACTTTTGAATGTTTATATCAACGACCAATATAAATTGAACTGTCATTGTATAGACATATCAAACTATGACAGGTCAGCCTTTAAACTGGGCTCCTGTAGCCTTTTGTAGTTGTTTTCACAGAATTTTTCAATTTATAACAAATATTGAATAAAACTATTACTATTTGTGATAAGACAATGCCTTAACATATTATTGTGTGAATATCTGCGTAAATTTTTTCCTGTTGTTAAATGATTTTATTTATAAAAATCTTGATATTGAAAAAAAAAAAAACGCAGAGAATATAGACCGCCCGCATAACTCAGTCCTCGCCTGAGACGTAAGAACACACCTGAGCCCCCGGCCATAGACACCCGTGACGGAACACCTTGTGGTTTTAGTCGGTTCGATTTCGACATAACCGCCTCGCTGAGTGGTGAGGTGGTATCCGAGGGGGTTTCCACACGTAAAAAAAAGGGGTACGAGGGAAGCATTGCGATGCATAAGTGGTGAAAGTATTTATGTACAGATCGATACGTTACGTCATGGTTTTGTTACAATTAATAGTGTGCTAGTATATACACACTTCGGCTGATTTTCGTCTAAGGTCTTTTTTATTCGCTCTAATATTATTTTTGAGAATATTTTATATACCTTAGACCAGGGGTTCCCAAACTTTTGAGATGACGGAACACCCACCAAATACCTTTTATTTTATGGAACCCCATATCAAATGATTACAAATAAAAATCACTGCAATTTAAATAAGAACAAAAACTTTTATTAGGAATATTTTAAAAGTGAAACACTTTCCTTTATTTTAACTTTTAATGTGAAGAATGAAATTGTGTCACTGTTTTATCAATAATTGCTTTATAGTTCGGTATTATGTCCGACATTGTATGCGCAGATCAGGCGTAGCTTCCAATCTCTACCTGAATTTGTTTTTTTGTTTAAGTATAAGCTGAAAAACCTTTTTTACAACGTAACGTTGTGACAAATGGGAGCAAAGTTACTAGTAAGCTACAGTATTGCATTCACTCGTAACACCAACCCAAAATCAATGCAATGGTGTCCTTTTCTATGCAGGCAATCCAGAAATGTATTATTTTCTTTTAAAGGCTGATAATTTGTCTCTCGCCATAAATATGGTTGTTGATTTTCCCTGCAAAAGTGTAGTAATTATATTAACCTTTCCAAGAAATTCGGCAAGATAAGCTACTAATTTTATAAGCCTTTGCTCATCATGCAATACACGGAAAATGGTTGGAGCCTCAGATGTCATTTGCCTCATTTGGAAACTTTCAGCTTGTCACAAAGTTCATATAACCTGTCTAGAACTTTGCCTCTTGAAAACCATCCGATTTCTGTGTGCAAGAGGTGCGATTCTTATTGACTACCCATTTCTTCGCACACCTTTTTGAACAATCTTGACTGGGGGGAGGGGGACTTTTCACGTAATTGACGATCTTTACAGTTTCATCAAGAACTTTCTTCAAACCAGCTGACCATTTTTTTTTACTACAACGACATAACGATGCAAAATGCAATGACTGCTTTTACATCCCACTGCAATATTTAGAAATTCTTTAGAAATCTACCTAAAAACTTTTGAGCCTCTTTATACTTATTTTATTGAAAAATAAATTGAAAAAATACGGAATACGTAAATACGGAAAATTACATTTTTTACTACGATTAATGAGGTCTGGAAAAAGTCATATTAGTGTAAACTAAGACTTACACAGAGCAGATATTAAGCAAATATATATACATTTACTTTATTTGAGGCCATTTTAATATGGTTTAATGAATGACATTTTTTTGAAATTTAATATAAATTTCAATAATTTTTTAAATTTCATTAAAATCTAATTTAAAAAATATGCAGCAGCTATAATTATTAAGAAACTTTTAAAACTCAAGAAGTCGAAGGTTCGTGATGATTAGTCGACTTCGAATGTCAAATTCACTTTGTTGTTGCTGTTGTTAAGTCGATCATAAAGTGAAAAATCAATTTTTTGTTACACCTTTCTATCCTTATGAGAAATTGAATTATAATCTTAAAATTCAACTTAAAATTTAATTGACAAGAATACCAATTATGAGACAGATTTTTTTAAACATATCCTTTTTTCCTTAACCACAACCCTATTAAATCGTAAGTATCACTATACTCACTTTATGTTAAAAATACAAAACAAATCAAATAAATGTTACTGAACAACCAGCAACAATATTCTCGGGTATATATTCTTCATTATCAGTAAGTGTGCTTGAGCTTGAAATATCATGTGATCGCTGTCCAGTAATTCTTAGCTAGTTTGACATGATAACTAACTGTTAAAATAATATAATATTAAATACCTTCTAATACGAATATAACATTATAGCAAATAGAATAAGTTTTGTACACGTTATTTCAAAGGCTTTTTCAATTGGCCAGCTCCGAATTTCAAAATAATATTTGTACCTACTTACTTAATAATTGTGGTATTAAATAATTTCGCGGAACCCTGTTGACTTTTCTACGGAACCCCTAGGTTCCGCGGAACCCACTTTGGGAATCGCTGCCTTTACATTACACATTAGGGAGATAGGTCTGTAGTTCGAGATGTGATCTGTTTTCCCTTTCTTATGGAGTAGAATTATTGTTGACGTGGTCCATTGATTAGGTATAAATTCAGTTGTTAAAATTCCATTGAATAGGTCCGTGAGTGTCTTCAAAATAATTTCGAATACTCCAATTAAAAGTTCGTTCGATATGTTATCTTCACCGGGTGTTTTTCCTCTTTTTTGTGATTTGATGGCTTTCATAACTTCGTCTTTTAGTATGTATGGAACTAGTTCCTCAATGACTTTCTTGTTACTAGTAGTTGATGTTTTTGTTGTTGTGTGGTTTCTCAACCATAGACCACATTCACACCATAAAGCAAATAATTCAGAGATGCAACGAATATGGAATAAACTATTACCTAGCGTTTATAGATTACAACAAAACATTTGACTCGCTCAAGCATAAGAAAATATGGGAAGCCCTTACCTCACAAGTGGTCCATAAAAAGTACATTCGTATAATTGAGAACATATACGAAAATATGAAAGCTAAAATACGCACAGAGGCGGTAGGAGAATCTTTCCGCATTAAACGGGGAGTGAGACAAGGAGACCCTCTATCACGAAAACTTTTCTCGGCAACCCTAGAACATATATTTCGACAACTTGAGTGGGACGAATTTGGTATAAATATTAATGGACTATTACTAAACCACCTTAGATTCGCTGACGACCTTATACTGATATGCGAAGACCCGAAAACTCTACAAAACACGATTGAACAACTTGTGCAGGAAAGCGAAAAGGTTGGATTATCAATGGATACAAGTAAAACAAAGCTGATGACAAATTACACAAAAAATCCTATTAAACTTAACGACGCTACTGTACTGGAATATGTCAACGAGTACACATATCTTGGCCAGATAATATCCCCCACAGACCTCACAACAAAAGAAATTCAAAATAGAATAAACATAGGATGGAAGAGATACTGGGCTCTTAAAGGTGTTATCGGCTATTCCTATTCCTATTCTAGTAGTAATTTTAAGTCTCCGAATAGATGTTAGAATCTTATACAATTATTATTATTCTCTTTATTAACATTTAAATACACATAAATTACATTTTTAAATACATTATTATTTAAAAAAATATATTTAAAAATATAAAAAATAGTGTCCCACCGGTATCGGGTACAGGGACCAAGCTACCGGTGGTTAGGGTTCCAGAGACAGAAACCTCCTCACTATGCTTGCCGTGTCGAGAAGGACTGCTTTCTGCATTAGACTCTTGATCCAGCTGCCTAACGTGAGCCTCTGAAGGTGTTGGTCGAGGCTCTTAGCAATTAACCCATCGGCCGAAATGACTATCGGCACAATGATTGCTGCATCCACGTCCCACATATCGACAATCTCGTGGGATAAGTCCAAATATTTCATTTGTTTATCTTTTTCGGCTTTTAAGAGATTGTCGTCATGGGGAATGGTGATGTCAATAATCATTGCTCGGTGCTCTAATCGGTCTATCACCACTATATCAGGCTTATTGGCAACAATAGTCCTGTCAGTGATGATATATCGATCCCAGTACAATGATGCACGACCATTTTCGAGAACTGGGTCGGGCGCATACCTGTATGGTAACTCGACAGTCACAAGGTTATATTTAAGAGCAAGTTGCTGATGGACTATCCTGGCCACTTGGTTATGTCTATGTAAGTACTCGCCGTTGGCAAGACGAGAACAACCAGAAATTATATGCCTGAGGGTTTCCCCGGGACGATGACACGCCCGACAAATGACAACTGTGCCGTCCTTCAGGATATATCTCCGATAGTTATTCGTCATAACAACTTCGTCCGTAATTGCACAGACAAAACCTTCAGTTTCTCCGAAGAGGTCACCGAACCGTAGCCAGGATACTGATGTTAATAAATCTACATCGGGCCCATTTAAGGCCCGATAAAAACGTCCATGCAACTTCTTGCTCTTCCTTATCTCCATGCGATCTGTAATACTAAGTACTGCTGGTTTGCGCCAGTTCTCTTTTGCTAGAGCAAGCGGAGTGAGTCCGTTGTCAACTGCCACCACATCCCGATACACATCCAGGTCAACAGAGAGAAAGTAATCTCTAAGGTTGCATACCTCGCGGTTATGGAGGGTCTTGGCATTTAAAAAACCACGACCCCCACATTTCCGCGGGATATACAATCTCATGACCGATGAACGTGAATGGTGCATTCGGTACACGGTAAGCAGTGTACGAACTCTTCTATCCAGGGCATCTAGTTCAGTTTGAGTCCATTTAAGTATGCCAAAGGAGTAGGTTAGAACTGGTATGACCCAATCGTTATAGGCCCGCACCTTGTTACCACTGACAAAAGACTTTTGAGTACTTTTTCAGGCGGCCAAAGAAGCGCTCCTGTAACCATTGCTTCATAGACAATTTATTTACTCCTAACGACTGTGACATACCTAGATACTTGTAAGTTTCGTTGGCGGAAAGACATCTAAGGTGTGTGGAATCTGAGAGTTCCATCCCTTCAGATTCCACAATCCTGCCTCTTTTTACACATTTATCCACACCAAATTCCATACTGATACATTTACTAAAGTTTTCAGTTACCTCTAGTAATTTTATCAATTGGAATTTGCTGCAGGCAAAAAGTTTCAAATCGTCCATGTAAAGGAGATGGGATATTACCTGACCTCCTCTCCGCAAACAATAACCTAGTCCTGAACCCTCCAACAAAGTGCTAAGAGGATTCAAAGCTAAGCAGAACCACAAGGGACTCAAACTGTCACCCTGGAATATACCCCGCCTGATCTTTGTAAACTCGCCGTCACCCTGAGACCGCCAACATCCTGTATAACAAAGGACGGTTCTCCATTGCCGCATACATGCCTTCAAGAAAGTGCATAGAGTTGTATCAATCTTGTACAACTCCATCACCCTCGAGAGCCACGTATGCGGCACAGATTCATAGGCCTTTTTATAATCTACCCAACATGTCGCCAAATCCTTTCGGTTACGGCGAACTTGTTGGTTAATGATCGTGTCAAGTATAAGGAGCTCTTTAGTGCCACGGGCCCCACTTCGACATCCATTCTGAGAGTAAGTCATAATGGTGTTTTTGGATAAATGAGATGTTATCTTTACGCTCAGAATGGACGTGAGTAATTTCTGAACTGTTGGTAGACACGTTATTGGTCTGGGAAATGTGTGTCACTCACTAAATCAGGCTGCTCCCACCTTCTATAAACACACCTCTCATCCCTTTAGAATGAACGATTCTGAGTATATCGGTCTACTCTTTTTTTGTATCTCCGAATACGGTTTGCCCATGCATAAACTTTCTGTTTCAGAAAGTCAATGCGCTCTGTGACTCGTGCTGCATAATCACAGGAACTGATACCAGTTCCTGAAAAAGCCCGATTCACAAAACGCATTACTCTTGGGCGTGTGTTACCCGATCTGAAACAGGTAAGCTTGCCAATTAGTGCCATCGTCTCAGCGATACGACGCTCAATCCTGCATTGCCACGCTGGGACAACAAGCTTCGACCGAGTAGCGGTGTCATTTCCTGGGAATTTAACACCAGCTACTCGACATGCTGCAACAGCCGCACAATACAGAATTGAGTGTGTATCACTGAGATCTTTACTTTTTTCTAAATAAATAGTTAACATGGAGTCAAGGGCACACACTAGCGCTTTGTTTCGTTTATGCATTGGCAAACGAGGTAAACGTGGTCTACTTTCAGAGCTCATAGTCCGATATTCCCGAATAGAACCTTCCAAAGTATACCTTATTTGATCATTGTACTGAGTACTTACAGATGAAGCACCATTATCCTCTCCTCTATCAGCAGGGCAAGGTGGTGGTAGTTCAGAGTGTAATAGAGTCACTGTTTGTAAAGGAGGAGAAGTAACAATGCTATTCTGCAAGTCCAAGCGTAGCCTCTCAAGTGCGGAATTATCCAACAAATGACATCGTTGGGTTGCCCGCACTTGATCCGATAATCTTTGCGTAGAAACGTTAATAGCTGGTTCAAATTCCTGAAACAGAGATTCAAATATTAGAAATTGAATGGAAAATGAACGACTGCTATGTAGTGGTGCCAGAGTAATTATTATTATTATTCTCTTTATTAACTTTTACAAAACATATAAATTACATTTTTAAATACATTATTAAATAAAAAAAAAATATTTAAAAATATAAAAAATAGTGTCCCACCGGTATCGGGTACAGGGACCAAGCTACCGGTGGTTAGGGTTCCAGAGACAGAAACCTCCTCACTATGCGTGCCGTGTCGAGAAGGACTGCCTTCTGCATTAGGCTCTTGATCCAGCTGCCTAACGTGAGCCTCTGAAGGTGTTGGTCGAGGCTCTTAGCAATTAACCCATGGGCCGAAATGACTATCGGCACAATTATTGCTGAATTCACATCCCACATGTCGACAATCTCGTGGGATAAGTCTAAATATTTTATTTGTTTATCTTTTTCGGCTTATTATTATTAGTATATCACATACGGTGTATACACTATACAGTGTGTGATGAAAATAAATAATAAATGATTCAAAATTAAATACGAACTTCAATAAAATTTGTTGGGGGGCAACGTTTCATCATCATGGGAACCGTTTGTCGATAAGTTCTTTGATACTGAACTGAACTGAACTGAATGTTGTAAATAATGAAAACAAAAAATAGTCTTGTTGCTAAACTACTGGATATATTTCGTTCATATTTTATGAATCGTTTAAACTGTAAAATGCCGATTTTTTTGTGAAATTATATAGATATTTATGATACGAAAAATTAAAAACAAATTTTCAAAGAGGTTATAAAAAACACGGACGTAGATGCTATCATATAATGTATGCATGTATATGAAAAAATATTCAGCCTGTTACTTATTTATTTTTTAACTTCTGCTCCGGTTTTTATAAATTAGTATCTTTTTGTATTGTTGATATTCAAAATTATTCGGGACTAATTTCCTTTTTTTTAAATATTCGTTCACGTTAAAGGCCATTTGTTTGGAAAATAGACCAGTTCATCTCGTGTAGATATACGCAGAGCGTCCGCAACCGTGAAGATATATTATGATTGCTAGCTGCGTGTCTAGACAACTGATCTAAAGTCTGAGAGAAGAGAGAATGAACAGACTCTCCATGCGATCTCCTTCGTCGTCGTTCCCCGCGCCCCTGTATGGCGCCCTTTACACGGTAGGTTTTGCTGTCAGTTTTGCCACAATCAAAACGGTGATTGACGAATGACCTATCGTCTAATGCAGTGATTGACGTTTGCATGATGAGATTTTAATGTCGATATTGTTTCATCAATCTTAGTAATTATTGACGTTCGTATGAGCGTCTAATGGACGCCTAAAGTCAGAGGCAAGTTCTGAAATAACTGAATGATCTATCCGAAAAGTTAATATTAATCATTGGTTATATTTTTTTAGTCATGCTGTAAGTTTTAACGGACTTATTATCATTTATTTTACAGTTGTAAGTATGAATAAACTTCTAACAAACCCGGAATAACTTAAGTGTTAAAAATAAACAAATAAAAAGTTCACGAAAAATAGACGTTCTTATGTTAAAAAATTTCGAGGGCGGGAAAATTACAAAAACTTAACTTTTTTACCATCATAAAGTTTAAGACTAAAAATTATTGTTATTATATATATATATATATAATAACAATAATTTTTAGTCTGATACACTTAATAAATACTGTTTTGTTTTCAATTTTTAATATCTTACAGCAGAATCCTAAATCAGTTAAAGCGGCTGCTTTCGATTACCCCATTTACCCCTATATTACCTAAGAAAATATAAAAGGGCAATGCCCCGAAGCAAACAGGTGTGGAGAGCTAAATACATAAAGGAAGAAAGCTTAAAAAAAGGTTAAAGTAAAGTCAGAGTTTTGTATCACGTAACAATATAATGTTGAGTTTTGATTCGTAAGGTTTGTGGTGCAAGTAAAACGCAATAGCGAAATATAGATTCAAAAAGGACCGTGTGACAAAACCTTATTTTTAAGTACAACTAATTATCCGTGTATTTTAAACGCCTTCGTACATGTTAAATTATCGTAAGCAACCGTTAGGAATAACACCTTTTGTATATCACAACAGTGGTCACTGCAATCAACGTCAGCGGTGCACCTAGCCCGGACGTGACCGTCCTGTAGGCAGAGAAAGCACCGCATCGTCTTGGGCTCCCACAACTTGACTCTGGCGGACACCCAGCCTACCAGCAGACGGTCACTGTCACTCATTTTTTAGCCGCGGTGACTGGACAGCGCAGACCGCGCAACCAGTGGCATCCCGGCGGATTTCGTCCACCTTTACATTGCCTGCCCGACATCCGCATTCGCGGGGACCAGAATAGGTTTATTTTAAAATTGTTGCGCATGAAAGGCAGAGCATGTCTAACGCTCCGAGCACATGGATATAATGAATAAGCATTTGGATATAATTCTGAAAAACCTTTGGGAGGCTTATGATTATAAGACCTGCTACTACTTTGGCAACATGCTGAGAAATAAGTAAGTACCAATACAATTTTACAGTCACAACATGATCCACGTTAAATGTTAGGTACTTCAATATTATTTATAGTATTGCAAATGAAGTATTGACAATAAAGAATCGAATACATAGATAACCGACAACAGTTTGATGTTTAGCCCAATATGTAAAATCGCTAATGGTTTGAACCAATGTGCCAAGTTTCAAAAGTATAAAAATTGTATTGCGACAGCTGCTGTGTTTGCGATGCCTCCGGGCTATTGAAAATTACAATTGTTACCAGAATTTTTGATCTGCTCCACTGAGTTTAGAGTACTTCTTTACATGAATCTATTTGTTAAATTTAGGCAGCATAAATATTTGCTATCGTTTTGACATGAATTTTTTGACGCGCAAGTATATTATATAAACATAAATCGAATGATATTGGTATTTTCTTAGTTTAAAATCAAGATTCCCTTGATTTTGTACCATATCTGAAATTGACGAACATAATTCAGGTTTGCTCCAACGAGGTATCGCATTATGAGTTAATTACTCGTAGTTTACAGCCTGGTGCAAGTTTATATAAACATAAATCGTATGATATTGGTATTTTCTTAGTTTAAAATCAAGATTCCCTTGATTTTGTACCATATCTGAAATTGACGAACATAATTCAGGTTTGCTCCAACGAGGTATCGCTTTATGAGTTAATTACTCGTAATTTACAGCCTGGTTGCTATCAATGTAAATCTTTGTCGAAAACATGACAATAGAATACGCACAAAACAAAATTAAAGTCGGGCCAAAATATTTCGACATTTAATTAAACGGCATATTTTAGTATAATTGAGGATTAATTGCGCAGTGAATTCATCGAGTTCATACGACAATTCGATGGAAACGCGTTACACCTAAATGTTGTGTAGCGTAGTAAATATGCGCAGTTATTATCCTAATTTATTTTATGGGGTTTAATTAAAGGCATAGTTTGGTTAATACTAATAATTTTATGAATTTAGAATACTATGTATAAATAAACTGCATGAAAAAAAGTATAAATTAAATTTTAAAATCCCGATTTAACACAAAACCCTAAATTATATGTTAATGGGACAATAATGTCCTTTTTTGCGTTGGGGGTTATAAATATATCTAATAAATTCTGATTTTGACCAAATTTGTTTCAGTCTCAGTTTGGTAGAACTCCAACGATCGTTGATCGTTTACAAATGGCAATAGAAAAAAGATGGGCCACAAAATAGTGTCACTGTTTATTTTTATAGACAGTTTTATAAATTGATTTATTTATAAATTTATAGTTAAAATTAAGAACCTTGACATCAACATTTACCATGACTTTCTAGAAAAGATGACTTTTCAACATTTTAAATTGATATCTTCGCCATTAGATAAATTTATTATACTCAAAGTTTCATATGCACCCGTAATACAGAAATATATTTTGAGGAAAAAAGAAAAATTAAAAAAATTGTAGCAGGCTTTGTTGAGATTAAAGTTTGAATCTGCAAGTTTTAAATATTTTCACATTTTAATTCCAACAGAATCTAAAAAACTTTATTCGGAATGAATAAACCTTTGTGGTTCAATATAACCCAAACAAGAGCCTTAGTCAAATATAAAGATACTCATAAAATGTACATAAAAGCTGTTTATAAAGATAAGATTTGTCCTAAATCTAAAGAAAGACGTAATCGTAACTCTTTGTTACTATTACCGTGAAAATTCTTTTGTATCGTAAAAGATCAAATACAACATCTTGTTCACAAAAGATATACATAATGATTTCGATTTCTGTAGCGTAACGGCCAGTACTAAAATAATAGGGACCAAATTGGGGTGCTTCTTAGGATAATTTGCATCGACAACTATAAATTAAATATGTCAAACATGTGGGGTTGTTCACCCTGAGAAGCTCAGAATAATCTTTGAATAAGGGAAGTGTGCGAAACGGTCGTATTACAATCAATTGTTAATTGGAAAATCGATATGTCTAAGGCTCGGGGACGAGACTGCATCTTTCGTACAATGACAATGAAATGGGTGGGGAGGTCATTTAAAGGAAAAGTTAAGTAGAACTAAGTGTAATTATTAACACGATCCTGGAAACTTTATAAAACAAGAAGCAATAAAAAGATTTAAAGATTTTCAATATCATTTTAGAAAATAGTATTACCTTGCCAGATCAGAGTTAGTGTTTTTTATTTATTTATTTAAGGTTCACCAACAATTACTTACACATAGAAACACAATATAATATATGCAATAATAAGAATACAGTATACAATTTTGCAGGCAACTTTCGCGTCATTCAATTGTCTATGGTCGGCTAGAGATCTTATTTTGAAATATATTAATCTTGATTTGTAGGAACGTTGTATAATATTTACCCGATTAGAGAAAGCAAGATGCCACAGAAAACGCTTTTGAACTCGTTCAAGACGCAATGAGTGCACAGAGTAGTGAGGCCGCCAGACCTCACAACAGTATTTCAAAATAGACCGAACAAGACCTAATATCTTCGTATTGTTATTACGAAAGGATTTGCAATTTCATAGCACGAAACCTGATGTTTTAGAAGGGCTTTTTATGATATTGTCCAAATGTAGTATGAATGTTAATTTGCTATCGTAAATAACTCCAAGGTCCCGTGTTGTATCAATTTCTTTAACTTTTTCGTTATTAATGTAATAGTCAAAAGATAGTATATTTAGCTTCCTTCTAAATTTTATATGTTGACACTTTTTTGGATTTAAATGCATTTTATTGTCATCACACCATCAAACAAGCCGTACGTATTAATTTAATGATTAAAACTTAATCCCTTAAAAAAAATGGGAAATTATTTTAGACAACATAAGGAAAATCTCATATCACCCATATATTAAAAACAGATCGTCCCAAGCGTAAAGCGTAAATTGATAGTACATATTCTAACACACTCCACGTATGCCCCATATCCAAATACAGCGCAAGATAATACCTTAATCCAACGTGAAGGTGTATCTATCATTAATTTAGATGAGAATTCATTACGGTTACCTCTAAGACAGGATCAAACGATCATGATGTCATATGTAATTTAATATGTTACATGAAATGATTGGTAAGTATGTTTAATTAATACTTTAATTGTTTGCAGAGAACGTGTAAACTGCATTATGTTTAAGAGAAATAGCGGCTTGATATTACCTAAGATGTTACTACCTAAGTCTTTGTCACACTGTGTGTACCGGAAACCTACTCATACTGATAGCTATCTACACGTCACATTTCATTATATCATCCCCGATACTTACAATCAACGTCAATTTTACATCAAGAGTTGTAGTGTGTGTTTTTTTTTTTTTCGTGTAGAAACGAACCGACTAAAACCACACGGTGTTCCGTAGCAAGTGAGTCTATCGCAAGGGACTCGGGTATACCCTAGGAAGGATGTCCAAGGTTAAGTTAAGTTGATCTGCAACGTGGTAGTCAATGATAAAAAACCGGACAAGTGAGAGTCTGACTCGCGCACCGAGGGTTCCGTAATAATAAAAATACAAACCAAAAATTTTAGAAGATAATGACAGATGTCATAGAATACAATATCATGGAATACAATAGAAATGCTAACAAGAAATCAAGCCAGAAACAGAAATGCACAACGGATAACCCCGGACTCGTCACACAGCTCCGCCTCACAGTCACCACTACACCCTTCGAGGATAGCGGCAAGCAATGAGACGTCGAGCTCAAGCTCCAGCGACGAGTATTTTTCCCCGCCGACGTCGCCAACACCTGTGCGTCGGCAGGGGAGAACCCGGCCACCGACCTGCTTGGGACCCCGAGGACCACTGACCTCGAATAGGGCCCCCGCTGCCGGTGGTGATGTGCGCCGCATGAAATGGACTAATTCAATTAATGAAAACGTCATGCGGGCATATTATCGGGCTACAGAGTTGGGAACTAATCTTACTGCGTACCGTGTTCGTTTGGTGTCTCTGTTTCAGGAGCTTGAACCAGCCGTCAACGTGTCAGCACAACGACTCTCGGATCAGGTACGGGCTATACAGCGCTGCCACCTGCTGAATGATACCGTACTTGACAGGATACGCTCTGACGTACGGAATAGCTTTGTTGTCCCTTCTTCATCGCAAACTGTGAGTTTGGTGACTAACGAGATGTCACAGTTACTACCTCTTGATGAAGTTGTGGAGAGTGAAGCTATATCCGTGAGTACCCAATACAATGAAAGACTAAGGAGTGCTTTGGAGGATGCGATTCTGGAATACAGGTTTGTAAATTATCAAATTAGACCACGTTTGTCCCGTTTGCCTATGCATAAAAGAAATATAGCGCTGGTGTGTGCCCTGGATTCGCAATTGTCTGACTATTTAGACAATAGTGAAGATCTCAGTGATACACACTCTATTCTCTACTGTGCGGCTGTCGCAGTATGTCGAGTAACGGGAGTTCATTTTTTTGTAAATACCACTACTACTCGACCCAAGCCTGCTGTGCCAGCCTGGCAGTGTAGAATTGAGCGTCGTATTGCTGAGGTTAGGACACTCATCAGTAAGCTAATTAGTTTTCGATTGGGCAATATGAGGCCAAAGGTGATGCGCTTTGTGAAACAGGCATTTCAGGGGACTGACATCAGTCCTCAACAATACTTGTCATGTGTCACAGAGCGCATAGACTTTCTAAAGCAAAAAGTTTATGCGTGGGCAAATAGGATACGACGTTACAAAAAACGAATTGATAGGTATAATCAGAATCGTATGTTCCAAAGAAATGAGAGGTGGGTTTACCGAAAATGGGAAAAAGCGGATCCATGTGTGAGTGATGAGCACTTACCGGATGAAGATGTTACAAATACATTTTGGCGTAACATCTGGTCGGTGCCTGTCACTCATACAGAAGGTGATTGGATGCGAGATGTTATGCGGTCATGTGAGAGTATACAAAAAATGGAACCTATTGCCATAGCCACAGAGGACGTAAGTAGTGCAGTCCGTTCATTACCAAATTGGAAATCAGCTGGACCAGACGGACTGCACAACTTTTGGCTTAAGATTCAGGGTTATTACCTCATTTTATGACCACTGGCATTACCCACTTACTCTATAAATCCGGTAGTGCCATGGATCCTAAAAACTATAGACCTATTACGTGCTTACCAACCGTATATAAGCTTCTAACATCTATTCTGAGACTCAAAATTACTACACATTTAAATCAAAATTCGATCATTTCTATTTCTCAGAATGGATGTAGGAGCGGGACCCGTGGCACTAAAGAGCTCCTTATCATGGATATGGCCATTAGCCAACAGGTGCGTCGTAACCGTAAGAATCTGTCGACATGTTGGATAGACTATAAGAAGGCCTATGACTCGGTCCCACATACGTGGCTTTTGAGAGTACTAGAGTTGTATAAAATTGATACAACTCTTTGCACTTTCTTGAAGTCATGTATGAGGCAATGGAGGACGGTACTTCGTTATCCAGGATGTCGGCAGATTGCGGCAAGCGATGTACCAATAAAGATTGAGCGGGGCATATTTCAAGGTGATAGTCTGAGTCCCTTGTGGTTTTGCCTGGCTTTGAACCCTCTCAGTACTCTGTTAGAGGGTTCAGGACTAGGCTATAGGTTGCAGAAAGATGATCTAGTTATATCTCACCTTCTATACATGGATGATTTGAAACTACTAGCCCCCACTAATTTGCAATTGATAGCGTTAGATGGAATTTGGTGTGGACAAGTGTGCAGTCATGCATGTAAAGAAAGGCGTGATAGTGGAATCTGAAGGAGTCGAACTTTCCGATTCAACAAAACTCAGATCTCTGTCTGCCACCGAAACCTACAAGTGTCTAAGTATATCACAATCATTGGGAATTGAACCTGATATGAAACAAGCGCTGCAGGAACGCTTTTTTGGCCGCCTGAAAAAAGTGCTAAAAAGTCTTTTATCAGGGGGTAACAAAATGCGTGCCTGCAACGGTTGGGTCATGTCGGTTCTGATGTATTCCTTTGGTATACTTAGATGGACTCAGACGGAACTAGATGCCCTTGACAGGAGAGTCCGTACACTGCTTACTGCATTTCGAATGCACCACCCACGTTCATCGGTAATGAGGTTGTATATCCCACGAAAGTTTGGAGGTCGTGGACTTTTAAACATTAAGACCTTACACAATCGTGAGATATACAACCTTAGAGAATATTTTCTTCATACTGATGTGGGAGTGCATTGTAATGTGGTTGCAGTGGACAACGGACTCACTCCGCTCGCTCTGGCTAAAGAGAACTGGCGCAAACCTGTAGTTCTTAGTACTAATGAGCGCAGGGAGGTATGGAAGGGCAAAGCACTTCATGGTCGTTTTTATCGGGCCCTAAATGGGCCTGATATAGACTTAAAAGCGTCCACATCTTGGCTACGGTTCGGTGATCTCTTCGGAGAAACCGAAGGTTTTGTCTTTGCAATTATGGACGAAGTTGTTATGACAAATAACTATCGGAAATATATCCTGAAAGATGGTACGGTTGACATCTGTCGGGCATGCCACTGTCCCGGTGAATCTATCAGGCATATTATTTCTGGTTGTTCTTGTCTTGCCAATGGTGAATATTTGCACAGACACAACCTAGTGGCCAGGATTGTACATCAACATCTAGCCCTTAAATACAACCTTGTGAATTCAGAGGTGCCATATTACAGGTATGTGCCCGACCCAGTTCTCGAAAATGGTCGAGCCACATTGTATTGGGATCGATCTATCATCACTGACAGAACTATTGCTGCAAATAAGCCTGATATAGTGGTGATAGACCGATTAGAGCACCGTGCAATGATCATCGATATCGCTGTTCCTCATGACGAGAATCTCGTGAAAGTCGAAAAAGATAAACAAATCAAATATTTGGATTTGTCTCACGAGATTGTCGATATGTGGAATGTCGAATCGGCGATCATTGTTCCGATTGTCATATCGGCTCATGGATTAATAGCGAAGAGCCTCGATCAACACCTTAAGAGGCTCGCGTTAGACGGTTGGATCAAGGGACTGATGCAGAAGGCAGTTCTTCTCGACACGGCCCGTATAGTGAGGAGGTTCCTGTCTTTGGAGCCCTAACCACCGGTATCTTGGTCCCTGTACCCGATGTCGGTGGTGTACTATTTTTTATATTTTTAAATATATATTTTTAATGTACATATTTAAAAATGTAATTTATATGGAGATTGGAATTGGAATTATAAAGAGAATAATAATAATACCTAATAACATTTATTTGCCATAAAACATCGATAAAAGGTCTTACAGTGAGGTGTGAGAACAGTGAGAAGTGAGCAACATGTTTTGCACGCATAGCATGCAAATTTTACAAGTAGGTATTGTTTATAATATTGATCTAATTTTTGTAGTAACTATTTAACCTTTTTTTATCAATGAACTCTTACTGAATAGAAAAAATAAAATAAAACAAATCTCTTCTATTTCTAGGATTAATAGATATCATAAGCGGTTTTGAAAAGATTTTTGTTTTTTGTTACATACATACAAATCTCGTAAATATGTAAAGACGGAAGCGGTAACAAACCAAGTTTTTTTACAAATTGGTCGGCACGGTTATCAGGTTTGGTGACCAACCGTTGCAGTCATAAGTAACCTAACAAAAATATGAAAAAAAATGATTGGGGATTGGGATTAATGTTTTCAACTATTTCAGAAACACATACAATATAAATAACACTGAAAACTGCTGCTAATTAATCATTAAAATTCGTTACAATATAAATGTTTACAGAATCAATTTCCAGGGACAAATTATGAAGATGACAATTAATTAGATATTTCGAAATACTATTTTGCCCATGGATGACGGAGATGGGACACCATTATGTATTGTGAAATGGTAATTTGAAATTTTTGAATGATAAGAAAATCTTCCAACTTCAAAGTGTTTACTAAAATGATTTGAACAATTTAAATAGAAATTGCAAAAACAAGTGCGTTATCTACAATTTTTACGTAAAAACGATTGGAAACATCCTTGATATTTCTAGTGAAGTGTCGCGATTGGGACTTATTATCTTCGCGTGTTCGCATAAAACCACGTAGTGATATCGCATTTTTACGTAAAATTCTAACAAACGCGAGTGTATGCCTCCTGAAAAATTAATTCGCAATAAACACAGTGATTTGGAGTGTATACAGACGTTATAAGCGTTACATTTAAGTGTGTAATCTATTGCAAACGAAGTATGGTTTGTGTGACCTGGTTACGTTTTTACAAGCGAGTCGTACCGTCTAACTATGTATTGCGAACTTCGAACTATGTAGTGCGAACTTCGAATTATATTGAGCGTAAGTTCTCGAATAAATATAATCGGTTGTATGCAAAAAACAAGACTAAACTTATCACACGTGGGTTTAGGTTATACTACTGTAAAAATCTTGACTAAAGCTATGAATTTCGCTCCAACATCTAAGCGAATACCGTTTGAGAAAGTAATCAGTAGCGTTGAGGAATCGGTTGCACGTAACAAGATACCACCCGGCGATGACGATATCCTTAGACAGGATGCCAGGTAATATTACGTAAATTAAAGCTTCAGGGTAGTAATATCACTATGTAATAGCGTCAAGCATTAAAAACATTAGCGATAACCGCAATACTTCAGTGCTTAAGGAAAACCACCAACCAACTGAAAATACTAGAACTGTTGAATGATAATAAGGTTTAAAACCGGTAGATATCATATAACCCGACGGCCAGAGTAGCCCGTAGAATACTGTTTCTATTCCAGGAATACGAGGACCTGAAGAAGAGTACAACAGACTATTCACACCGAAGTCCAACCAGCCACCGAAATTATATGATCTGCACAAAATACACAAGCCCAACGTGCCGCTGCGGCCAATTGTATGTCAAATTGCCTCCCCTACAACGATGTCGTGAAGCACGTTGAACTGACTGTCAGTTATTGCAAGTAACCACTTTTAGGCAAAACACCGTCTTTTGTGAAAGCCTCACGATATTTCATACAAATTATAAAATATCTCACGTTAGAACCTCAGCTTTGATGTGGAGTAGCTTTAGACCAATGCACTCTTTAATTAGAATAAAAGAGTGCTTCAGTTATATTGTACTACTTGAACACTGTTTTGATAGCAACTACTTCCTTTTCCAAGGTCAACATTACCTTTAGATTGATGGTGTCGCAATGTTAAATCCTGTATTGGCCAACATGTGGATGGAAACTTGAAGAGAAGGCGCTGATTTCTGGTCTGAATTCTTAAGGGAAACAAACAGATACACAGCATCTCAACTTTATTCCCCAAGATGAGGTTCACTCATGTTCACATATCATTGTCCTTCTTAGATGTCAAAGTAGCAGTGGTATCCCAGTGATAAAAAACATGCCACCTTGCTCCGGTTTACACTTCAAACAAGAAAAACACTGTTAACCCATTTCGAAACATAATTTACTATTTATAATCACCAAATTAACGACTGTCATAATTAAATTGGTGCTATCGTACCGCGACTCACTCCATTTGTTACCGCTGACAACTTAAACCGACTGTAGGGTGGGTACTAGCGAGTAGTCAGTATTCATAAGACACCTTCCTTACAGGCGTTTCATTATAACACTGCGTAGATACACCAAGAGAATGGATGCGGCAAAATACCGTCTAGACGCGGCCTACTGAATATAATGTTATTAGAATGTTAGTGAAATGAAAATCAATACAAAAATGCTACCTACATGCAATTCTGATACGAATCGATAATTTAACTCATTTAAGAAAAGTAAATTACTTTGAATGTAGTCTAAACTGAGGCGTTGATGAGGATATTTGTTAGATTATAAGCGGATATTAAATGGGAACGGACGGAAAAGTTGTCTCATTGGAGCTTCGAATAAACCTTCGGGAAAAAACTGCTTCTTGCTACTTCTAGGTTTGTTTGGAGACAATAGGAACGGTCTGACACAGACTAATGCACTCGGCCACGCTTTAACCGTGTCCATCAATGGGCAGGAACAGTAGCTTTGAGGGGCTACAAGGAAGAAATCTTCTTTACAAAAAAACCAAACAAGTGCGAATCTGACTCGCGCACCGAGGGTTCCGTAAGCAAACAAACTTGTATGTAGATAGTAAGTCCTTCTCGGGAATCAATTCTCGAAGATTTTTGCCTGTCTTTTTTGACAGACAAACTTAACTTTGCAGTTCTAAAAATACTCTCCCATACATCGGTTTACAACATAGTCATCTTTCCAACCACAAAATCTAAGTTTGTTATCATAAAAACAATATTGTTTAAATCGAAACATTACAACAAAATCATATTATCTTTCAGTTCGTGTATTGTAGTTATGACGCTTTTTTTTTTTTGTTACTAAAAAAAAAATTGAATTGTACATGTGAGAACTGTGTAGTCACAAGTATTATGTTAATTATCTATGTTGCCTAGCACCTCTGTGATTTTCTTTTCCATTTTAGAACAATATTAATTTATGTTACATTGTCCTCACATGAAATTGCGCTTATAAGCAATGTAACAAATAACTTTGTAAAAAAAAAATTATTGAAAAAGAGTGTCCTTGGAGTTTCTTGCCTGTTCTTCTCCATAGGATCTACGTTTTGGAACAGGCAACTAGCTTCACGATCTACTTATACTGACTGACTCCTCCTGACAATTTAAAAATACCTACAATGGGTTTACTTGAAATAAATAATTTTGATTTTGATTTTTAACTTTAGATACGTCATATCCTCCCGGATGAAAATTCGAAAGCTGCTTGTAAATATGAAAAGTTACAAAAAAAAAAATCGTCAGTACTTTTTTCACGTTCATGTGACCAGCTGACGTATAATCCTTTTCTTTTTCTTCAAGATATTGGGTTAGCTATAATTTGATACAATTCTCAATCGGAAGGAAATGGAAAAGGAACTAAAAATAATATTTTTTTTACGTGCGCGTGTGGCTGTTGCTCCTTAACCCCCCGACGGAACCGCAGCTGACGTTCACGAGGCTTCATGATACAACTCTCTGAAACCATTTCATTATACTTTTCGCATAAAATAATAATATGACATTCTAATTCTTTTTGATTCCCAGTTCTTAGCCTGCTTACACGCGGTGCCTCGCGAATAACGTCACACGGTGTTTTGGGTGCTGTATGATGCAATTTTGATAACCTCATCAAAAACTTGCACTTTATTAGTGGCTTTGCTAGTTGCTATCTCAGCTTCGTGGTTAGCTTACATAATTTTGTGTCGTTTGTAACAATATAGGTATATATATTTTATGATACTTTTATTAACATTTATATATATATGGCATATTATTATTATACCTACGTAGAATTTTTCATCTAATCATATTATTGTCGACTATCAAAGTTTAAGCAACGTTAACCGCGGTCTTCAGCAACTGCCGAAACTCGCACCTCACGAAGGAGTCGCTGAGCTCTCACGATCGGTGCAATTCGATCGAAACGTCGCGTAAACAAAAAGGTAATGTACTTTATAATTATTATCGCGATTAAGTCTTAATTTACGCATATTGTGTGTACCTTTATGGAACATATTGGCCCTGACTTAATAAACTAAATATTGACTAAAGTGATCTCAGAGGCAAAACCCCGCGCACACGTCAATGCAATCATTTCATATTCAAGTTTATAAAACAAATGTAATCTATAAAAATAATTACTACATATAATTTTGCAGTGGTTCCAAAAAAAATAAGAATAAGAAAGAGAGTGTATCTACCGCTTTAGAGCTCTAAAGCGGTACACTCTCTTTTTTATTCTTATTTTTTTCTATTTTTATATTCTTATTTTTTAGAACTAATTCTGAATTAATCTATTCTGGTGTAATGATTACAAATTAAATAATAGGCTTAACAAACAAATAATATTTATTTCATCGCTCAATGCAACAAAGTCTCTAAAAATCCAATGTTAAATACTGTACACATGCAAGTAAGTAACAATGTAGCAATAATAATAATATCCGGCCGGTTGATCAAAAACTAGGCAGAGCCTGTACTATGGTAACCAGACTGCTGATAAATATACCTAAATATTTCTAAATATATACATATTATAGATCAATTGTTCTGTGTTTGAGTGTAATTACACTCAAACACAGAACAAATGATTATGCTCGTCATACAATTATTTGTCCTGGGTGGGAATCGAACCCACGAGCACCACCTCTAACTCAGCAGTCAGAATTACTAACCACGGGACCAACAGGCCATAAAATATCACAGCAATATAATATATTTCAGACAGAACTTCAACTGAGATTATAACTTGCATTAAACAACAATATCGAGCATCAGATAGTAAAGCTTTTAAAATTAATGTGGTTACCTAGCAATAAGTAGGGATTAGGTAAGCCTTTTTCTACCTTAACGCAACAGAGAAAAGTGATGAGCTCATCAACATGAAAACTAAATTATTGTTTATTAGAGATTATACGGTTTTACTTACGTTTGTATTTCGGGGATGCCCGAGAGTGTGACGCCTGACACCGTCGCGGCAGGACGCTTCACTCCTTGAAAAAGGGCCCCCGTCGGGTCCGAAACTAGTCGGGCATCCCCGAAATACAAACGTGAGTAAAACCGTATAATCTCTAATAAACATGAATATCACTCACGAAAGTTTTTATTGTAACTAAATTATTGGTACGAACCGATAGGTTCATGCAATCCATTCAGATTGGAATTCATGCATCTTAAATAAGGTGCAACAGTTTGCAATGAAATATTTTATTGATTACATTTAAACGTCAGTCTAATTTCTAGGCGTTGACAAATACGAACAACTTGCGAAATATAATTTTACGATTCAATGCAATTCTTCTTAAAATTTTACCCTTTTTGCTAGACCTCAGATAAACGATGGGCCTTAGAGATTTAATAATAATGTTAGTTTGGATACTTAATCTTGAAGGACTAGGAGGATCTGAAAGTACATATGATAAATTCAATTAAATTCTTAGTAAAGCAGAAGTCCTCTTCGAGTCCTTTATCTATAATAATGAATTTAGCATGCTGCTAGGGCTGCCACGTTATTTCAGCGCATCAGGAATGAGGCTGAGGCCACACAAACTGCTTCAAAGTAATAATATAATAAGGAAAAAGCGACCCCCTTGATGAGTCGAGAAAGAAGCAGCACCAGCGGCATCCTAAATACCATTTTAGAAAAAATGGATTGTCCAATAGTGAGATATTGGAATGCAATCCATCAGGGAAATTCCATCTTTAATAACAAATAATTATAAATTACTAACATAGGTGTAAAATTTGCTAAGTCAAAAATAAGTCTTATTATTATTTCTCTATATTCATCTTAAAACTCAGAAATTACATTTTTAAATATGTACAAAACAAATATATATTTAAAATTTTGAAAAATAGTAGACCTCCAACATCGGGTACAGGGACCAAGACCGGTGGTTAGGACTCCAAAGACAGGGACCTCCTCACTATACGGGCCGTGTCGAGGAGAACTGCCTTCTGCATCAGTCCCTTGATCCAGCCATCTAACGCGAGCCTCTTAAGGTGTTGATCGAGGCTTTTGGCTATCAATCCATGAGCAGATATGCCAATCGGAACAATGATCGCTGAATTGACATTCCACATATCGACAATCTCGTGAGACAAATGCAAATGTTTGATTTGTTTTTAGGGTTCCGTACCTCGAAAGGAAAAAAACGGAACCCTTATAGGATCACTTTGTTGTCCGTTCGTTCGTCTGTCTGTCTGTCCGTCTAGAGCCTTTTTCTCAGGAACGCGTGGAGGTATCAAGCTGAAATTTATATCAAATACTCAGATCTACTGTCCCTTGGAGCTGTGAAAAAATCAAACTTCTAAGCCAACGCAATCAAGAGATACAGCCGTTTATGCCGCAAATTTTCGACACTCGCAAGGGAATCAAAACCTACAGGGTACTTCCCGTGAACTCTGAATCTTGAAATTTGGTACGAAGCAACATCTTATAGCACAGATAAAGGAAAAATTGCGAAAACCGTAAATTTTTAGTTACATCATATAATTAATATATTTTACGGAACCCTCGGTGCGCGAGTCCGACTCGCACTTCGCCGGTTTTTTCTTTTTCAACTTTCACGAGGTTCTCGTCATGAGGAAAAGCGATACCGACAATCACTTTCAACGAAAATTTTACCGTCCGTAAGCAAAACGAATCATTTCTTGATTATAGGCACCGGGCATTAACCTAAATGACGGTTCATAAATCAATCTACCTTCTAAATATATACAAAATGTCCGAGTGAAATAAGTATTATGTACATACGACTAGACGGACGGAGAGGTAGAAACCAAGTGATTATGTTTCCAACATTGGCGACAGAATTTAAAAATATACGAGTTTCAATTGCAGTTCATTTAGGTGTACTTACATGTATAACATTGGCGTGACAGCAGATGGAACCTTAACAAGAATCACTCACTCAAAATAACCGTTCAAGCTGCATAAAATTGATCTTTTTCTTTTAAATTGCTCAATTTTACATTTTGCCGAAGGCATGCAATTCGTATACGATGTCTTACTAATTATTTAATTTTATGTTATTAAAGTTTGCAAATGTATGACTGTAATACAACTTTAAATCGTGTTTTTTTTTCAAAATACCTTTTTAGGGTTCCGTACCTCGAAAAGAAAAAACGGAACCCTTATAGGACCACTTTGTTGTCCGTCCGTCCGAAGGTCTAGCTGTCTGTCACGACCTTTTTTCTCAGGACTGCGTGGAGGTATCAAGCTGGAATTTATGTCAAATACTCAAGTCTACTGTCCCTTGGAGCTGTGAAAAAAACAAACTTCTAAGCCAACGCAATCAAAAGATACACCCGTTTATGCCGCAAATTTTCGACACTCGCAAGGGAATCAAAATCTACAGGGTACTTCCCGTGAACTCAGAATCTCGAAATTTGGTATGAAGCAACGTCTTATAACACAGATAAAGGAAAAATTGCGAAAACCGTAAATTTTTAGTTACATCATATAATAAAAATATTTTTAATAATTTTAAACTTACTACTTACTTTCCTCATGAACGCGTAGAGGTATTAAATTGAAATTTATATCAAATACCCAAGTCTATAATACCTTTAAGCTGTAACAAAATCAAACTTCTATGTCAATACAATCAAAAGAAACAGCAATTTAAGCCGCATATTTTCAAACTCGCAACTACTCGCAAGGGAATCAAAACCTAAAGTGTTCTTCCAGTCGACCTAGAATCTTGCAATTTGGCATGAAGCAATGTTTTATAGCACAAATAAAGGAAAATTGCGAAAGTTGTTAATTTATTGTTATATCACATAAAAAAATAGTTTTTGTGATTACAAACTTATATTTTGCGGTTGAATTGTTAACTTTGTCGTACATTGCAACCGCAAAGTTTGTCTTTCGAAAAAGACGGGCAAAAGTTTTTGAGAATCGATACCCGAGATGGGCGTTCTATCTACATACAAGTTTACGGAACCCTCGGTGTGCGAGTCAGACTCGCACTTGTCCGGTTTTTTTATAATACATTCGAATTAAGGCTGTTACAAAATTTTCGTCACCTTAATCAGATTTGATTACTTATTTTACGAATATATTATAAAGAAATAATGATGGGTTTTAAAAGGATAATGCTATAAATAATAAACCATGCCATGATGATTGTAATCAACTATTCATTACAAACTCTAGATTAAATAGACTCAATTAAACAGGAACCTCTTCATCAACATACCTTAAGTGTTAAGGTTTTCCACGCCGTCAGATATAAACTGAAAGCTTTATGTTAGTTGGCCTCGCTCTAGAGCCTAGAGAAAACCGCAAGGAATACGACAAGGATTCAAGAAGTATATCGGAGATGGCACGTGATGTAGGTACTTTAAAGAATTGAAGGGTTATTTCAAGATATTTTATAAATGGTTAAAAGCCTTTTCGTATAATAAGATAAGAGTCTCTAATACATAACAATTAGGAGCAAGATAAAGAATGATTTATATTAAAAATAACCGGCATTTATTCTACATACTGAAAATTACATTTAAACAATATAATTTTAACTTGAACCTTTTACATCTTGTTAAAAAGGTATAAAAGACAATTCTTATAGCAACTAACAACTTATTAAGCAATTGCAGATCACGCATGAAGCACAATCACTAGACCTTTCGGAGAAAATGATCTAAAATGACTTAACTAGCATACTGGCACCTTGTAACGACCAGCTTCGTATTTGAAACGAAGAACAGCATTTCTTACGGTCATGGGTGACTGGCCAGTTACCCTTAAATGGTACTTTGAGAACCATATCTTCACATGCGAATGGTTTTACTACAGTATAAACGCCTTGAAAATGTTTAAAACTAGGCAAAACCAATAAAATTACAGTAGTTAACTACATAGATATATATCGGGTTTTTTTTATTACTAAAGGAAGTGCTTTGTGTCGGATTTTTATGAAACAAAGAGAAGTGATTGTTTACGTTATTAATTAGCATAATGTGTGGCATTTGTTATACATTATAATTATGTAAGGTTCACCTTTGTTTTTAGTACTTTCGTAATGTATTGTTTGAGAAGAATTGGTACTTTAAACAAATTTAAGAAAACTTTAAAGTGATTCTTTTGAATAATTTTGTTTTTATGTTTAGTAATTCCTTACCGAATAATAGGTAATGACAGTGCATCATACGTCTTCAAAATGAATGTACTGGCTTATTTTCCTCTTACAAAAAAAACATTACAGCGTGAGCTTAGATGATGATTTGGAAATCGGGACAGGTATCTCCCCTATTACTTTGGGGCATAGTACTGTAATTGGGACGTAATACTCTTGCCAGTGGGTTCGCAAAAGTTCATCTCTTGCCTTTCTGTATAACTGTATGTTATTATTATGATCCAAGCCTAAGGTTTTTTCGGGGTTGAATTTTCATTAAATTACTTTTTAAATGACGCTAGAGACAATGTGCGTGACTTCTGCTCTTAAGTTTTTTTAGTTTTAAGATTGTGTAAAAGGAGAAGGCACTTTTACGGCGGGCGGTAGAGTTTCTATAATCCTAGAGAAGGACGACGTAATTTTAGCTAGAAATAAATATTTAACAATTATTATTATTATGACTTGCTATTTCTAATCCATCTTTCTTAAGTAACAATCCACCTCCTTAAATGTATCGTATCCTATTTTGATGTATAATAAAAAATGCAGGTAAGATTTAGTATTTCTGAATATTGAAGTTTTCGCACATCTATGTACGTCGACAACCACTGAAGAATGTCAGCGTTCAAGCACTCTGAAGGGGAGTAATTAGCTCTTATTCGCTATGAACACCAAATAATAGATGCTCTTGGTTCTAATAAAGCTTCATCCGAAATAAGCAATTTATGGTATGTAGGTAATACGTGAGGTCGTTTTGAAATCTTGGGGAACTCAATCTTGAGAGAGAGAGAGAAAGACAGAGATTTTAAGTAAATAACAGGTTTTTTTACCATATAGACCTTTAGTTTATAGGTTACACTTCCTTACCCTCGTGGCATTTGTACGTGTACCCCGCAGTTTTTCGCCCTTCAAATATGTGCTGTTCCATTCCTACAGATAGGTCATAGCGTGATGAGTTTATTCCTTTTCAGGGAAAATTACCAGTAACATGGGTTACACAGAACTGGTGTCCATGTCAATACCTACTTCCAACTAAGCTAATGGCTTTTGTAGAGAACGGGTTGGTGACGGAAGCGGACTGTACCTACACCTACTCGATCGCAAGTGGTAAATGATAAATTAATTTATTTTGCAAATAGATCTTTTCAGACACTTTTACACGTTGATTTGTTTTTTAAAGCTAGATGGAGCCCGTATTTCTTATGACTAGCCTTGAGAATAAAAGCCGAAACAAACTTAAAAATTCAAATCTACATAATCCAAACAGTGAAAGTGCCATGTACGCATCCAGGGTGGTCTTTATACAAAAGAACCATTTCAGTTTTGAGCTGACCAGTCACGACACCCAGTAGAAGAGATAAGTCGGTAATCACGGAACTCAACCACATCTTAGGGAGCTCGACGATTCCTACCGGTTCGCCACCGCAGTCAGACATTTGGGAAGTGTAAAGCCTTAGGCATATTTAACGATATTATAAATTATACCTAATTTATCTAAAATACGTATGTATTTAGAAATATATAAGTTTTTATCAGTAGTTTGGTTACCATAGTACAGGCTCTGCCTAGTTTGGGATCAGACGGCCGAGTGTGAGGTTATTATTATTACCTACTTTAGGCACTTCACTTTTGTTTTCGTAAATTTCTTATCTATCTCTCCATAATAACTTTAAACGAGCAATTCTTGAACATATACTTGTACATAATATTAAAAGAAAAAACGGTGAGCTATTCTCGGTCGCCCAGGTTCTAAAACGTATATTATGTTCAAATTGTTCAACGCAGGAATTACTGTATTGTAAAAGAATAACATGTCAACGTAACATAATGCACATTAAGAAAACCTCGAAACTGTGTTTTAATTCTAACGTTCCAACATTCGAACACATAATTATAACAGAAGAAAATGAGAAACAAGTTAATACAAAATAATAATAGCCTTAATAACATAAGGCTGCGGCCAAAGGTAGTCGTATTATAACAATAAAACTAGTATATTGCCGCAGGTATACCTGTTAGTAGAAACTGAATAACTAGAGTTAACGCCTCGTGTTATGTTCAAGCTTCATATGAGCTTAACTAATTAATATTAACAAGCCACGTACCATGTTAGCTGAACTTCTTGGTGTAATAATTTTGTTAAATATTACACAGTATTCATAACAGAACATGCTGATAATTAGATAAATTTAAACCCGACTGAAAACATATTTAATGTTACGATAACGTAGAGAAATCAGTCAAATTTGTAAGTTCCCTATTGTTGGGTCGAACGATTGCGGGCCATTGTTTGGCGCACAAGCAGCGAACCGATTAATACGAGTGTAGACGTTTAAGCTTCGATCGTTCGTTCCTAACTTTAGTTACTTATTGTGCCTTGACCAACTGGAGGTATTGTTCGAAGAAATAACGTTATACAATAAATCAAATAATCCACTCTGAATTCAATTCTCAGTAATTTTGTACTGAAATCGTATTTGCTTTACAGAAAATATTCGATTCAGTTGAAGCTGTTTATAATTCTATGAATGTATTTTTGCGATATTCAGAAATAATAGGTATTATTATTATATACCCACGATTCACTTGCTAACGTTACAAAGAATCACTTGCAAATAAACGTTAATCTAATCTCTAATCTAGAATTGAAATACAGATATACCTAACTCGGATTTCAGTCTAATTAGTTGTCTTAATAAAATGATAGTACTGCAGGGGAGAACATCTAAAAAAAAAAACCGAACAGTGTATGTAGATAGCATATTTATCCGTCATTTTATCCGTCCGTCCATTTTTCCTAAAAACAAACTTAAGTTTGCAGTTCTAAAAATACTCTCCCATACATTTTACTTACAACAAAGTCAACTTTCAAACCCCAAAATTTAAGATAGTAATTACAAAATCTTTTACCTGTACTGTGAGACCTTGCTTATTACCAAATTTCATGATTCTAGGTTAATGGGAAGTACCCTTTATGTTTTGATTTACCTGCGAAATGTTCAAATTTGTTAAAATCTAATCAAATTAAATCAAAATCATAATATTTTTTTATTGTCAGGAGTAGTAGTCAGTCAGACTAAGTCAGTCGTAAAGCTAGCTACCTAGCTATCTTAAATGGCCGTATTTTTTTATTGCGTTGACTAAGCAGCTTGATTTTTACAGCTTCAAGGAACCGCAGACATACGTATTTGGTATTAATTTTAACTTGACAGACAGACAATCAGACAGACGGACAACAAAGTGATCTTATAAGGGTTCTTTTTTCCTTTTGAGGAACAGAACCCTAAAAATAAACATGAATGAACTTTTAAATGTCATTACTGTATCAACAATAATGACCAATATTTTGTTGTTTTTAGTAGAAAAACCACTTCAAAGAATGTTATATAGCCAGTTCGTACTAGATCGTTCCCAATGAGAAACGATATTGGCATTGGCAATAACTGTACAAGATTGGTGTCGTACAATTAAAAAAAATCTTGGAATATTATAATAGTGTGGCAAACATCCCTCTAATTTAAAGTACCATGGCATTTAAGCTATGCCCAGTTTTTACCACTAAATGTGTTCGAACTTCAAGTCCAGGGCTTTTTAATTAAAACTTATCCAATGTTGTAGAGAGTGTACGATCACACAGTCGGATAAGTCCGAATTTTCAACATAATGTTAGGGACTTAATTTTTACTAATTAAATAGCTAAAAACTCTTTTTAATGAGAGTCTCTATAAACGACGCGCTTCTTTGTAGTCACATCTTCTTGACAACCAACTAAATCTGTTCTATTTACATAGAACGATAAGAAGGATGCTTTAAATAGATCGTAGACAGCAATTTACACAGTAGTGTGTGCAAATATTTTCACAAAGTGTTGTCTACCTACTGCTCCATACACAAAATAAAAATCAAAACCCGGTAACAGAAAAGGATGGAGGAGTTGTAGCTAACGCGTTATTGAATTAGGTTGTGGTTTAAAACTTCACTCGCAAAATTCTTTACGTAAGTAGTGTTCCAGAGCAAGAATACACCTCTAATCAGTGGCGTGCCGCTCATACAAGCCCAAAATCTAGGCTTACCCTAATATAATACTCAAATATCGATTCCAATACACTTTAATATATAAATATCATAATACATTTATATTTTAATAATAAATTTAAAGAATGAATTCTTATTTAACTGTTATCTGAAATGATTAAATTGCTCATTAGCAAGTTGTTTAAAAATAAATTATTTGACAAATATCATTCAGATTTTCCAACACAGGCTAACTTATTCGCTGTTTACGAGAATCAAATCGATAGACATACATTAAAAAAAAATTAGGGAATTTACTTCTACCTATTCCTTTCGAGTCAATAGATTTTATTATTCTAAGTAGTCTGTAACATGCCTTTCATGTGCTACTTTTTTAAGGTCCACGGAGCGAAAATTTCCGTCATTAAAACATTTTCATACTTAATATAGAAAGACGTTTATTAATACATTTAAAAACGTTTACCGGTATTTTACTCATGATTAATAAAAAAAAGTACAGAAAAATAGATGTCTTGATGTATGGTATCGATAATTTATTTTCACTTACGGTACTTGTTTGTCACTTATTTTTTAAGCGCTCACCGTCTTCAATGCCGCACTCGTTTCTTTTTCTAAGTCACCGAAGATATGATATTTCTAACATGTTAAATAATGTCTAGAAGTGGTTGCCTTCGTGCTTTGTTAAGTTCGTCAATGAATTGAACGAACGAAGGCAGAAGAGAAAGGACAACAAACTGTCGTGGTGTCAAATAAATCTGATGGGCTTACTGTGTTTTGGAACCCTGTGTCATGTTAGGGGTAGTGGCGTGCACTGCCCCTAACATGACTATATCTCAGTAAGAAGGCATGTGTCCTAAAATTGCAGACATTCTCGATAAAATGTATGAAACAAATCAAGCCCCCAGGTGTATGTTCCTGTAGGTGAACAATCGCTTTGGATGTCTCATACTCGTATTTATATGCAAATAGTAAAATCTCGTAAAATATTGATTGCCATCTATTTTACTTATCAGTTTTTTTATCGTGTGGGAATCTCCACGGGTCATCACCTCAGCGGGGCTAGCGGTGAAGTGGTATATCGGAATCGAACCGACTAAAACCATTAGTGTTCCGTCACAAGGTCTATTGCAAGGGACTCGAGTATACCCTAAGAAGGAAGTCCCCGAGAAGTCAGGATATAAAACCTAGAATTGTTGCACAAGATGTTATTATTTTTTACATTTTCTATTCAAACACAATGTATAAAAATTAAATAAAGAAAAAGGTTTTTAAGATAAAAGTCTAAGTTTAGATACGTGTACACCTCTTTTTCTGTGTTTAAAAAATTTGCTCATCAGATGGCCAAAGCTAAATTTTTTTAAATTATGACGCATCGGGTTTTAATCATCAAAATATTGAAAGTAACGAAATTGGCAGGGGGGTAAGTAAGCGTTTTTAGGTAGTACTAATAAATAAGATGTATTCTCAGCCTGTTAAAAAAACTTAAATCCTAGTAAAATCTGATCGCCGATGTAATATTGCATAGCAATAATAAGCAAATAAGCAATTATGCGAAATAAAGCGGCCTCCTCACTACAGCGCCTGCATGGCAGTAACAACAGCATTCTGAAAATGATCGCTGCCAGACCGGACTGCTCCTTCCAGAAGCACTGGGTGGGGACAGTCATAGGACAAATAAATAAATTACTCTAAAATAATGTAAAAACTAAAAATATACTAACCTATTAACTTTAGCACTATTGTCACTAACACAAAAATACTATCAAAATTATGAACATAAGTCTGAAATAAAAATATATTTTTATCCTCTATATTTATCTTAAAACTTATCAATTACATTTTTGAATATACTAAGACTACGGGACTAAGACACCGGTGGTTAGGGCTATAAAGACAGGAACCTCCTCACCATACGGGCCGTGTCTAGGAGAATGATCAGATATGACAATCGGAACAATGATCGCTGATCAATGATATATTTCCGATTATTCGTCATAACAACTTCGTCCATAATTGCAAAGACAAAACCTTCGGTTTCACCGAAAAGATCACCAAACCGTAGCCAAGATGTAGATGCTTTAAAGTCTATATCAGGCCCATTTAGGGTTCGATAAAAACGACCATGGAGCTCTTTGGCCTTCCATACCTCCCTGCGATCATTAGTACTAAGTATTACAGGCTTGCGCCAGTTCTCTTTAGTCAGAGCGAGCGGAGTTGTGTCCGTTGTCCACTGCGACTACATTACAATGCACTCCCACATCAGTATGAAAAAAATATTCTCTAAGGTGTATATCTCGCGATTGTGTAAGGTCTAAATGTTGTTGTGATTGTTTAAGAGTTCATGACCCCCAAACTTTCGCTGGATATACAACTTCATTATTGATGAACGTGGGTGGTGCACCACCACGGAGAGTCCGTACACTGCTCACTGCATTCTGAATGCATTTAGAATGCAGTCAGCAGTGTACGGACTCTCCTGTCAAAGGCATCTAATTCGGTCTAAATCCATCTAAGTATACCAAAGGAATACATTAAAACCGGCATGACCCAACTGTTGCAGGCACGAATTTGTTACCTCCTGATAAAAGACTTTTAAGTACTTTTTTCAGGTGGCCAAAAAACGCCCCTGCAACGCTTGTTTCATATTAGATTCAGGTATTCCCAATGACTGTGATATATCTAGATACTTGTAGGTTTTGGTGGCACACAAAGATCTGAGTTTTGTTGAATCCGAAAGTTCGACTTCTTCAGATTCTAATATCACGCCTTTCTTTACATGCATGACTGCACACTTGTCCACAGAAAATTCCATCTTGATAGAGTTACTAAAGTTTTCAGTCACATTCAGTAACGCTGTCAATTGCAAATTAGTGGGGGCAATAAGTTTCAAATCGTCCATGTACAGAAGGTGAGATAGAACTCGATCATCTATCTACAACCTATAGCCTAGCCCTGAATCCTCTAACAGAGTACTGAGAGGGTTCAAAGCCAGGCAGGACCACAAGGGACTCAGACTATTACCTTGAAATATACCCCGCTCGATCTTTATTGGTGCATCGCTTTCCTGGATAGCGAAGTACCGTTCTCCTTTGCCCCATACATGACTTAAAAAAAGTGCAGAGTTGTATAAATTTTATACAACTCTAGTACTCTCAGAAGCCACGTATGTGGAACCGAGTCATAGGCCTTCTTATAGTCCATCCAACATGTCGACAGAGTCTTACGGTTACGACGCACCTGTTGGCTAATGGCCATATCCATGATAAGGAGCTGTTTAGGGCCACGGGTCCCGCTTCTACATTCATTCTGAGAAATAGGAATGATTTGGAGCTGTTTGGAATTGAGATGCCAAACAAGCATGCGAACTTCGGAACCCCTTAAGCCTAAAGTTGCGCATTCCGTCTGGTCCAGCTAATTTCCAATTTGATAATGAACGGACTGCACTACTTATGTCCTCTAAGGTTATGGTAATAGATTTCATTTTTTGTATATTTTCGCAAGGCCGCTTAACATCTCGCATCTGATCACCTTCTGTATGACTGACAGACACCGACCAGATGTTACGCCGAAATGTATTTGTAACATCATCATCCGGAAAGTGCTTATAACTCACACATGGATCTGCTTGTTCCCATTTTCGGTAAACCCACCTCTCATTTCTTTGAAACATGCCATTCTGATCATACCGATCAATTCGCTTTTTGTAACGTCGTATCCTATTTGCCCACGCATAAACTTTTTGCTTTAGAAAGTCTATGCAGTCTGTGACACATGACATGTATTGTTGAGGACTAATGTTAGTCCCCAAAAATGCCTGTTGCACAAAGCGCATCACCTTTGGCCGTGTATTGCCTAATCGAAAGCAAATTAGCTTACGAATGAGTGTCCTAGTCTCAGCAATATGACGCATAATCCTGCACTGCTAGGCTGGCCCAGCAGGATTGGGTCGAGTAGTAGTGGTATTTATATAAAAATGAACTCCCGCTACTCGACATACTGCATCAGCCGCACAGTAGAGAATAGAGTGTGTATCACTAATATCTAGTGCCAGTGCTATATTTCTTTTATGCATAGGCAAACGGGATAAACGTGTTCTAATTTGGTAATTTACAAACCTTTATTCCAGAATCGCATCCTCCAAAGCGCTCCTTAATCTTTCGTTGTATTTAGTATTTACGGATATAGCCTCACTCTCCACAACTTCATCAACAGGTAGTAACTATGGTGTGTCGATAGTGACCAAACTCACAGTTTGCGACGAAGTAGGGATAATAAAGCTATTCCGAGCATATCTTTAGAGCATATCTATATATATATATATTTATTTCAAATTGAAAAATATATATATGTTCTGTAACAAAAGGTGACGCGAATCATTATTAATATTTTTTTTTGTTTTAGTTTAACTTTAATCGCATTAATAAAGTGCACAGTCAGATATATACTAAAGACATTGAAATAAAACTATTTTTCACGGATTCTATCGCGATTTATTTGGTGTTATTTTACTATCTATACTGATCCCGACGTTTTAGTTGCTTTTCAGCATTGCAGCCATGGTCACGGGTAGACTAAGATGGTGGTCGTCTCATGTATCGAAGTGCAAAGTTATCTCAAAGTACCCGAAGTTTTATTTCAATGTATAACTTTCGACAATATTATATACTAAAGAAATAAACACAAACCTAAATAAGGATATCAGTTTTGTCCATCTCTCGAAACCTGCAGTATCGAACTGAATCATTATTAAAAGTATAACTCATCTTAATACACACACTGTATGGTTTGCACTGATCAAGTACATACGTGGCACAGCGCTAGGCGACTATGCCATTTATTTTCTAGTAACGGCAAACGACCAATAAGTCTTGCTTCCCGGGATATTAACACTATCATAGGTTACTCTCCAGTTTTATGAAGACACATTAGATACCGAGACATTTCCATAAAAGATTTTGATATAATTCCGTTTCAAATTGAATTCAATTGTAATTTCAACTCTTATTACGAGCATAATCTAAAATTTTAAATTGTAAATTCCAATTTACGGCTAAGACTGTCAGAAAAAAATACATTATAGGCAATTAATGTTTTATTCGAAAAGAATAATGATGGAATAAGTTTTAAAATAAATCTATTCGTTATGTTGTTTGCTATTACATTGCCTTATACGATGGAGGGCGCTAGTAAATTAAATTTACATTGAACGACGAGGCTTTTCTGCCTTTATTTAGTGGAAGTGGACGGCGGACGGCCAAATAGCTAAATGTCCAATAAGTCCGGCACTCGATATTAACTGCGACATAGTTTACTGCACGCGCCGCCTGTTCATTATTACCGAGCTCAGTTTTATGACATTCGAAATTCGTATTTATATAATTGATCGGTTTAAATACCGGAACGGGTCGAAATTTAATTATTGTAAGCTTTTAATAAAATTAATTGCTGACGCCTACAGAATAACTTTAGTGCAATCGCCTTGTTTAGAACTCACTTCTGCAAAAGTTTCTTAGTCCAATAACCGGTTATACTTCATTTGAGGATATAATTTAGAAAACAGTAAAAAAATCATTTCATTCTTTAAACACCTCCTGAATTGATAAGATGTAAGTATATAATTTACAAACAGACAAGTTAAAATACTAATTTTGGAATGTGAGACAAACCCCTCTCTTTACTGCTCGACGAAATCCCAACATTTTTTAAAATAAGAGTAGCGTGTATAAACCTCAAAAGGAAACCTCAAAAGTACCAAAAATGTTTGTCAGTACTAAAGCTGGGATGGGATATAAAGCGGGATAGGCCAAAAAGCCCGGCTTGCGTGCCAGCGAGACTGAAGAGTCCTCTGATGTGTTATTGAGTTCAATTTACGTTTTCATATTCATCTGCCTGTCCTCGTACACTCGTACGTCTTTTGTGAAAAAAAAAACAAATAAGAGTTAATGGTAAAGTGGATTCAGTTTCTTTGAAACTGTTTGTACGTAACTCTCTTTGAACGAATTTGTAAGTGTTGATTGTGGGTAACACGTTTTTTTTCTTTTGCGTATTAAATCGATATCTTGCTTTGGATTATTTTAACGTAAAAATGTAAGTAAAAAAATCTAAGATTAGACCTCAAGCCAAGCCAAGATGTTTAATTAATATAAGCGTATCGATAACGTTTATAATGAAGGCAAAAGTTCAAAGGACCTATTACGATTTTCTAACCATAATTTCGGTCTAGTAGTGTCAAATTTTAAATTACTTAAATTCTGAGGAATTCTAATATCCTTTTTTAGGTGTCAAGGCTTCTAAAGCCTTGCTATTCTCTAATCAACGGTTGTTTTTTTATTACACACATTCTCTGTATCTGACAGTACGAAGATGAATAAAACGTCGTATTGGTATAATTTTGACACACCAGAAGTTTAGAAACCTTTAGTCGAAACTGTAATGCTGTTTAGACATTCTTACAATTAAATGTACAGTCAGTACAGTACAGACTGTTCCATACAACCCAAGGCTACGATTTTTCTTAAACATATATGGCTGAAATAGAAAAGGCACAACAAAATTTTCTTTAAAAAGTTACAACACCATATCTTTGTATTTTTTTTTTATAACTATTCGTATTTTACGATACGCACGACCTGCGGATTTAATCTGTATTCCAAGCTTACCTCTACTGAAAATATATTTGAAACCTGTTCTAATTTTTTATTTAAAAGTATACATGAAAACATGTTTCCCTTTTGTTTGTCCCTTAGTTGAAATATCAAAAGTCACGTAAATCTTGTCTAGAAATCCAACATAAAATACCTCTCTTTAAGTTTAGTATAATATATTTAGATTTTTATGTATTTTTTATGTTGTGAAACATGGTATGGTACGTATACGGCCTACATAAATAACGTTTAATGTGAGACGTCTGTTGTCACATTATAACCGATATAAGTATAGACTGAAGTTCATAATACATATATATGTACGTTACATCTATGTGTATAAAATATACACATACATATGTGCATAGAAAGGGATTTCAATGTAATGAGTTGGAAATAAAAGGTGAGCAGGCCCTTGAAGGATTCTGTCAATGACTATTGAAAAGTATACGTAAAACCAGTAGGATAACCCTGTTTGTTCTCACAAAGGGTGCCTTTGGCCGACAATGTATACTTATTCGACAGAAATGTGAGATAGAAATGTAAAAGGAAGTTTTGATTCTTAAAGGATTTTCCAAGCTTTGCAGAATTATGTTTTCAGAATTTTTGATGATGTTAGTTGGTAATCGATTTAACAGAAATAGCAGGGGATGATACCGAAACCAGTATACCTTCATTAACTTTTTAAAATCAAACGTTTCAATAAGAATGTTGAACCATGTCAGCAAATAACACGTATTAAGAAGAGAATAATTACGAATATACATGTATGTCCAACTCACCAGAAATAGTTTGAATATGACTAGTGTAAACAAATTGCGTATGCCGTGAATAATTCATCAAAGAAACGGGCGCTGACAAATGAAATCTAATGAATACGATATGAGAGACGGAGGCAAGCTTGCTGAGATTCATGCAAAAATAGATACAGTTATCCATAGGGCGGCATCTTGTAAAAATATTGCAGGTACTTTAATTTTTTACGACTAGTCATAAAATTCTGTTGTTTAAGTATTTGCTGTGGAGGATTGAGTAAAGTCTGAAACTATGACGTGAAAATTTATGAACACATATGGTAACAGGTATGCAAGAGGTTTTGGTAAATTAAAACTGCCTAGGTACCTGTAAATTGAGGCCAAGAGATATTCTAAATGAATATTTGAATAATAGTGCTCTAAAAGCGTAGATTTAGAATCTAGATATTTTTTTGTATGTATATTTATGTATATACTCTTATTTGATATTGTCTATCAGCGTCTAGAATAGTTTCTTGAACCAGTAATTATGAATTAACATGATATTAACATGAATTATGAATTAACATATGAGCTTTAATAGGTTTAATTCTGTCTGGCAAAATTATACCTATTAAAGCGTAAAACTTGCATTTTTTTATGATATAAAGAGCAAATGAGCAGACGGGTCACCTGATGGTAAATGACTACCGCCGCCCATGGGCAAAAGTGCGTTGCCGGCCTTTAAAATGGCAGTAGGGAAAGGGGGGAAACCTCACATTGCTTCACTGCCGGTTTTCTGTGAGGCCGTGGTATCACTCCGGTCGAGCCCGCCCATACGTGTCGAAGCATGGCTCTCCCACGATAAAGATCAAGTGGTGGTGAGTTCATAGCCCTCTTAGTAAACTACCGAGAACCCACCTCTAACGCTAAAATGTAGCTTGGCTGTTAAGATGCGATCCACGTTACTATCTAGCAAATCTTTCCAGTAAACATAGATGAACATATCTTGATAAAATTAAAAGTATCTTGTCAATTATTACTTGTACGTAATTGAAATTCGTCTCTTGGAAATCCTGATATCTACCTTATTCGACACTAACGCAGAAAAACTAATAAAAAAAATAATCATCATTCGTTTTATAACAGTCATTATTACCTGTCTTTACTGTCTATTAAGAACGCAGAAATGGACCAGTTCCGTTCTTTGAAGTTATAAAAGTATAATTGTAGTAATCATTGGGAAGGCTGAAGCTTTACGCTATTCTTTCTGAATTTAAAACATAAACCTCAGTACACGTTCAACCAAAGTAGCGTTTACAACAAGAGATATATAAAAATAAACATGACCGTGCGTGACGAAATGTTCGAGTTCTGAAAACCCGATGTAGGGGAGTCTTAATACTTTTGCAGATCTTAACAGATATCTGGTCGAATCCGAACCGCCATTTTGAGTATGACAAGACCGCGGTTAATCAGCACTAAGTGGTGGGTAAGACTTCAGGGAGGGAACTGGGGTCAGCATTCTTGTTGGGCGACCCTGGTACCCAATATTTGTAGTCTGAGTATGAGACGACTGTACCGTCTTCGGGAAAAGTGATCTGAAAAGCTGACTCAAAATAAATGGCATAAGGCCAGAAAGAATATGCAGAAAAAGAAGAAGTTAAAGACAGATGATGCGCAGAAAATAATGATGATAGAGATTGAACTTTACGTATTTGGTGGATATTATTGAATAGTATACGATTTGTATAAGAAGTAAAAGTATTTTACTTTCGTTCCTCCCCCAAACGTGAAGCTAGTTTAGCCTAGCTAGCTTAGTCTAGCTACTTGACATATTACAAAATAATAGCTAAAGTAATTTTATTCAAATTCTTTAGAAGATTTCTTGAAATAAATAAGAATTAGATTGTACACCGCCACGTTGTTTATCAGAACCTCACGCTCAAAAAACGAAAATCTGAAAAAAATTCCAGCAGTTCTCGCTTTCAGTCAGACTATGTCTTCTAGGCTTTAGCTCTTCGAGACTGAACGGGATTAGCCCAAGGCTTATGATTTTCATTTAAAGCTGTCTTATTTTTATTATGACAAAAAAATTAAATCTTTTTCCTGTAAAAAAAGTTCTTTAACCTGAAAAACATTGCTATAATTTTATAATTTATTGAAGTATTTATAGAAATTCACGTTTATTACGAATGCCAAGAAGTTAATCTTTAAAAAATCTGAAATATGGTACATTACATATAAATGTATATATTTTATACATATACGTGTCGAAAAAGATACAGAAACTTGAAGAAAGCTTAAGAAATCATCACTACATATTATAAAACAAAGTCTCCCGCCACGTCTCTCTGTCTGTCTGTTCGCGATAAACTCTAAAACTACTGAACGGATTTTTATGCGGTTTGCACCAATAGATAGAACGATTCATGAGGACGGTTTAGGTGTACAATTTGTTAAGGTTTTCTGTAAATTGGTTGAAATATGATGATGATTGTTGAAGATGCTACCCGTGCGAAGCCGGTGCGGGTTGCTAGTAATAAAGATAATCATATTCATAGTTCAACTGATTAGGTGTGAGTGGGATCCGTAAGTGGAGACACGCGAGTCCCACTCGCAAGTGGAAACACATGAGCCCTGATGGCACTGGACTTGTTTTTGTTTATATTTTTTTATATTTATTATTTTATAATCTGACCTGGTGATAAGTGTTAATGATTGATTGTAGTTATGAGAAAGTTAGTTAAGAGCTTACAAGGAAGGTGTGAAATTGATGCGAAGATTAAGTAGGTGCCATGATATTAATAACCTATGTTTTGTTTATTTATTACTCACAAAATTATTTCCTAGATTTTGAAATGATTAGTACAGAACGTCCAACATTAAGTTACCTTAGTTAAAGTAGTGTAAGTAACCTTAGTTTTGCATATATTAATAACACATTAGATCAGTGCTTATGAAATTACTTTCTAAAAAATTAAAACTATACATACAAATAATCTAAGTACTGGGCATTACTGATTTATTTTTGCAATTTTAATGGAAGTATGTTGATGGCTAGGCTAGAGATCTTGGGAACGTGAGTCGATGAGTTCTTTAAAGACTTTTCTCATGGCTGTTTGAAGTTGCTTCCCTATAAAAAGTTATCTAAATTCAGAAAAAGGAGATAATTTGCATATAGGGATGGTGAGTGGATGGATAGAGTATACTTTACTGTACACCAAAAAATAGGTTACATACGAAAAATACAATATTAAGTAGCAATACAATGGGCGGTCTTATCGCAGTCTGCGAAAAAAAAAAAATTTACAGCGAGAATGCAAATGATTTTTTTTTCAATGCAATATGTTATAAAATCAAGATTTTGATCCTTATTCGTTCCTGCTCTAAGCCTGTATAAAAACAGTCATTTTCATACGTGAGGTTAATGAAATGTAGTAAAGTTAACAAAATATTAGGTACTCCCGTCCTCTTTTCAAAGATGTTGATTACTAGTTGCTACTATATCAATATCAAGAGTATTTTTAAATACTGGAATTTCTCAAAAGTACCTACTTCTTTTGCATTTTATAAAGTATCATATATACCAATTAAAGCCCAAATTTCTACTGCGTTATTGTCTCAAGTTTCACAAAAGATACACAGAAACTCGAGGAAACATTTTCGCATATTAGGAATTTAACAATTGTATTACAGATATTTATGAATTTGCGAAATTCTCGAAACACAAAAGAAGTAGCGACTCAATATAACTTCACATAAAGAACTCGAAATCCTTTGATATCGTACTTTTATTACTTTTGTAGAACTCTGCTTATAGTATGAATGTATTATTATAACATATGCAGACGTGAAGCATTATCATATTTTCTTTATAACCATGGGTTACTATGACAAGTGAGTATTAGGAGCGACAGAAGTAGGTGCTTAAAATAATATTACCTTGCGGAAGTCGTAGGTTTTATTTCCGTGACAGGCTAGATTTTCTGGGATTTTTGTCCAAGAAATATTCAGTTGCAATCCGGGAATTAAGAATTATGCCCGAATGGCAACACGTCGGTGTTCATTTCAAGTTCTAATTGAAGTCGAGTTCAAATCATAAGTAAAATTAAAATCAAATGAGTTTAATGCCTAAGGCCTAAGGGGCCTAAGAATGTAATGTTATAGAAATAACAAATCTTTAATAACAAATGAAGTCGACACACAAAACAAATCTTGCATTCTCATACCACAACAATACAATTTATTGATAAAGATATTCTAAAGACAACAGTCCGCTTCACTGACACTTATAGACAAATAATAATAGGTATAACTCTCAGAGGCCGACTGAATAAACACGGGCATCCGTCTATATCGCGTTGCTGGAATATTGTCTTGTTTATTAGAACCGGACGATTCCCCGCCTCAGGCAAGGATCCAATATAATGGGAATACCTACTTCAACATTATTTGCAGATACACGGGTACTTACGAGATCCGCCTCGGGCTTGTATTAACGTGTGGCATGCGCTTAAATCGGCGACGACACGAATAAAGGAACGTATGATACAAATTCGGATATTAAAGAAGGTGAAACAGTGTTTGAGATTTCTTTTGATATTTCTATAATTCTGACCCCGAAGCGACAAACCGCTTTGACATAATACGTTTCGGAAATAACAAAGGAATCACAAGTCGTTCGATGCTTTATTCAATATTGCGATTGCGTTATTCATAGAACAGCTTATGTAGTATTATATACCAAAATAGTGTACCGAGGATTGTAAGTGTAACCGATATTTATTTTATTGAAGATTGATTTATGTATTGTTTATTTGTAACGAATATGGTTTGTTTTATTACAGATTAAAGTAGAAAGTTGCAATTTAAAATTAGTTACCACTAAATAAACCTGAAAAGATCTTGTAATAGAAGAAAATAATATATATACTGATCTGGAAGAGGCTTAGACTTGTAGGCATTGGCATAAATGAGCTTCCTTAAAGGTGGCAGAAATGTATTGACAATGAGAGAAACAAACTACTTAGGTATACCTATAGCAAAATAAAGTTTCAATATTTCAACCTAAAATGCTAATTTCATATTTAACATTCCCTAATATCGTTAATCAAAGAATGCATGTTTTTTTTGCAATTCATGTTTACACTTAAATTAATTTAGTTAGCAATATAACTTAAAAACAATTTTATGTGTGTGGCAGTAGTTTGTTCGTGTCACTTATGACAACAAATCCTTATTATATTTAAGACTAGCTGCGCCCGTGGTTTCGCCGCCAGCGTAAGTCCCGATGCCGTGGGATATCGGGATAAAAATTGGCCTATGTGTTAATCCAGGTCTTAAGCTATCTACATACCAAGATTCATCGCAATTGGTTCAGTAGTTTTTACGTGAAAGAGTAACAAACATACATGCATCCAGACATTCATACATCCCTACATCTTCACAAACTTTCACGTTCATAATATTATGCGATACTAATCTTAGTAGGATAGAATATGTGTACATAAATTATTGTTCAATGCATGTATTCCTTCGTTTCTTTACTCACGAATAAATGACAACAACATCGCTTACTAATAACAATGTATACGAACTTGTCCGTATTTGAACCAGCTCGGAGCGAAATAATAGACAACTTGGACAGAACAACGTTGTAGGCTGAACATGCAGTTAATGTAACTTTGTAATAAGGGCTACAGGGCCCCTATGCTGCTTTGTTACGTTGCATAATTTTGTTATGCTCACTCTACTGAGAAATCTTGTTGCCGAATACATTTTAAAGCAAGTTTAGAATAGAGAGTGCAGTATTAACACTTAGGAAGCAGTTTTGTGTTGCATGTGGCTGTTTTGATTACTGCTCTGGCTCTTTGTATGAAAGGAAATGGAATATGTTTATACAGCATGTATATGTTTACTTTAATGCTTTAATGCTGTCGACGCCTTTATACATGGGGTACCCTTGTTAATTATTGGATTCCTTCAGATAGTCTTTGAGTTTATGTGATCAAACTGTTTTAGACACAAAATTATTGCGCTGAAAATTGTACTTTCCTTTTCAAGGGGTCCTAGAGTGTAGGTATCTTTCAGATATTCGAATGAAAACCTTCCGTGTGCGGTATTCATATTAATTAAGGATTAATATGAATACATATTAATGGCAATTAATCGGGCATCTCCGAAATACACACTTGAGTAAAAACGAACATAATTCAAAGTTAAATCTATATAAATAAAAATCAATGTTTGTATGTTTGTCCTCTATGCGTTCCGAAACCATTGATCAGATTGTTATGAAACTTTGGTAGGGTGTTCTGGGGATGCCCGCGAGGGTTCTTGGCCCAAAAAATCTATATAAAAAAAAATGGCATTGCACAGTATGCCAGGTGCAGCTAGTAATTAATAAAATACTAATTAAAAAAATGTTAATTAGCTCCAGATAGATTTTAATAAAGGGTTATTTAAAAACTATTTTGGAAAATTATAGTATGAATGTATTATTATAACATATGTAGACGTGAAGCATTATCATATTTTCTTTATAACCATGGGTTACTATGACAAGTGAGTATTAGGAGCGACAGAAATGGGTGCTTAAAATAATATTACCTTGCGGAGTCGTAGGCTCTATTTCCGTGACAGGCTAGATTTTCTGGGATTTTTGTCCAAGAAATATTCAGTTGCAGTCCGGGAATTAAGAATTATGCCATTATGAATTATAGTAATTAATAAAATACTAATTAAAAAAAAAATGTTAATTAGCTCCAAATACTCCAGATAGATTTTAACAAAGGGTTATTTAAAAACTATTTTGGAAAATTATCTGCGAGCTCGTTACTAATATTTGCATCAATAAATCAAGTATCCCTCTCTCTATAAAATATGATTAATGGACAAAGTATGCCCAAGTATCTCGACCTCGGTCGTAGTGGTGGCTAGCATGGCCTGTTAAACCACGGCACTGTCCTGGCATAGGTAAAATTTATCCGATAACTATCACAAGAAGTCTAAAAAAGTGAATTGGTAGCCAGCGGTGATCAAAGGTCTTAAGTAAAGACAGCTGTCATTTTGTTAGTTTAATATTAGTTTAACGCATGTTTTCAAACTGCGTTAATTCTAACATACTTAGTTAGTAGATCAGAACGACTGCGTACAAGACATTCCTCGATTTTTTTGTATACTAATAATTAGCACGTGGTCACCAGAGCATAAGTGTGTATGCCATATGTCGTTTAAAAAATCTGAAGAGCTGCTTTGAGCATTGATGTTCCACTTACATACTTAAGGACAGATTTACGGCTTAGAAAAAGAATTAGGTTAGTGTCAAAATCTGCACCTTTCAAGTGGTGCTTCCGCAATAACGCTTATCTCAATAAAAATTTTACATCCTCTCTGATTTGTAAAATTTTTGCAGCGTATATTTAATAAGTTTTTTGTCGCAATAAATTATTACTTTCTATTATATATCCCATGTCAAATAAATATATATATATGTGTTATTTAGGTAAGTTATCGGAAATCGATGTAAAACTATCCCTATTAAAAGATGATTTTTTTGAATTTCATTATTCTCATAATTTTATAATCACTGTAAATCAAACTTTTAAACTCGTTTCAAAGATAGCGATTTGAAAAGATTATCCCAATATTCATTGTTTTTACAGGTAGAACCTACTGCATTGCTTCTCTTAACAAAGGTAATACACAAATGTAAAAAAAAAAATCTAAACCAGGATCTAAGATCTTTTATAAAGTGGCCATTGTACATTTTTCTGAGAAATAAAATTTATTTATTTATTATTATTTATTGTCGACCTGGTATAGTGCTATGATTTGAATTTTAAATTTCACTACCTTAAAAAAAATACATTATGTAGTGCTGATCGCTGAACTATTGCTGCATTGTTTTATTTAACTTTGTAGCCTTGATACGATGTTTATAGGTTAATCACGATACAAAATGTGTTGCTACAGAAAATTTATTAAAATTGCAAAGTCAAAGTATATTATATAATTCAACTGCAGCAGAGAAACAGAAATGTCAAGTGCAAGTACCATCTGTAGAAGATTATTATGCAATAATTATACCGCACTTCAGTGTTCTGTTCTGGTAATATAGCGTGGAAACAGAGTTAGTAAGTTATTATGTGATAACCATTTTAAACCAGTGTTTTTACAGTCACCTCTTTCTAAAAATGACACATAAACAAATATTTTTTAATTTAAACATATTAACCTACAACAAAAAATACTATGTTGCAGATGATACACCAGTACAACGCAGTGCGCTAAACGACTATTAGATAAAGCAGGCCCAAAATGGTAGACAAACGTTGATGCTTAGGGCACACACCTTTGAGTTTACTTCCTATTCGACATTCAGCCAAGTTTTATTTAGAGATCAATTCTGGCAAACATAGGTCCCATGCACTGAGTTATTATTACTAACATATAGAGTAGACACCGCGAATCATAATTTTGTAACGAGAATTGCGGTCTATGAACCGCAACTACAGCAGTCGGAGTTTACGCTCAGCAGCATTCGAACGTATTTACCGGACTTCTACCGAAAAAATGCCGAGTTGTGTTTTAAAAACGTGTACAAACCATTCAAGAGTGAAAAATATATATAATGGTTTGACATTTCATCGGTAAGTGAACAAACTTTAACTAAAACCAACACAAAATAATAAATTAAAAACATAATTTTGGCAGCGCCGCCATTTTCTAAGCACATCATAGATACTTAAGGAACCTGTAACAAGGTAGCACGTGAATTACACGATCACAACAGGAGTACATATTTAGTTTTTCTTTGTTTAATTTGATTATCTTGGGTATAACAGAACCGTTTTTTTTAGATTTCTTCGAATCGGTCATTATGGCCTATGTGTTATTCTGATGTATGAGCTATATTATTGTAAAGTTTCATGAAAAATCATACAGTAGTTTTTGCGTAAAAGAGTAACAAACATCCATCCATCTATACATCCTCATAAAGTTTCACGTAAATAATATTAGTAGGATACCGCGATACATTCTACAAAAAATAGAAACTGGCAAAACTACTACTAAAAGTACTATTTACTGAGTTTGAATTCTAATAAAGCTTCCGGCATAAACTATTTGTCCGTTCTGTTTAGTAGCTTAGCGCTAATTCTATGAAAACAAATCATTCTAGCAGTTCGTTCGGCAAAATGCGTAAACACCATGAAAATAACGGCGCTTAAGACCTTACGCTCGCGAGAAAACTACAACTCAAAAACGATCGAGCGCTGCTTGTTAATAGAAAAAAAAATTATAAACAAATTATTGTTTTAGCGCTGCAGGGCTTTTTAGTTTTAATTCAAATAAAAACGGAACATGTATTTTGTTCTGAGTGGCTTCTCTAGTACATAATATCTCATGGTCCCATGGTGACGACACTGATCGGTTTAAGTGGCTTGAGTCCGATACAATCATTTCGCTGAAAGCTTTGTGAGGTAACGATCTGATCACAACAAAATATTTTTTAAACCAATTAAAAACAACTCTAATATTATTTTATTACCTCCTAAGCCTAGCCGCTTTAAACTGATGAAATGCGTCGCACTTGAACAAAACGCGTGTTCTTGTTAACGCGCGTCAACGCGCGGTAGCAAAACGCGCGCCCGACGCCCATCATCTGAACGTGGCCTTATTGTAATGTACACTGTCACAGTCCCACAGAGTTCCACTCCACAACTGTTTGCCCCGCGCCACGTGTCGATAGCGATAGACTAGACACTAGCGGTTTAAAGACGCCCATCACTCCATCCGAGTGTATTGCACGTAATAATAGGATAATGCTGATGCGCACATGTTACGCGAATGCTAAGCGATAGTGTGGCAAATGCGTTTAAGTTTGAGTGCAGACTGTAAAGAGATTGTAGTATAGCAGGCACTTTGTGATATTATGTACTGTAAGTATCGTGAAAACATGGTATCTGACAGGTATTTTTTTAACATTATATCGATAGAAATGTTCATGCTTATATCTTCGCTTCGCTGTGAGATGTTAACGTGATGCGGCAGATACACAGTAATTTGGTGATAGATTAGTGTTTTATTTTGTAAAATCGGGTTTTACCCTCGTAAGTTCTGATGCTGTTAGAATGTGGGGATAAAAAGTAGCCATGTGTTAATCCAGGTGTCCCACTATCTACATACCAAGTTTTATCGCAATCGGTTCGGTAGTTTTTGTGTGAAAGAGAAACAAACATCCATACATCCTCACAAACTTTCACGTTTATAATATTAGTAGGATTCTTTTCTTAAGAGACTTTTAAAATTTCATTACCTATCCTTTCCATAACACGATAATAATACGTGTTACATAAAGGTTTTATACTTTTATTATTTTAAATATTCAATACAGTTATTGTTACAGAGTTACGTAATTTTAACTACGTTTAATATTGCGTTGCTCTCATCTTACAAATTGATAAATCAACCTACTAATTTGTATGTTGCCTAAGAACCACTCTTCTGATTTGTAAAGCCACAAACAAGAACAATAAATATCAAAATGCGCACCCGCCGTTGCAGAAGGGTGAACAGAATCATAACACAAAGAAAAAATACGGTTATTTTACACCAGTGCGGTAGATTATATCTTTTATGTTCAAAATCAACAGGAAGCTTTCAAATGGGGCATGTAACCTACACTTATTATAGATGCTGTTTCGCGAGGGTGCATAAATTTTTAACCCAAAGGGTTTGTGCAAACAACTCTGTGAAAGTAATTTAGTACTTTTTTTAGTAATTGCACGCACGATACGAGGAGAGATGCAGCGGTAGCGAGCGTTCAACCATTTGCAGAGTTTCAAAAACTTTTAATTCTATTTCGACGCGAAAACAAAGTAAACAGTGTGCAACCGTTCTGAAGCTTTTACAAGTTGCAAAGTAGATTTGTAATACGAAATTCGACAAAAACGTTTTTCGGGAAGGATTTTACTTGTTTATTTTAGAGCCTATTGTTTGCCTAACTACTATGGTATGCTTCTAGTAGCTATCTTCTTTGTTTCTTCACCAGCAATATTTCATCCCCAAAATTGATCCCAAAATATATATAATTAGTATCTATTTATTAATGTTTAATTAATGTTCTCCATCTGCACTATTAGTCGTTCGTATTTTCGCTTACTGTAAGCAAGTAATGTATATCTGAAGCAATCGATTTACTATTACATGGTATCCGACTTGTTACTTTTACTTGGACAGTAAAGATGACAATTAAGGGAACAGTTTTTTTTAATGGTAAAAATTAAACAAAACATTTGTTTAACAATTAAATATTTGTATTTTACAATTTATAACTAAATTAATACCGTAATTGATTCCCAAAAAATAGGCCTCAAGCAGACAAAAAAAAATAATTTATAAACTACCGAACTATTTATATGTCATTTTCTAAATTAACTAAACAGGTAAATAATTAGTAAAAATGAATTTAAAAAAAACTTTGTATTACGGCACAACTTAGGTATATTTTCTTTGGGAGAAGCCTATTTTTAGTAGTAGTAGTAGACGTCCTATGGCTGTATGGTAGATTATATAATTACGTTCATTAAAAATCATAGTATCTGTGAATTCTAGAAGCATTTACAAAATACTTGCAGGCACAGACAGATAAACGGTAACTCCAGTTACTTATATATCTAGCTTTTGCCTTATTTGAGGAGAAGCTAAGCGCCCATTATGTGGTATACTTTTTAACTTATCAATGTAGTTTGATGGTAAATTACATTCTATGGCTCCCATAACCAAACAGTTTAAGTAACTAATAGATGGTCGCCTACTTTCAGGAAGTTCCTCAGAAAGTCTTCGAGGTGGCTTGAAACAGTGTTCATATGTTCGACATTTAACTTTTCTATTGTAACTATTTGTATTTATATATACTATTTTTGAAAAGTATTCCTTAGTTGCCACTCCCTCTTGCCTAGAATAAAAAAGTATTTTTATGAGCTACTAAAATGTTCGTCAAAGAAAGCAGGATTTTTTCCTAGTAAATTATTAAAATCTGCCCTTATATGCGACAGTTAAAACCATTCTATAATACATCAATACTTCTGAAAAGATAGCAGCCGATTTTTATTGAATTTGAATTTTATCGAAATTGATTTCTTTATATATTTAAAAACATAGTTGTTAAAATAGCAAAAATCTTAAGCGACAATTATTATTTGTTATAATAATTTCTTTAGAAAGAATATGAAGATGGTAGAATTCATTTCTAACTTACCTTGCACAATGTATACGAACTGTCCTCGAAGTCACTTGCAAAATTTGTATTCGTATTTGAGATCTTGTAGGTTCTGCAGTCAATGAATATTTAAAACATTATTCTAGTCTTACCTATCCAGCGCAGCAAGATCGTCATTATGCAGTTTCCAAATAGCTCCCCATACAACCTCGTTTTCCATTGGGACTATTGTACACACTGCTCCTTGCCAATTTGAATTATATTTTGCAAAGTCAAACATATGATTCTGAAAAGGAAGCTCGCAGTTAGCTGTCCTACTTTTACCTAATAGATATTTTATTGTCATATTAACGAGTATAATAAAGTTTTCTCTATATAGAACTTTTGCAGAGAGAATAAAACTTAGATATAAATAATAATGAATAAAACTTAGATAAAAATTATACTATGTACAATCACATAAAATGTTTGCATATTGTTATTTTTTATAACACTGCGAATATTTTTGTCCTGGAACACTAAAACTATGAATCACAAATTATCATCGTTCGTTTGAGTCTTGTGCCGCGTTCATTCAGTCCTTCGAATGCCAGTTCATGGTTAGCGCTTCGAGAATCTTTTTTTGGTGGCCGGTTCTTCAACCCATATGGTCTAAAACTATATTCCAAACAAATCAGACACAAACAATTTCGTTCGTTTTGGCAATCGTTTAATTTCTAGTAGTAAATTATATATGAATTTCTTACGTCAAGTTGGCCAACCGCGACAAATATTGCAGACGGATTATTAATAAGAATTCGTTTCCTAAATAAATTACTACCGTATGCAAAGTAGAAGAAATAGTCTCTTGAAAGCTGACTCATTATTAATTAATTACCGTACTAATCATTCATTTATATGATTAAATAATATAATTATATTTATTAATAAATATAGAAATACGAACGTATGTATGGGTTAGGCTTCAACGTCAGCTTCATCAACGTCAGTTTATTTTTTTTTAAATAATGGCTTTTTCGTTTGAATATCGATAATTCTGTCAATGAATAGGTTGAAAGAAAATAGCTGATATAAAAGATACACTTTGGATGTAGAAGTTAAAAATGAGAAAAGAATGAGTGATAATAAATAGCAATTACAGTATAATAAATACATAGCAAAAAGTCTGAAAGCCTTTTTACTTAAGGGACATTTTACTATCCACCTCCTGTAGTTTTAAACTACGGTTTACGGATTAAGGTTTTTGCCGACAGGTAGGACGCTGCTTGAAGAGAAGGATAGTGTCATCATCGACCCAGTCATACCTCCAGTGTTACGACTGTTTATAGATACTGTTATTCGCTTGTCAATATGCGTGCGTAAGCTGAATGCATGCCTTTTAGTTACTATAAAAATAGAGTATTCAAGTACTTCTACATTACGGCTATTAAGTGAAAAAAATGCGTCTAACTCATTTCATAAAAACAGTCTTTAATTTACTAAAGTAATGTTTCAAAACGCCTGTGTATGACGTAAAAAAATTAAATTATAAGTATATTTGACTTAAAATGTAAGTTTAATTCACAATTAGCTAGCTAAGCCCGTTCCAATGACATTTGCAACTTAAAGAGATAATACCAAATATGACACTTGTAACCCGTATCTGAAGCATCCTCATCGCCACATGTTCGGTATTACATAGTTGATATATGGCACACAAATCCAACGATCACAATATACAATGTCAGGGATTATAGGGATTTTACTGGTTAAATCCTACGCGGTGGTCTCAGACCCTGTTTTTGCCATGAACATGACATACGTTTGAGTGCGTTTATTACATCTGTCTAAATTTTATTGTGCTTTGTAAGCGGTGGGAAATATTTATCATTCACAATTAGGAATATGTTTGTATTAGACGTGGTCCGATATTTAACTCATTGCTTACTTGTTAATTAATTGAATTATAAAACTTCAAACTTAAATTTAGCATGGTTTGTATCAGATCACCTTTAAATTACTAAATAATTAATATAAATATTAAAATATGTATTATTTTAGGAAAAGTAAATGCCATCGTGATCTGATTCTATATCACAAATAAGCTCGTGTGTAAAATAAACTAAGCGTAGTGTTTGTGAACTCTTTGGTTAATATATGTATCTTGTTCTCTGGACAGTACTCAACTTGATAGTAACGTCACGGTAATATAGAATTATAGATAATATAGATTACAGTATTAACGTAGTAACTAGTAACTTCTTTTTATGTTATAGGGGGCAAACGAGCAGACGGGTCACCTGATGGTTAGTGACTACCGCCGCCCATGTGCACCTGCAACTCAAGAGTTACAAGTGCGTTGCCGGCCTTTAAGGTGAGGTAGGGTAAGGGGGAAGAGGGAAGGATTAGGGTCTCCGGTAACCTCACTCACTCGGCGAAAAACAATGCAATCATCACTTTACTGCCTACTGGTTTTCTGTGAGGCCGTGGTATCACTCCGGTCTAGCCGGCCATACGTGCCGAAGCATGGCTCTCCCACCACTCTTTGAGTATCTGTGAACTCAAAAAAACAAAATGTTCATTTTATATTTCAATGACACTTAGTTTACATATTTTTTTGAGTTCGCTTAATTTGCCTAATATCAAATTTACATAAAATTTTATAGGCTTATATTCTTAATTTAATAAATAAAGTCGCTCGCGTGCTTCCCAACTAATTTAACAATACTTTATATTTTAAGTGAGTTTACACTATAGGGATGAAAGTAGACACCGCACGAATACTTTTATTAACCGTTGACAGTCACCCCTTCGTTCGGCTAATACTGGTCTCATGTTCATTCATGATTTAGGGACTTGTATTGTACCAGTAAAATTAGTATCGAAAGGTGTGACGTAGTACTTGATGGTTATTCATGCCCACGTAATGGAACCAGTTTATGTTATGATTTTATGGGGTTTGAGTATGCAATTTTTTAAACCACGCACACAGCACGGGTTGTTGACAATAGGGGCACTTTTCAATTTCAAATTTTGGGGCCATTATAATATTTGTCTCGATTGGACGTACTATAAACACTGTAATAGGATTTTGAGACGTACATCATAGGCCAATAAGCACTATTATAGAAATCAGCGTGTATTTAGAAACGTAATTAGAATGGGTTTCCTTCTATTCCATGTGTAATTTTTATTGTTGGTTGAAAGGAGCATGAATACGTGATTGATACGGAGTGATGTACCTAAGACAACTTGTATACTTATATCATTTATCCAATAGTCATAATCAGCGGCAAGCGATCAGAAACTTTTCATCGGCTGCCATTGATGAGGGTTAAGGGTTTTAGATATATTTTTTAAACTCATTAGTATGTTAAAGAGCTAAAATACATTTTATCCTAACTTAATCACTACATATTATAAAACAAAGTCTCCCGCCACGTCTGCCTGTCTGTCTGTCTGTTCGTGATAAACTCAAACGCTACTGAACGGCTTTTCATGCGGTTTTCACCAATAGATAGAGCGATTCATGAGGAAGGTTTAAGTATATAATTTGTTAAGGTTTTGTGTAAATTGGTTGAAATATGATGATGATTGTTCAAGATGTCTCTGCTACCCGTGCGAAGCCGGGGCGGGTTACTTCTTTGTTTATTTGTAATGCTTTCACGCCTTAACTACTCAACCGATCATCATGAAATTTAGCATATACCTTATCAGGGTTACAGAAAAAGACATAAACCTACCATTTCTTTTCCTGGAAAAAAGTGATGTTCCCGAAGGATAGATAAAACCATTCAAGCGAGCGAAGCCGCGGGAAAAACTAGTGTTTTTATAATCCATCTATACATTAATATCTGAAGAGATTTCTTTGTAATTTTGAGAGCGCAGGAACTTGAAACTTGGAATACTTAAAGTTTATGTTTAGAAGAAGTGTAGAAAGCTAACATTATTAATAATGTTATGAGCTAAAACTTGAAAAAATAGTCAAGCTACACGCGTCCAGTATATATGTTGACCTGTCATGATACGTAAGTCTATACAATGACAGGTCAGAAATACTGGCCATTGAAATAATCAAAAACTTAAAACAATGAATTATTATATGATAATCTTGTAATTTAAGGTAACATTGGTGCTATCAGGACATTTTGCTCTGCTTATATATATATATTTTTAAGTCATTTTTGCTTTTCAAGATTCAAGCAATAATCCTGTTATCCATGTACCATCTTCCAGAGGTTATGGTGAGAGCTTATCAGCATCTGATTCATTTATTGCTGAGTTATGTGAGAAGTAAACCGAAAATTTTTACCTAAAGAATACAAGACTATAATAAACAGAATGGCAGACAAATAAAATCAATGTTCCGAACTGCTTAGACAATTTTACAACGACATTAATATGCAATGCGTCTACGAATTGCTCACTTAAACGCCAGTTAACGAACATTTCACAACACTTGGCCTAACGAGAGTTTTGCATGGATAATTTGTTTAAAGCCAGTTTAATCGTAGGTCACGTACTGGGACGGACACCAACTAAGCACCTTTCTTTATTACGCCTAAAATTATATAGGTTCAGTGGAGATTCGCTCTTAACTGTTAGTTGATGCGTTTGCCAAAGTATAAAATATTTATTGAAAAACATAAGTAGTTGATTTAAATATGAATGGCCAACTAGAGACAATGCATTTCAAAAAATATTTCTTAGTTGACAATTTTGCCTTTGTTAAAGTTTTCATAAAAGTAAGTAGGTACGACTAACTTATTAGAAGCTACGTGGATTATATTTCTTTTTTTTTGACATATAGAATTAATTTACATTTCATTAAACCATTTTATAATTATCGATTTATGTCAAGGCACTTACTAAACTGACAATATCAGTTCGACCACTTCTCCTTTGTCAGCCAACTGACTCTAAGCGCTTAATGAAAATCGGGTTGCCCGCTTTCTGCATATAGAGAGGTAATTTACTGAAATGGTCGCATGCCTTCGAACTAATGCGAAATATTGTCGCGAGTTCCTGATTTACCAACTTCGAATTTATTTTCATAGCAATAAGGTTGTGGGTAATTGAAGTCTACAACAGATCGATGCGTTCAATACTTAATGATTATGCAAATACTGAAGCTCTGAGAGTATTTCCGATACACTTTCTAAGCAATATATATATATATACAAATCAACATATCCGTTCAATTATACTCGTATTAATGCATTATTTATAAAACGATGTTCGTGAGTTATGTGTCGCATAACGTAATTGTACCTATAGTTATTAATACTAAAAATAATAACTTGAGACACATATACTCTCTCATAGTTAATCCACTATCAATCCGGGTCAGATATAAAGAGTTTGAAGTCATAATAATGTAGTATTTATCCGTATGGCTCAGATGAATTCTGTGAAAATAATAATAACTTGGGACACCTCATACCCTCATTCACAGCCGTCTGATCCCAAACTAGACAGAGCGTGTACTATGGTAACCAGACTGCTGATGAACAAACATATGTTTCTAAAGATATAACTTACAGATAAAATTCACCGAGACACAGTAAATGATCGTGCTCATCACACAAGATCTGTCCTTGGTGGGAACCGAATCTACCACATTTGGCTTAGCAGTCATTAACCACTAGACTAACAAGCCTCCTAAAAATAGATATCTAACCCTCAAAAAAATAATTGAACCTTTTACCTTTTTGTCCAATGTAGGTACTTTTAAATTTCCTGGAATATTGATTAACTAACAGGTTTATCAGAAAGGTATATAAATTCAAGCTTGCATACTATACTCGTTAAAACTTCAAAAGTTTACGGTTAGCTTAGTCTCGTCGCAATTTAGGTCGGATAAAGAGGCTTTTCATTTTTACCTTTAAATTCAAAATTTGAAGTAAAGCTTTCAAAGCCTGAACTGGTGGCAGTTACCAACACATTCATACAAATATAACATCGACGGTCACGGAGTTTTGCACTAGAAAATTCTGTCGTATTAAACTATCATCATCTATGAAATTATAACATTCTATCTCCACCAACATTAACCCTTTAATATTAAGCAGAAAGTTATAATATTTGCTGAGAAATTTACATGTTCACGTTACTGCCGAAAGTTTGAGCGAATCTGGGATAACATAGATAATAAATTTCAAATCGAAAATAAATATGGTAAGATAATCATAGCGTGATGTACTCCAACAACATATATTTTATTGACTAAATCGAAAGAGAAACAAATGCTGCAGAATATACTCAATCGTAAATCACAAGTAAATACAATCATAGTAAACAACCTAGTTCCCCGTAGACTTAATTAAAAAAAAAGCACATACACACGTAATAAATACTTCAAACGATAGAAAACAAAATATACCCTTCTGTTTCTACCAAACATTTTTGAGATGAGGTAACAATTCCTAATAGTTATACAGTTTTTGTTTATTTATTTTACAACAAGACAAATTTGTTGCTCCCTGAGATTACAAAATAGAATGAAAAAAGAACAAGTTTTTAGTCGTACGAGTATAAAATTTAATGTCTGTCTGACTATTCAGTAGCTCGAGACTACGCTCGAAGATAATAATATTATAAAATACATTAAGTACATTCATAGACACAGCTCTCATAAATAGTGGCAGTCTTCATATTAACAAACATTTTCATGCTCGGAAAATGAATTTATACATTGTGTAAATCCACCGTAAAATTAATTTCACTGATTTTCATTCCACGTAAAAAATGTAAGCAACTGAGAATTTTATTCATGCGAATAAAAATAGCTGTATTTCGACAGTGCCGTTATTTGGCTTTAAGAGTTTGTGTTGTATGATATCGAAACACGTTGACGTAAGTAAATACATAAACCAATATTAATTTCTATAAACACCCAGTATTTTTAATGCTTTTAAACGAAGGTATATAGTATTCGCGTCTCAAACGTCGGATTTGCGATGAAGTGATTGCAAATTTGGGCTCAAAGAAATAGGTTTTGCCAAACTTTGATATTTCCAAGAGTAGTAATGTGTACCAACTTTGTTAAATTTGTTTTTTTTTTACTTTTATTTTTTATTCGTATTCTAACGAAGTAAGAAAAGTATTCTACAGTTGCATAAGTCGCGTTGTATTTTAAAATATACAAAATCGTAATAAATATCATTATATATCTTACTAGGTACCTACTAATATAAATGTGAAAGTTTGGATGGATGGTAACATACCATCTCAACTCAATCACGTCAGAACGGCTAAACGAATTTGGATGAAATTTCTCACAGAGATAGATATATTAGACTATAGTCTATTGCACATAGGCTACGTTTTATCCCGAAAAAATGTATGGTTTCCGTGGGATATTTCCACGCGAACGAAGTTGCGGGTAACAGCTGGTTTTAAAATATCCAAAATTTACACAATTTTATTTAAAAAATTTACAATTTACACGAAACCTTAACAAGTTATATACCTGAACCTTCCTCATGAATCGCTCTATCTATTGGTGAAAACCCCATGAAAATCCGTTTAGTAGTTCTTGAGTTTATGACGAACAGACAGACAGACAGACGCGGTGGGGGACTTTGTTTTTTAATATGTAGTGATTATAATAAATGTCATCATAAATCATACATAAAAAGTATGTGTAATGTCTTAAAAAAAAGTAAGTACCTAAACCTTTTTGTTACTAACATTGTAAACCTAATAAGCTGACAAAAAGTCTCCATACGATTACATTAATAAAACCTTAGTTATTACGAAGCTAAAGATTATTTGGTTTTTAATTTCTTTACAGAGTTCCAAATACGTACACAGAATTTAAAAAAAAACCAAACAAACTGTCAAAGTCCATTAGTTTATTCTCTAGAAAGCAAACGGTTCGATTTCGAACAAGTTTAATCTGAGTTGATGCAGTACACACAGAAGCTGAAAGTAATCTAATACTTGTTCAACAAATCTAGCGACTTATCCGGTGACATCTGGAGACACGTGTGTAGATTAATCCGCGCATACTGTTATATTATTTTGGAAATCGGAGTCTGCACGTTCCTTATGTATTTCAACCTTTTAAAGCTATAACTGGTTAATCGAAGATGAGTTGTTTACTTTAATGTTGATTTTGTAAGTATAAATTAACTATACATATTTATAGAGCTTCCAAATTGGTATATTTCATTAGGATTCCATAAATTGATACCTTAATAGGCAAACCAGCCAACTTAAACAAACGGGTATCTTCAAAAATCGCTATAGTATTATAATACTTTTATTATAATACTATGGACATGGACACCTTTTGGTGTGAAGTATTGTATCGTGATATTAAACGCTACACGCTACGCTACATTTAGATTTTTCGAAAAGTATTCGACAAAAACAATTTTTGCGTGATCTATCTGCACTAATACCGTCCAACCCAGGACGGTCGCCGTATGCAGTAAATAGTCTGCAAACACAGAAAAGCACCGTGTAAAAAAATCGCCACACACACATAACCATTTCATTTTTAGCACTAGTCTGTGATTTTTTTTACACTAAGTCGGTGGCAAACAAGCATACGGCCCGCCTGATGGTAAGCGGTTCCCGTAGCCTATGAACGCTTGCAATTCCAGAGGACTCACATGCGCGTTGCTGACCCTTTAAAAACCTATACACTCCTTTCTTGAAGAACCGCATACTGTAGTCCCTAGGGAAAACCTCGGCAGGGAGCTCATTCACAGCCGGAGCGTTCACGGGAGGAAATTCCTCTGGCACCATACCGTGGATTATTAAAATGTATTGATTTTTATGGGAAAAACTATATAGAAAGGTAAAATAATTGAACAAAAAATTAGATTGCTAATGTGTTTAGATGTTAAATATAGCTGGTAACTGAAATCTGATACTGGCAACACCTCAGCTTCTAAACAAACATTCCAACGTGTATCCGAAATAAATAACATTATAAATCATTCTCCTCACAAACTCAGGTTTTTTTAGTGAAATTTGTTATTCCGTGACAATCTGTTCCGCTATTTGCTTAGTGGCTCTAAACAGATGGTCGTGAGCATTCATCATATTCGGATTTTGAGTTTTGAGTGCAATGTATTTCTTGAGTCTGACAGTAAACTAATCGCGTCTTATGAAGAGAATTCCATTAATTTTCGTCTCGGAACCAAAAAGTTCATTATGGATTAACGGTATCTTTCCACTAATTATCTTTTTTAATATTCATGCATTCCTAAAATTAACTCAACAACATTGCATTTTTTCTTACTATTGAGAACGTCATCTTAATAATACTAGTAATAGTAGAAGAAAATTACAGAAAATCGTAACATAAATGACCCCTTTCCTACTGAGAGGAGGAGGGGGTGTCATTTCAAACTATTCTTCAGAAAATATAGATAAATAGTAGATCAAGTTCGGGATTGGATAATAAATCCTAACAAGCGTTAGCAACAATACTTTCTGCAATAAACCAACAAGTACGATTGCACTTCGGTGTTCGTATCATGTTCGCAATGCTATTAGAAGCTGACATTTGCTCTCTTGGTACACGGGCATTCAGAGAATCTCAAAATTACTCATTTGGTATTTCAGTCACGGGCCACAGTGCCGATCCAACGCTGATTTTTACTTCTTTCAATTCCAATTGCACTATTTTAACAGGTAATTTGTCTTCATATTTCGCTGAATTGCACCGAACTTTGAAAACAGTAGGTGATCAGTGAACACAATTTATAACTTTATTGAAATATGGAAATCACAACTAATGAAGTATATAATTTGAGAACAGGTCTGATACATTTTATATTTTCCAATTAATTAAGAGTATACTATTTCTGTTTTAGTTGAAAACTGTTTCTGATCGCTTCCTTTTTTTTACAATTTATTTTGGTTTTCATTTGAAATTTTTATTTTCGTTTCATCATCAATACATGTGTCTGCAGCTTGTATTAACACCTACACAGCAATTATTAATCCAATCACAAAGTGACGAAAGCCACCGGAGCTTTAAATTGGCGTTGAAAATTACCGTAACCGTTTCGCTTACATAAAATTTAGCTTCACAATTAATTGTTTTATAAATATGGCATACTCAGTATGATTTATTGACAACCTGTTGTAAAGGAACAGTTAAAAGGTAGGTATTATAACATTGATTTGATATTTTTAGTATGTAATATTTTTATTTTTATTTTTAAAGACAACTCCCGCATTAGGAATTACTCCTGTGTCGCGGGGGACTTTAAAAACATGGAAACAACGGACACAAAGAACACCCAGACTCAGGTGGGAATCGAACCCACGACCTATAAGCATAGCGGTCAGGGTCACTAACCACTAGGCCAACAGGCCAGTCGATTTTGATAGACTACTTGCAAAAAAGTGCAATAGACTCACATTAACTAACATAGAAATTAAATAGATAATTACGTCTAGACACTAAAAATAGATCTAAATAAAGGTAAAATCTTTTTAAAAGACTCTTGAGACCAAATTTGTCAGCAGCGCCACGAGTTAGTAAATGTCTAGCGAAAGAAAAAGTCCCCCAAACAAATTGTTGGCAAACGAGAGAAGTGTCCAAGAGCGAAGATATGTTGATTGAATAAAGAAAACTGTTAAAAGTTTTGCCTTAAAGTTTCTGGTTCAGCTCTGGCAGCCAAAATGGAAACAGTGTGTAGAATGGCACTGCGTCTTTAACTAATGTTGTCAAGCTAACCATTGAACATTACTATCACGAAAAGGTAAGTTGGATTGAAGTACAAACTTAGCTTTGCAGTATGACGTATGCTTTGTAGGTATTTAATAGCTTTTTCTTAACATGCTTTTTTCCTTTGTGAGACCTTATTTTTGGCAAACTTCAAGATTATAGATAACAGCACAATATATTTTCTTATCTTTTGAGAGCACTTAAAACTTTGGACTTTTTAATTTCTTGCACACCTATGTTAGTATTTAGTAATTTTTAAAGCATTGTATGTATTTTAATTTGATATCAGTAGGTTCCTACTGAAATGCATGCTTACCATACCATATCATAGATATATAAACGAATAACTTATGTTTCTAGATATTCATTATCTTCTAGCTTCTAGCTCTACGGCGTTCAATAAACTTCTTTAAAATTATGGATTTAAAACTTTAATTTTCCTCTTATTTAAAATAAATTAGGCTCTTGCAAATTGGTATTATTTATAAATATTTTTGGTAATTAACACCTACTGACAAACAATGTATAAATATAATATATAGTAATATCTAAACAAAAAGTCATCGCACAAAGTTTTTGTGGACGCAATATCTGTGCGAAACTTAGTTTCCCTTACCCTTAAGATTCGTATAACTTTCTTAATACTTTTACGAGATTATACCCACTCGGCCGTGTGCTATGCTCAACGATATATCCTTATAATAATAAAAACGACAATCCCCTTTTATTTGTTGCATTACCTTCTACGGGAATAGTAAACTAATATGTAATATTTTCTGGTTATTAATTCTGCTCAATAAAATCGAACTGTATACGATAATTTGGAATGTATGGGAATAATAAAATTTATTTTATTGTTGATACGAAATGGCCAAAATATGGGTACCCTATAAATACGGAGTTGTTTGGTATCCGTTCCTACATTAATTTTTACCCTTAACCTGTGTTTTTTTTTGTATTCTGTGCCTTAACATTAAAACCTATATTATCTTAACGTGAAAATTTTGATCTTATTAAAGCTTGGACAGAAATATGCAATTGTTACGAATTCGTTTTATTTAACGTAGCTTTAACACCCTCTAGTAAAATATATCCTTTCGGCTTTAACTACGAAACAAATAAATTAAAAACCACAATGTGTTGAACTGGTAACTGTCACATTGAATTATTTGCATACCATCACAGTAGATGGGCACCAAATACTTCTCATTCCACTCACAGCCTTCGAATAATTCACTCGGTATATCTTTTTAAAATATCCGACGTCAATTAAAATGAAGTTGATTTTTTTGTTTTCCCAAAAAAGTGTTGGACCGGGCGACGAGCTTTTGAATCTTTTGCCGCGATAGGGCACATTCTACAGGTGCAACGTCTGCTGGTGGCCAAGCGTGTCAACCAAACCTTCGCCATCGCCGACTACACTTATTCATTTTTCAAATTTATTTTTAAGGAATATGAACTTTATTCTTTACCGCATAAAAAGTGTTATAAGTTTATCTTGGGACAAAAACTTAGGATTAAAATAATGGGACATTTAAGTTGGTTAGACCTCCTTTTGACCCTTATCTCACGAGGTGTTTAACGCGCAAACTTAATTTTTTCTTCATTCATCAGGAGTCGAGCGTGCCGTAATTAAAAGTTGATTAAATCTAGTTTCCAATATAAGATCAGATATATTTGTGTTTCATATAAGTAAAATTAAAAAAGAGGGGTTTATATTTAAACTCCGTGGTGTTTGATGAAAACATTAATTTCCCTCGGGGACTGTACGCGGTTTATTATTTCATGAAAGTAGAACATTAAATTTAGTTTAAGAATGTTGTTCTAATAAAAATAGGTGAGGATGAAAGCAGCTTCTTAACTGTAGAGAACCAAGGACTTAGATATATTATAAACTGATTAAAAAATTTTGTAAGGTGTAGATATTGTATGGATGAAACAATTTGGATAGTTATTTTCTTTATTGAACAATGCAAATAATATTCAAAATTGCTAATAAAATACATACATATTTGTTACTTAATTATTGATTGTATCGTGGATAAAGATATAAATACACGAAAACCGGGGTGACGTCAAAACCACCAGCTAAAACAAATACTTTGTCTCAGCCAGGGCTCATGGAGGCCGGCTTCCAGTACGTCTGTAGCGGGATGGACGAGAGCCCATCTTTTCTCATTCCTTTTTTGTCAGTCTTCTTTGCCATGCTTCACTTCTTTGAAGAAAAGAACGTTGAAGTGAAACCTGATATTTTTGGCACTTAAGTAGGTTCAGCGAAATTTCCAATGTATTGCATATGCTACGGTCACTGCTTAGAATCATGCTATCATGTATAATCGCCATGCAACTTTTTATTAATTATAGCAAAGTGTTGCACTAGATGATAATATTTGTCCCTTTGTATCGCGAAAACTAAACAAACACGTAATTACCTGATAAAAGGACATCTAGTCTCATAATAACCTGTCTATCAATTTTTACAAACAACTGTTGTCCACCACGAATGACTAAAACTAGTGACTACTATGCCGTACTTACTTCAATTATTAATGCATGCTTATAGAGTCCCTATAAATTTGATCTGATTCGGCATTTCAGTTCAATATGTATCATTTACTTTACTACACACAACATATTTCATTTTACACACATTACTACTTACAATGACATCTCATTACCGAATCCATTAAATATTAATCAAAATCACGCGTATAGCATTTCGCTGAGCAGAATGTTTGCACACATACATACCTAAAAACCTATATTAAGACAATGTATTATTAATCTTTAATTTACTTTATTAGGTCTCTCCCCTACACAGCATGCAGACACCCTCACCCTAGGGATTTGTAGGAGAGAGCGAAAATTTAAATTTGAATGACCCTCTACAATCACCTATAGTCAGAAATTTGGTACATTTACCTTATTACAGCACCCAGTATGTAAACAGAGACTTTTTTGTTGACTCAAGATAGGGTTTGTTTCATTTAAATATTTAACTGTTTAATTTTGGTCGTAATTGATAAATAGGGTACCTATTATGCCACAAGCCAATTAGTATCGAGTGTACTAATCGGCACTTGTGAATGAAACTAAAATTCAGATGAAATTATTATTAGCTATTTAAGTATAATATTTATCTACTGAATATTCTGTTTAGCGTGCCTTAAAATCAAGACATGAATGTTTTAAGCATTTATCTGTTGAAAAAATGTTGTAAAAACAAAACAAGATTCTAAAGATTGTCAGAAAATTTGAAACTAGATCGCCTTATACACTTGCATTACAATCTATGACAAGTGTCAAGGTCTTGTCACAGAATTTATTAAAGTACAAGCAGTCACACTACTACACTACTAATAAAAAAAATGTAAGATCACTATTTATTGGTACACCATTGGTACCACTGGTTTTGATATACATATACAATACAATATTCTTAACTGTACACCACAGAAAAAAAAGTTTACAGTATAAAAACTGAATGATGGTACAAACACCGATCTTATCGCTAGTTGTGATTTCGTCATGACAACCTTGATAGTGTACTATTGTGTTCAAGATATACAGTACTGTATATATTTTCAAAACTCTATTTTATATACCACAACATTTTTTTTAAGGAATCGTCAATCATCCCAGGCTAGAAAATGAAGTTTCTGTCTGACATTTTAAGATGAAACTAATATTGCGACTGATCAAAAAATAATATCAAAGTATAAAATAAATACTGAAATATTAGATGTGTAACTCGGGACTTAATCGCGATAATACATACCCGACGAATTGCACCGATCGTGGTCACGTCACGAGTAACCAAAAAGGTATTGTACCTACTATATATTATCGCGATTAAGTGCCTAGTTACACATCTAATATGTTTCAAAGTCGCGAAAGATTAAAAACAAATCAGGAATATTAACCAAAAATTTTAGGCTGATGCTACATTGAGAAATAAAATATTTCGTGTTACAATTTACATTTTAGTGTTTTCTAAACTTCAACCCTAAATAATTTCTTTGTAACTATTGATATATAAATTAATAATAATTAAAATAAAGAAATTCTTGATATTCCTATCAACATATGTACAGAAACAGGTATAGAAACAAAAATATGATATTAATAAAGATTTTTGTTACCCCAGCAATAGGTACTAACACACAAGATTGCTTTTTTGTACTGACAAATAAATGTTAATGTTTCAAACAAAAAGTGCAAATATGTGGCATGGCAGAGCCTAGATAACTTTTAAATTCTGTGTATTCAAATGACTCTTATTCTAACCATTGCAAATAAAAACCATGTAAGGAGATGTCTACTGTATGCAATTTAAAGTACTCGTAGTCGAGATTAGGTACTGGTAGATCACTGCCGTGTTGCCAAAAAGATAAGAGAGAACATGGAAGGAAGGATTAAGAATGAATAGCCCAACATGCACTTACTGGCAACTGGCTCGTTTGCTGAATTTTAAATGTTGTGTTCTAATTCTGTGGTTCAGTTTCGATGTTTGAGAATGTTGGTTTGTAGAGTACCTTACGAATGTGGAATTTTGCATTGTTAAAACGGCTATTATGAAAAAAGCACTAATAGCACATCACCATCTTCCCTTTTAAACATTACCAGTAAAAGTGTGCATTTACCGAGTAGAACTATAAAAAAGTGCCCTGAACCGTCATCTTCATTAATAATTTCTTTTTTGTTTAAATAGTGGTCGCTGAAATGAATACTCACAAAAGTTCATGGTGTGTATAGAAAAGCACACCTAAGATTACCAATTTGTTGTTTTGAATAAAGACTTTCGTGAGTGGTATTCATAATAATTAAGGATATACGGTTTTACTGACGTGTGCATTTCGGGAACCAGGTTTGGACCCAACGGGGGCTCTTTATCAAGAGGTGAAATGTCCTGCCGCGTCGATAGCAGGTCCCCCCACATAATTTGTTGTTTATTCAAATATTAAAGAAATGTATTTGTATGGGTGACTAATGTGACTCGAGTCTGGCTTAAGTTTCAACGTGGCCATTGGATGGAGGCAGATCAAAATTTTTTTACAAACTATTCACTGTAGTCAAAGCAAATCAAAATAATCTAATCCATTAGTAACATTTGACTCAAAGCTTAATTTTCTTCGTCTAATTTAAAATTGTGTTTATTTATATGATTTTTTGTATAAAATACCGAAATTTCTAACCGTCCAATAAAATTATAAACAATATGACCAAGTAAAGTATTTGAAAGGAAAAAGGAACAATAACCCTTTGAAAACTTTTAAGGTAAAAAAATGGCAATGAATTTTAGAAAGCAAAATTTCAAAAAGCTCCTCATTAGGTGACGGCTACAGAAATGTTCGGTTCAGGTTGTAATGAGTTGGCTGGCGGCGTTTAAGACGTACAAATTTGAGGCAGAATTGAGATACAATGGCTAAAATAAAAACAATGAGGAATAAATTCGTAAGAGTTGAAAAGGATATGACATAACTAAAATGATACAAACTGTCATTGAAATAGCATTTTGAATTAATAATAAAATTAATTTGATGTCACTTGAGATACTTGCACGAAACTTATCTAAAACAATTTAAGTGCTACATACTCTAGGAAATTGTCATAGCTTGAATAACTTTTTTTTCAAATGTTTCGGCTGTAAGCAGTGCCGGTAGCGAACTTACAAATGAGAGCTTGGGAGTTCGAACCGAATGCTGAACCCTCCACCTGAAGCAACAATAGTTGGAGAAGTTGAGCTATCATATATATCACATATATATTTTTATATTATAGTGTTTAAGAAATATATTCCCTAACCTTACATATCGTCGACTGCTGCAGGTTTAGTTGTTAATGTTTTATTTTTATTTTAAACAATGGCCAACATCTCACTGTACTACTACATGTATAGATCTCACTTTGAAAAAGTCAAATAAAACCAGAGTTCACTTAAAAATGTTTTAAATGTCCATCTATTCTTTATCATCGTTTCTTAAAACCATACAGGTTATGTACGGCTTGAAAGAAATTCCTTTGCTAACTGTGCTGAAATAGTTATCCTAGATCAAGCTTATTTGCTACCTTATTAATATAAAACTAGCTATTATAGTATCTGCTGTAACACTACCTAACAAACCATTATCTGATGACAGAGACTTCATTAGGAGCTCAAGAAACCACTCAAGACAGTAACACATTTCAAAAAAATTACTGTAAACTTTTGTACGTTAGAGTTACTTCCTCGGTTGAACTGAAGTTTCAATTTGAGGTTTTCACATTTTCTATAAACAATATAGATTAATATTCTTGGTACAAAGTACACAACAAAATTATTACGTATTTCATTACATACCATATCTGATTGCAAAACATTTCAACATCGGCACACCTCCGTTCTCGTATTTACCGAAAACTTTTCCGTCGCAGCTAATTTATTTTCCGACTAAATCTTATAAATTCGGCTCGCGAGCGGCGTGCACGCGATCGCAGCCAAACTAGACTTTTTGATAACGCTATTATTTATATTATTTCGTGAATTTCTCTTTGGTTTTATCTATATTTAGAATTCAATTACCATTTCTTGGTAATAAAAAATAATGATAATGTGCTTATTAAATTACAACAACCTTAATACTGCATGGTCTGAAGTGCTTTGCTGATTTTTCGAACGTGTTACATTAAAAATTAAGCAAAAATATTCTATGTATGTATGTGCCGTGGGCCAATTCGTTAATTGAGTGGATCGAGATCCACAAATCATAATTTGGCCGATTATTTCATGATGTACCCAATATAAAGTTGGGTAGATAGATAAGAGCAACCTATTTGTTGATTTGTCCAACTATTCACTTGGCCACTTCGAGATATGGCTGAGTGCATCGTAATGTAGTTATTTTACGTTCCTGGTGACATTGTTTGCGCTTTGTCAACTATGTGCTTACGTACGAGAAAAATGGCGGCGTCACAATTAATCGAAAACTGTGATAATAAAACCAATACCAGTGAGTTATTATAGAAACAAGTGCTTGCAATTTTACGAGCGTTACTTAGAGGATTTTTATGCTAGTCACGCAAATTCAACATACAATGTCAAAAATCCATGGACTTCTAACTGGATTTTATAGGGTAGTTCTATTAATAAACAAATTCACTGAAATTTAATGTCTTTACGGGAACGATATGGCGGGAAGTAGATAGGTAGATTAAGGCATCTCGTGATGTGCCCAGGCATGTGTGATTGGCTTAATTAAAAAATTGGCCGTATGAAATATGAATTAGAACCGAATTTACATCCTTTCTATTTTGGAATATCCAAAGACGAAACCAAATTATATGTTATCTAAAAAAATATGGTTACTAAAAACCTTATCAGAGCGCAATCTTTCTTAGTACTATCATTGGAATAATTTGCAAGTCCATAATGAAGTTGGTCTTCATGTCAACTTCGGATAGGAAAGTTCCACTACTAGCCAAGGCATCTTGTCGTATAAGTTTGGTCAGTAAAAGAATTGTAAAAACAAATTGATATAAAGTAATAAAAAAAAATTGTTCTCACCCGCTACTGGGAACTTAGTGTTGGACAAGGCCGAAATTTTTCGTCCAAGCACCTAATTTATTTGTATTAGTTGTACTTCACCAAGCCGTTCTGGTGATTCTACTTTCCTGCAGAAATACAACTCTAAACCAGCAGCGCGACGGCCACCAGAAGAATGACATCTTTCTCAATTAGATTCTATGTGCTCAGGTGATACTTCACATTATATCTCCTTAATTTTAACCTACTTAGCATGATATTTATATCTTAGACATTCTTAAATAAATAATTAGTAAACAATAAGGACTGAGAGGAGAACCCTGTAAATACTTAAAAGTGCCGAAAACACTAAACATTTAAGATTAATTATACCAATAAAAAAGTCCAAACGAATTTTGCGAATTCGCCGTCGAAGCAAACCATTTAAATTAGCCCCGATAACTTGAAAACCGAATGAAAAGGGTTTAACCAGGAGTGTTCCAATTAGTTTGCTGTTATTTTTCCATTCCACTCACCAGTAATGAAACTGGGACGGCAGAAATCCATTATTTATTACATATTTCAATCGGATTGTTTCACTTTTTATTGTATGTATTACTACAGTTACATCAACATTCAATTATTTCGTAGTACTTTTCATAGTTTCAAGATTTTTGATTGAGTGTAACTAAACATTAAATATCAGGATTAAGAAAGTAGAGTCAGTAACAAAAGCAGCTGAATACGTTTCATTTAAAAAGTAGAACTTACTCTAAAATTTATCAATAAATAATTATTTTCCAAGATTTTTTCTATTGTATTAGCAATAGAAAAAATCTAAATAGTTTACTATAATGGAATGTAAATGAATGACTTTTGTTGTTTGGCATACACATTACTTACGATCGTTCTTAATATAACAGTTTTAATAAATTTATGTAACAAAGCTAAATAACAGCTACATATTAAAGGAATCATTTTAAATGAAGTAGTTTCCTAAGGCTCTTCAGCATCGTAAACAGGAATGATTGATTGTCTATCTATTAATTACAACAATATTTGCGGCCATTATTCATACTGACTGAAGACAATCTATGATGAGTCTATGAAGTTGGTTCGATTACTCAGCGTCTTAAGAGTTTTACCATTACAACAAAATTAATGCTTTATACTGAAGTGTTTTCATTTAATCGATTTACAGGTATCTTAATACAATTAACTTAGATCAGTTCTAGGTGGTGGCGGGAATGTTTACCCCTAGCTATAGCGCTGCACCACGGCTGTAACAATTCTGAAATGTATAGATATAATTATGTGTTCAAAAACTTTGTGATTAGACTTAAATGTAATTATTGACATTATTGTGATAAAATATTTATCTCGAGAGCTCGGGGGCTCGTGGCTCAGTGGTAACCGAGTAGGGTAACACCTTGCAAGGTTAACTAATACCAGCCAGGTCAGTCTTAGGATGGGCAACCATTATTAACACATTGAGACCCCTCCGTGCCTCGGAGAGCATGTTAAGCCGTCGGTCTCGATTGCCATACGAACATCTGTGGCATTCGTTACGCGCAGTTAGAGCCGTAAAAAGTCCGACAACCTGGTCTAACTACAGAACTTCGATAGCGCCTAGTACTTAGCTTGTTGAGGTCTGATGGCGGTCGCTTCTTTTGGTGAAAGATTAAGTATAATAAATTGTTATAAATGTAAATGCAAGTTATTTTATCATGTCATTTCATAAAATTTCACCAATTGAAAAGAAGCACCCATCAACAAGAAATGCTTAAGGTTTGGACTCAATTTCCTTTGCATAAATCGTACATTTTATTTCAGGCTACCTATGTTTTACTACGTCAGTGCTATCATGGATGGCATATCTTTTCTTCTTGTGCTTTCATGTAGCAGTTTTTCCTCTTTATTTTCGTAGTGGTAAACATTGTTATTTAAACACACTCTGTGGTGGAAAATAAATAAATAAAATAAATGTTTAAAAAAATGTTTAAATAAATTTAAATTAGATGAGTCTGATTGGTAATTTGCTGTTACAGTTGGTCTTTTCAGACGATCACATTTTATTTTTTTTTTTTTTTTTGTTAATTTTAAAGTTAATTTTAATATAAATAAAGTCACACCAAGTCCAATTTCTTTACGTAAAATACAAAAAAAATATAGTGATGTTATTATATTACAACTCTGTTACTTTCTGTCCCAAAAAATAAAGAACGTATAAAGATTTTCAGAAGAAACGATTTTATATAATACTAGCAACCCGCCCCGGCTTCGCACGGGTACAAATTATACACCTAAACCTTCCTCATGAATCACTCTGTCTATTAGTGAAAACTGCATGAAAATCAATCAGTAGTTTTTCAGTTTATCGCGAACAGACAGACAGACGTGGCGAGGGACTTTGTTTTATAATATGTAGTGAAGATTTTTATTATATGATTTTTTTTTCATCATTAGCTCAGTTACATGATATGATGATGATTCTAAACGCAAAAACCTCATAAAGTAATGAAAAGTAAACAGAAACACTATTCGTTCCTACAATTTTCGAGGGTTTCTCTCAATTTCATCAGGATCCCATCATCAGATCCTGACTTCCTTGACATTTGACCACCCTTGAGATACCCTATCTAACAAAAAAGAAAAATCAAAATCGGTTCTTCCCGCCAGCTGCTCCGCCCTCGCTTTTTAAATCTCTGATATCTTCTAAGATATTCATTTTTATTAAATGCTGTAAAGGGCAATTTTGATCTACATGAAATGCACAACGTATCTAATGTATTTAATTGGATAAGGAATAATACTGTATTGTTTAAAATAGTTTGATAAATAACCCATAATTTTTTTGTAATACGAGTATGTAAAAGATAAAAATGGTTACTGTGGGTTATCCTTAGGAGATAAACATATACCATTGCAGACTTTTTTATTGATCTTTTTAAGATATACAATTCCGTAGTACATTAATTTGATCTATCTCGCAAGGTTTAGCCAGCGTTTGCAATGTAAGCGCACAAAAATATGTTTGTTACGACATGACATTACAAATCTTTGTTTTCTCTACTTTTCTCTATAATAATATGCATGTATACTACATATAAACCTTCCTCTTGAATCACTCTGTCCATTGGTGAAAACCGCATGAAAATCCGTTCAGTAGTTTTTCAGTTTATCGCGAACAGACATACAGACGGGGCGGGGTACTTTGTTTTATAATATGTAGTGATAGTAATATCACAATCAGATTATTTGTTACACATTTGTATTTTTATATGTAATAGTTAACTATTTATTATACATATCTTTGTAAGACCAGGATAGAATATAAGATGTGATATATCCAAGAAGTAACAGAGTTCTTTAAATGGTAATTTAATATTTGTTAAACTTTAAAAAAAAAATTGTGTTTCCCAGTGATTCTATACGATAAAAGAACTGTAAATAATATTAACAACAAAATGCTTGCGCTTGACTTGTTTAATTTCGTAATAAAAGGTAAAAAATAATGGTGACAGCGTTGTATTTTTTTACACCATGGCCCACAAAATTCTGTTAAAATCCTAAATTATTAGTTAAACATCTTGGCCGACTATTTAATAGACTAAAATTCAGTTGTTTTAAAAGACACGAACGTAAAGAAATGTCATATTTTAATACAAATGTTTTTTTTTTATATTTTTATCGTTTCAAGTTACGTTTACCTGCGCAAAATTTAGTATAGACCCTTATGTAGAAGTTGTATTTTAAAAAATCCTTTCTTAGTGTGCCCGGTTAGCTATAGTTTTGATTATACATAGATTATAATACTTTTGATTTATGTACTATGTGTTATGAAAATAAATATATCTATATATTAATACGTGAAGCGAAAACTTTGGATCCCTTTTTACGAAAATTGGGCGGACGGAGGAGTATGAAATTTCGCACACTTATAGTTTATACAGAGAAGAAGTAACGAATGCTAAAATTTTTGAACAATATTTGCTACAAAGTTAAAAAAAAATGCAAAAACGGGTACATACAGCTATGAGTGTCCAGTATATATTTTGACCTGTCATGGTACAAAAGTCTATACAATGACAGGTCAAATAATATTGGCCAATGAAATAAACCATGGTCGAAATTCGACCACCACGCGATCTCTAGTAGATTATAATTACGCATCAAAGATGTCCAACATTCGCCTGCAACTTCAGAGCTCGCGTTTTCGATTTCCGCTGAGTGCAAATATTTGAATGCATAAAATACTATTTTGATGGGCCTCATTGTATTTATGTATGTGTTTTTGTATTTGTGTAATATGTAGACATAATTTTATTATGTATAATATGTCCCCAGAATATTTCGTAGTGAGTAATAAACAACTATTTCACATTTTGCACATAAAAAGGGAAAACTACAGCGAACACGCAGTAGAGGTAGAGGTTTAGGTTTTATCAACTAATGAATATTTGATTAAGTGCTACCGTTAAATGAAAAGTAAGCCCCACTTAGTTTAATATAAAAGTTGAAACTTTATCGAAGCGGGCCGATGCTAATAAGCCACGCGATGATAACGTTTAAGGTGATTATCTGGGTGATTAAATCACAATTTTATTAATATTTTACACGTACTAACTTTTACGTGCGTAAACAAAAATAAAGTTTTATGTTTAATCTTGATTCGTTTCTTTAACTTTAATACTTATAAACATGCAGTTTGAGTTCGTAATTAGGTGAATAAATACGGATTTCTCATCAGGTTAATCAAATTCAAAACGGTAATTGGCGGATACAATTGCTTTGTAGAGCCATAATAAGCAAGTGACAATAAAGGCAAGATTAAGTGTAGTAAGTATTTTTTTTTGAAGAAACTGAATGATTTCTGTATAATTTAAGTCGGTTACTATATATACTATATATAAATATATTTTACTTTTATATTAAATATATAGGGAAACTGACAGCCTCGAGCTATGATTTATTATTGTTTGTAACTGTTACGAATATCGTCAAAACATTAATTATGGTCAGGTAACAAGGGCCAGACACATTACTGTATAGTTGACGTAGCATTCACCTTACAAACAAAACTGTATTGGTAACGTGCGTTTTTTGTTGCGTATTTCATGCGTGTGACTTACATAGTATCCATATTCATAAGCAGTACTAAAGGTTACCAACTCTTCTCAGTGCCGTCGAACGCATAGCACCTAAGTCCCATTCTTTACAAGTTTTAAATATTTAAAGTGATTAGCAACTATAAATGTAGGTGCCCGGTTGACGGCAATACACTTGCCTCTATTACGAGTAAGAACAAATTATGGTTGCTAAGATGTGGGTGTTACACGCATATATACATATGGCTCTATTTACCCATTTGGGGATACAGGCGTTTGAAAGTAAGTTCATTTTCTATGGCAGTATTTTTACTAGTGTTAGACTAGCTATTTAAGTATACAGCCTTGTACACGTCCGTTCTAAATTCTTAATGATTTTCTTATTTCAAACTCAAAACCAATCAAGCACACTCGTGACAAAATTAAATTCTTTTAAAGTTATATTCCCTGCAGTCGAATGAACAATAAAGTAATAAGGTTAGACCGGACTGGCGACACAGAGGCGAGCCGTCGACAGTTCTTATGACACCCCTTATCTGCACCCACACGCGATATGTGTTGGTTTAGAGTTAACTAGTTTACCTAAGGACGCTTTTATTTCTTTTATATTTTTTTCTTTGTGTTTAAAAAATAAAGGTTGTTTGTGAAAGATACTTTTATGTGCAATTTATTTTGATAATAGTTTTGGATAAGAAGTTGCAACGTTAGTGTTTTTCATATATGCTGAGTATTTTCGAAGAAATTCCAATTAAAATAACAACATTCAGTTTTAAAAAGTTTTTAATAATGTACAATTAAGATATAGTTGAAACGTTGTTTTAGTATGGTTTCAAAAAAAACTGATTCGACACAATGACACGCTCGAAAATACTTAAGGAAAGCAATCTCTAGATAAGTGAATAACAATTCTAGCTTTCCTAAGACAAGTGCTGAATTATATTTTTTGCAAATTTTGTGATATTGCAAACGATAATTGTATGCAGTTTTACATAACTCCGGTAACTATTATGAGCGTATACATTACAAAGAATCTGTCAAATAAATATTATTTTTGTATGTATGTATGGTGAAAATACAGTAATATAATACAGAAGACAACTTGATTTAAAAAATAGTACAAGAGACCGGAATCAATTTTTTTTCCTAAAGCCCTGACGTGAAATTATATTTGTAGAATTCTACCTGACAGTATAAGTAGGTTGAATAATTTCGAAGTGGTTTTTTAATCCAATTGTAGTTTTAAATTCTGAGTGTTATAGTTTTAAGCTTAATTTTTTATCAAACTGATATTTTTTTAATGTACAGCGACGCGGCGAATCATACCGAAAGAGTGTCTTTTAAAACATTTAGACAAAATTACGATCCAATTTCTATAATATCTCTAAGGTTATCAAGTTTGGTTTCCTTTAAAAGTAAACGGAATAAGTTGTGCTTTGAGATGAACTGTTACCGAGTTTCTTTCAAAGTAGGCATAAGTTATCTCAAAGTATAACTCGCAAAATGAATATTTCTCTTCAACATTTCTTAAACTTTTCAAGAGTAATATTTACTTAAACTTCAAATTATATTAAACTTTCTCACGCATTAAAACCATCAATAACAAACGAATGAATATTAAAACTGAAATAGTTTGGGTAGGAATTGAAGGCCGAAATTCGAACAAACTAAAATAAATCAGCGTTTATTGCCCATTTAAATATCTACAAAGCTCAAACGCGTCACGTAACTCAGTTTTACATTACTTATGGTGCTTTATGCCGTATGTTTGCATTGCCATGAAACTACAAGAGCTCATATAAACCGCTTCTTTTTTTTCATTTATTTCGTAATAACCATTTACACTTTTAGAATACGCATATTAATTAACGGACTTTAAAAAAGAAAGAGGTTTTAATTTCGATATCTAAACGACAGACAAAAAAAAGAATATAGCTGCATCATAATCGTCATTCAGGCTAATCGTCATATAGGCTTCATTCTTTCATTCATTTATTCTTCATTTCTTATAACTGAATCATGTCCTTCAAACAATCGAACCCGTATTTCAAAATAATACTGATTCGTTCTCGTTTAATCCCTCCATGACAAACTTATCTGTTCGCTTTATGGTTTTCGTGCCTCGGGCAAATAATAATAAAGTTTGTCGCGGTTGTATAAACGGACAATGTACCCACGTTTTGTGGTTTATATATTATTATATATTTGTGGTTTTTGTGGATACACAAGTTACAACACTGGGACAACACTGGACAACACTGGACGTGACATGTCAATTACTTGCTCTCTCTATAATTTTTTTTTAATTTTAGAAATTAAGTTATAATTTATTTAAATATTATACTAGACACAGTACTTATACTTTAAATAACTAGAATTATTGTTATCAACATCATAACATAAGTGTAAACAGTGTTTGGTTCCGTGCCAGTAACCTCCAACGGTCATCGTAGTCAAACTTGGATTTACACGGGAAGTATTGGGTTTCTTCATTATCCTATATCGCCCACAAAGCCTTCATACAGGCCGAGTTTAGTAAAACTTAATATTTTGAAAGAATCAAGTAAAACAGTTACTTTTTAAAGTTAATAGTTTACCTACATTTTCACTTTTATAGAATTGGGTTATAACTTGTATTTATTTTAATAATAATCATTTATTACCATTTGAATACTATACTGCGTATCAAGCGTTACATAATCTTAAACAATTGGCGGATATTTTCCTTAATTAATCATTTAGGTAGCATAACTTTACCTTCAGAAGAAAAATAAAATTAAACTAATAACAATAAATGCTCAGTATAGGTATATCTTTAACTTTAATTTCATGAAAACCTTTAAATGACCATAATTTAAAACTTTATATATACTACCCTCTTGTCTCTCTTTGTGTTTCTGTCATTTAGCTTCAGCTTCCAAATACACTTTACTGTTAAATAATCCTTTCTCTCAGCGTTTCAACTCTCCTTTCAGTTACCACTGTACTTAAACCATGCCTATGCAGACCCGTAAGGCAACGTATATTCATGTACTTAACAATCATATGACATTCTTAGTCAATCATCATAGTGACAAATTTCTATTTTTTGACACAAATAGTTTTGTAAAGAAGTCAAACTTAACTAGGGAAAGTATGCACCTTCCAATGAAATTAAGACATCAAATAGCTTTGCTATTGGCGTATACTATTACCTCTGTCATAAATAGTATGACAACTTCATTATTTTTTACACCAATTTGTACATGTACTAATGTTAGGTTAGATAGTAGTAATTTTAGGACGAAGGAGGGTGCTCAAACTATGGGTACAGGTATAGGCAGTAAACAATTGCCACCTGGTGATGACACAGTACAGAGCTACACTTTAGATATTAATTAAAACTAGTTTGTAGGACCACAGGGGATACTATTAATAACAAGTCTAGTGGTCTCATATATCTTCTAGCTCTAGGGAGTACTCTAATTGTAGTAGGCTTAATTATAAGAATACTTTGACACTCTTTTGCCAAAATATTCAAGGGTTTTATTGTAAATCTCTAGAAATAGAAATGCTATTACAAAAAACCCAATATGATATTGCTTGTTTCACAGAACATTGGTTGAAGGAAGACCAAATGATAATAATTAATTATAAGAATTATAGTGTGGCCAGTCGTTTTAACCGGAAATCTATGTTGCACGGGGGATCTTTAATTCTAATTAAGAAATTATATATAAACAACGGAAAGATATTGTTAGACTTTCGGTCGAACACTGTGTTGAATTATCCTGTGTTGAGCTAGATAGGTATATTATAGTGTGCGTTTACAGGCCCCCAACTAATCAAAACTACTATACCTTTGATACTACAATGGAAGATGTTATGGCGAAAGTGTCTACGAATAATAAATCTGTTATTATCTGTGGTGACTTTAACATAAATATTTTGGAACATAATACAAGTTCAACTCAGTTTTTAAGCCTTTTTAAATCGTTTGATCTTACAAATATTTTCTTATCAGCAACTCGAGTAACTCAGACATCTGCAACTTGTATTGATAATGTTTTCTGTAATTGCGAATATTTAGAAAAGGCCATTGTAATCTATCTACCTTCAGATCATAGTGGACTGATTGTCACCTACAGGTCCAACACACCCTTGCAGAAGGTGCGAATAAAATCTAAGCATATAACATCTGGAAACCTAAAGAAATTTGATGATGTTTTAAATAGCAGGTTGGCTTTACTAAATAGTAACGTAATTGATGTAAACAAATTCTACACAGATTTCTTTTCGGTAGTGCACAATGAATTCAATAATCTCTTTCCAAAGAAAACTAAGGATGTATACCCCAAATTTGTTTTTAGTGATTGGGCAACCAAAGGTATTAGAAAAAGTAGAGATAAACTATATGAACTTTATGGTCTCAGGCCTTACGTGAAGAGTGAATCTTTCAATCAGTACGTCGCCAATTATTCCAAAACCTTTAGGAAAGTCTGTAAAATAGCCAAATCAAATTTCATTAGTAATAAAATAAAACTGTCTGAAAATAAGATAAAAACTACCTGGAAAATAATTAATAACGAAACCGGTAGGAATAAAATACCTACTAATAATTATGTACTGCAGACAGGGCGTGATACCTTAAGCTCGGACAAGGACGTAGCTCAGGAATTTGTTGATTTTTTTACTAATATTCCGATTCCAACAACGGCATGTTTGAATTCCTCTTCTGCTCATTCTATCACTCTTCTTAGAAAAAATGTTCGTACATATCCCGTAGTTTTTAGTTTCAAGCATATAACCCGTACAGTAGTATTAAAAGCATTTAAGGATATAAAGATAAAATTCACTGAATATGTGTGGGGAATGTCGGTCAAAACTTGTCAATGTATTATTGAAACGTTCGCTCCTTACCTAGCGTCAATATTTAATCTGTGTGTAGATCAAGGAGTATTTCCTGATCTCATTAAACATAGTAAAATCATTCCAATTTTTAAATCCGGAGACAGTAAAGACACAAATAATTATAGGCCTGTTTCAGTCCTGCCGGTATTTAGCAAGGTTTTAGAAAAGATCATGCTCAATCAAATGCTACTGCATTTTAATTCAAACAACATCCTACACGATCAACAATACGGTTTCATAAAAGGGCGTTGTACAACTGACGCCGGTGTTACCTTGGAATAGCATATTTTTGCCGCCTGGGAGGAAGCTAAGGATGCTCACGGTATCTTTTGCGACCTCTCAAAAGCATTTGACTGCGTAAATCATGAAACGTTGCTACTAAAACTTGAGCATTACGGACTTTGTAAACAAGCCCTCGGTTTGCTAAAATCCTACCTGAGTGATAGAAAACAGCAGGTTCAGATAAATGGTGTCAATTCATTAGAGGCAAAATTTAAAATGGGCGTCCCGCAGGGATCGATACTGGGCTCGTTTGTTTTTCGTCTATATTAATGATCTTCCCCATTTACTAGATAGTAAACCCAAAATAATATTATTTGCTGATGACACATCATTAATTTTTAAGTAGATAGACGAGCCAATAGCTTTAACGATGTAAATAATATTATTCATCGAGTACATGATTGGTTTACTGCCAACAATTTAGTGCTAAATGGGAATAAAACTAAATGTATAAGATTCTCTTTCCCTAACGTTAAACATAGTGAATGTGACATCTTATTAAATGAGCAAAAGTTAGATTTTGTAAATGAAACTGTTTTCTTAGGGATATCGCTAGATTCGAGATTACAATGGGGCCCTCACTTAACATCTCTTTCGAAGCGGCTAAGTTCTGCAGCATATGCTGTAAGGAAAGTCCGCCAATTCACAGATACTGCGCGACTAGTATACTTTAGTTATTTCCACAGTGTCATGTCTTATGGTATATTATTATGGGGGCATGCTGCAGGTATACAATCGATATTGATTCTGCAAAAAAGAGCTATCAGAGCCATTTATAATCTAGGTAGTCGCGAATCCCTTAAGGATCTATTTAAGGAAATGAATATCCTGACGGTGCCTTGTCAATATATTTATGAAAACATCATGTATGTTAGAAAAAACTTCATCTCTTTACAAAACGGCGTGAAAGACATAATTATGTTACTAGAGATGGACACAAACTAGTTCAACCAAAATTTAGGTTAGCAAAAGTGCAAACATCTTTTATGGGGTACTGCGTTAAATTCTATAATAAAATACCTGATAATATTCTTCAACTAAGTGAGAAGAAATTTAAAACTTGTATAAAATGCACGCTATGTAAACGAGCATATTATAAACTAGATCATTATTTAGATGATAAAAATGCTTGGCAAAATATCGGTCCTGCTCCACAGTCACACTGTCAATGAGATTTATTGATATTTATATTATTGATATTGTAAATTTTATAGAACATTAGTGTTATTTTATACACTGTTGACATTGTAGTTAAGAAAGGCTTTTTACATTTTGTTATTTAAAAAAAAAATTTGAATTGTACATGTGAGAACTGTGTAGTCACAAGTATTATGTTAATTTTCTATGTTGCCTAGCAGCTCTGTGATTTTGTTTTTCATTTTAGAACAATAATAATTTATGTTACATTGTCCTCACATTAAATTGCGCTTATAAGCAATGTAACAAGTAACTTTGTAAAAAAAAACACATGTTGGAAAAGAGTGTCCTTGGAGTTTCTTGCCTGTTCTCCTCCGAAACGTAGATCACGTTTTGGAACAGGCAACTAGCTTCACGACCTACTTATACTGACTGACTCCTCCTGACAATTCAAAAATACCTACAATGGGTTTATTTGAAATAAATAATTTTGATTTGATTGTTTACACAAAATTTCACGGTAAAAAAAAAATACTTTAGTCACACTTATAGCCTAGCCTTGTCCTGATTTTCTAGGACTCTGTTTGATTTAAAATCTGTATGCATATCTAAACTTTTCTATTGTTTATTAGGCATAAAATCATTGATATACAATAAAATTGATCAAACATCTCTCTTTCCATATGGTTTCGAACATTTATTCAGTCCATTTTCATTTAAAAATATTTGACAGTTACTAAACAAAACCTTAGGTTCCTTGAGCGGGAAGTTTAATGATACACAGACATAATATTTGTAAACTGCGTATATTTAGCCACAAGAGGGCCGTGACGATTTACAATAATATAATAATATATTACTGCTCCCAAAGAATAGTCCTAAACAATTAAATACTTGCATCTAATATTAATCGATTGTGAACGAAACCATAGCGCGATCTAATTCGACAGTTCCATCTATCGAGCTATGTGACGTTTTAGTTCGGATTTTGTCCACAATTTTTAAAACCAAACAGTTACGATTGTTTAATAACGCTTAGTTATAAAATGTATACTTAAAAAAAGATAATAACAACAAAAATTGACATTTAATTTCTGATTATTATAATTATCTATTTTTTGCGGTTCCTGTGGTTGCTCAAATCTCTTTTCAGAGAAATTTTCAGTGACAATTTTCTCGAACACTGAAGCTGTGTGTAAACGGAAGTAATTTTCAAATTAACCCCCTTTGTAATTAAATTGTCTCTTACTGCCGCAGAAAAAGGGAATGTCATTTTGCAACGAGATGAAACCTTCGGAATTCCGTTTAACTTGTTAATTTTGTAACCAGTATTTACAATGTACACAACAGCATTATTAAATCTCTTTTGCCAACGATTCTTTACCTTCCTGGTTTAATTGAATCCTTTTATGTTCGTTACAAAATGCTGCACTTTCTGGAATTCAGTACGCTTTGTTTAATTATGTATGGCATAGCAAATGATAAATAACCGTGAGTTGCGTATGTAATTCTGTTTTTACGCTGACTAGTCGGATCTCGAACGAAAGTCAATTAAATGAATTGGACTCGACAAATGTGTGTACCTCTGTACACACATTTGATCTCTAGCGAGGATAATGTTGTTGACCTCTAGTGATTGAATTGAAAATTAAACCAAAACATACAATTTAATATTATGTTCTTTAATTCTTACATTATTTAGTGGTAAGGAAGAAATGAGTGTCAAAAATTTAGTTGAAACATCACGAATGTCCTTATAAGTGTTTGATATCCATGTTATGTTTTCTTAGGTGCCATAATTATTATGAAATTTTGGGTTTTGTATCTCAGTATCTCTTGGTCGAAAAACAAAATAAAACCCAATATCGATAGGCGTGGTACCTGACCCTAGAGTCTTAAGCGTTGTTAGTTCTGTAATGCTCGGTAATGCTTACGATCTGAGGTTGAGTGCGCCACGAAAGCAGTATTTAAAGAAGATACACTTTAGAAGCATACGGTGTACCGTGTACGACATGGGAAGGAAACAACGACCTCACTGTGACAGCCATTTATTAATAATAAAAATAATTATTTATTTCTCACACACAATACAGTACTGACACACAATACAGTACTGACACACAATACAGTACTGACACACAATACAGTATTGACACACAATGCAGTACCTACCTTTGATTTTGGTGTTACAAGTTTAGTTAAGTTAGATGCACTGTGAGAGACTGGTGCTTAAACTAAACGGAGAGTCTGTATTTCATGACACCAGGTCCCCATCCCTCATACAAGTTTACATAAAATTATATTATAATTATATTGTTTCTTACTTTACACAGAAACCCGGGCTGAGTGACGTTACGCTACCCCAACTAAAGAGGGACCTCTTTAGTTGGTAGCCTTGACGTGGTTTTCTCTGATGTAGCTACGACATGATCCTCTTTTGACAAAGCTTCGGCGTAGCCCTCACTGACGTAAAACGTCCGTACCATTATAGTATAACACCGTACTGAACGCTCACTGAGCATTGACTACTCTTCTTTTCCTCTTGCTTTCGCTTCCTCAGACTTTTACTGACCGCCGGCTATGCTACTCGCGGCTACTTTTATACCTCTATCAAACCTACTAGACTTGTAATTTCGATAGTTTTTCGATATTATGTTCGTTCTATTATTTCGATCGTTTTTCTTTAGATAAGTAACATACGAGCCTTCTTGAATGTTCTCCATATTATTTAAAATATTTAAATACAAGAATATCCCAAAATATAATACTAAAAACTAAATTATTTATGTTAGATGTTCGGACATCATAAAACTCACTCCGTCGTTGGTGGTTATCGTCTATAGGCACAGATAACCAGAACAAGTTACTATACTCTATCAAAATCAGAACTTCCGTAGTATTGAGTGACAGTGGTAAGCTGTGCGTAAGTTTTTCCTATTTATTGTTGAAGCATCTCATTTTTGTGTTCCTCGGCCCTTGATGCTGTCCGCCGACACTGTGGAAGACATCTAAAAAAGTAAACAGTAAGTCCCCATGAAAGTAAACTTAATATTTTTAAATAAAACACATCATATTAACGTTTATTTTTTATCTGCTTTCATAACATTGAAAATACGAGAACAGAATGTGTATTCGAGTAGAATAAACAAAAATATAAGCTTGACTCTCTGTAGTTTTATCAAAATAATATTTCGTACTGAATACTTTTAGTTTAGCAGACTGCAATTGAAACGAAACGCGGACAGCAGCACCAGTAAAATCTACGTATAAAACCGTAAAAGATGGGTAGCTGTTTCGAGAGCATACAAATTTTACAGAGTTTTCCGCAAAAATTCGATGTACAATTTAAATCAAAAATACACTACGTATGTATGTAGTATGCAATATGGAGCGTGCACAATAAATTCGTAGAACATATTTCTTTTAGTACGAAGTAGTTGGTTGCAAACGTGCCGCATGTCGCGATTAACGTCAAAATATTTTAGTTTCAGTTAAAAAAATTAAGATATTCAAATTAACTTTCATTACACTGCGGGGGTTCGCGCTAATGAATTGTTTGAATAATTTAAGTCCACTACCTAAATTGTTCGTTTGAAGTGTCGTTTTTAATAAAAGTATTAAGTAAAAGAATTGTGGATAATAAAGTAACAACTTTTGTTGTATGTTAGTAGTTGCGGTTAAGCGTCTATAATACATGTGTGCAATGCGTACTGCTACGTATGGGCCCCAGGTTCGATTCCGGTCGGAATTATGAGCGTACTCTCAAAGGAATTTCTAAGAAACTTTAAATGCTTAAGTTTAAAAAATCATGACCTTAAAATATTTTTTTCACTAAAACAAGGGAATAAAAATATACTTCACCTGTGTAATCCTGACGAGGTTAAGGAGATGGGTATTCTACCCACAAATCAGATTGTTGAATAAAATTCCAATATTCCATTACTTAAGTTACACGTTAATATGAAGATTTGAAAATATTAACATTTTCTTTTGTACTGTTTAACCAAATATATACATATACGTAGCAACGTGATCAGACGATTAAACTTTGTTAACAGCCCTTGTTAAACTGTCCTATAATGATGGTGATTCTGTTGTTCACTTCACTAAATTAAAATTCTCTGATTTTAGTCAAGTGATTTCGAACATACTATTCTGTTGTTACAGCGAATTAAATTTATTCTCATTATGACAGCACTAAATTTAATTCTGACGTTACTAAAAGCTCAACTTTTGGTATGAGAGTGTTACGCTACTTAAAAATAAAGAGTTAATGACTAGGATTAGTATAATATAATCTTCCGTGGGGGTTTCCATACGATAAAAAAAAAAAAAAAAAAGTATAATATAATCTTCTAAAACAACATGTTTAGGTTTTTTTAATGCCTGTTTATGTTTGTTTACGCATATTATAAATTATGTAGCATCCAAAGTATTCTATTTTTTGCTCATAGTTGAGTAAATACTATTTTACTGAGTTCACAAACCAGGTAACCCTCCATTTAACCTTTTTGTTATCTGTATAACTAACTGCCTGTAATGAGTCTGTGCAAGTGAAGCTGACATATCCGAAATAAGTTTATGATGTTTATTTATTTTACTAAGTAATAATCAATCACAATGGAGGACAAATATAGAAAAAGAGGGCTAACAAGAGTCAATAAGAGTTACTTGTAAAATGCATCCACAAAATGGAAATGGCAAGACGTAAGAAATTATTCATTATTTAATTTATCAAGTAATATTATTTGTGAAATTGTTTATTTCTCGCTTTTATTGTATTTTTCATCAAGAAAATGTAGTTCTATTAGTTACAACATTGTTTTGTATTCGCTTTAATAGCATTTTTCACCGTCTCAGTTTTATATTTTCAGGTAATCAGACAAATCAAAACGTAAAGAAGTTTTAGGCATAGTCATCCGAACTAACTCTATAACCTAGGATAAGACTGTACAGCAGTGGCAGCATGTAAGTGTTGTTTGTTAAAATCATAAGTAACTTTCATTCATTTGAGCGTAATCTGTTGTTTCGTACTTTCTTGTAAAACTAAATGTCGTGAAGAGGGTTTGAGGATATACCTTCACGTTCACAAAGTCATAAGTAAATATTAAAAATCAATTACAATCACTAGAATTTATACAAAACACAAGATATGGTTCAAGTATGTGAAAGGCCTCTTAAGTATTTATACGATTGACATACAATTAAACAGGCTTCTTGATGACAAACAGTTACAATCACTATGAAAGCTTGCATAATTCTATAGCAAAAGGAGCATTTTTCGTTCTTGATGTTTTTTCTAAATGTATCACACCACGGCAGTTACCGCCAGGCCAATACATGAGAGTGGTAGTTCCTTTATTAGTCTGGTACATTTGTGCTTTGAAAGGCACAACTCTAGTACTTCCTCATATTATAATAATGTGCCTATACTAATACCCTGAGATTTATTTTTGTCTAGATTTGGAGTGTATGGGTGGTAAAAGTGAAGACAAAGGGGCGTAAGATCCGTGATTCAATAAACGCAGCAGGAGAAGGATCAGCTGGATCTGAGTACAGGTACTAGATATCGTAGGGACTGCCTTCATTTCTTGTTGAGTTGATTATATCATGTTAAAATTTAAATTATTATTTGGTTATGTTAATTGTTAATTATATTAGTAATAAAAAACAAATTACTAGCTGTTTATTTAAAATGTGTTTGAATCAATTCTTCCTGAATATGCTTTGCCTGTAGCAAGAAATCTTGGTTCTCTTCGTCGATCGAAATATTAGAATCTTGATGCTTCTGATCCACCTCATATTTATTATCATACAGTCAATTAATGAATTAGCCTATTGGAGTCTACTTTTGGACATAGGCCTCTCACCCGGTCTTCCGCCTTCCGCATGCTATCCTATTCTTATTATTACACTTATAAAAGTGATTATTATAAATGTGGATTGTACTCACAATCTGACAGTAGAATCCCTTTCTATTATAAAACGGATTTCCAGGCACAGTAGGGTGATTTATTGGTGGTTTTGCTATTTGCAATATGCATCTAGAATTGTTCAATATGCCCAACACCATAGCTGTCTATAGTGTTGGACATATTCAACAATTCTTGAAACTTGAAATTCTCATCAATATATATAATCTCTCTCATCAATATGTATAATGTATTTACAATTTTTACAGCAATCTATACCAATGGTTAAAATTGATGAGCAGGATTATAAGAAAAAAATTCCAATAATGTTTTTGTTAACTTTTCCACTATTACATCTGATGTTGTTTTTTAACGCACCTGCTCACAGAAGGTTGACCGAGTGTAATAAAATTGTCTTTCCCTACAGCAGCTTGATAACTTACTTGGGCAAAAAATTAGTTTTTTTTTATGGCATAGGGGGCAAACGAGCAGACAGATGGTAAGTGACTACCGCCACCCATGGGCACCTGCAACTCAAGTCACAGATGCGTTGCCGGCCTTTAAGGTGGGAGTAAGGGAAGAGGGAGAGTGCGGGTAGGAGGAGAAGATGGGAGGAGGGAGAGTGCGGGTAGGGGGAGAGGAAAGGGTTAGGGCCCCCGGTAACCTCACTCACTCGGCGAAAAGCAGTGCAAATATTGCTTTAATGACGGTTTTCTGGCCGTGGCCGAGGCCGTGGTATCACTCCGGTCGAGCCGGTCCATACGTGCCGAAGCATGGCTCTCTCACGGTAAAAACCGATAGGAGTGCAGATAAAACCAGAAAAATATTATGTAGGTACATAAGTAGATTATATAATTGTAACTTTATCTATTTACATATGAGTAGGTACACCAAGTTTGTATAGATGTTTAGGGATGAAGCCTTCACCAAGATGATTTAGTAAATGAAAAGCTCTAGATCTAAAGAACCCAAAAAGTTTATCTTACATTTCATCCTCTGCCATTTCAAACGGATTAGGAATGTCACGTATTAATTTTCCAAGTGTATTCTCTCTTGAAATGTTCTAAGAAGAATATATTTTTTATTTCAGATTAAATGGTCATGATGATTTAATTTTAACGTAAACAGTAAGCACTCGTATTAAATTATGAATTTAAAATATACATACCTTTTCGCCGAAGCGACCAAAGCCAAAGATAATCAAAGCTAAAATCATAAATTCGGTATTCATCATGTTAAAAATATACTCATGTAAAAATAATTACTTTGAATCCAAAAATTTTAAAAATCTTTATATTACTAAAAGTTAGTCTGCATGCCGTCTAATTTTAGGGAGACGTTTCTAATTTTAGACGTTTAAAACGTAAAACAGAATATCAAATGAGTAAATTTGGACTAAGTTGAGTAACTTATCCAATTTTTGTGCTGTTGAGCTAAAATAAGTTTAATCCTAACGTTTTCAGAATACGAAACGTCATTTGGCAGGACTGAACTAAATTTAGTGATTTTTAGTTTAGTTTATTTAGAGAGTTTTGTAACAACAGAATTGGCATCAATATGTAGTAAAAATGTTTTAAAATCGCTCTTACAATTATTTTTAAAGTTCATAACTTTAAAGTTACTGATTAAAACGGTTTTAACAGTTCAATAAGTAAATCACAAAATGAATAATAAATACTAAGTAGACGATTATTGCGTTTGCAAATTAGTGTTATGACTATTTTATGAACGTAAAACAAATACAATTCATGTTAATGACTCTGTTGAGTGTACTGTATCATTAATGTAAATAATAGTGACTAAAAAAAGCGTGAGCTTAAGGTTTAGAGTATGATTGATATACCTACGTAGAATGTTTGTGTAATTTTATTTTTATATACTGGTTTAGATTGCAGGTTGATAATGCTACATTTCACTTAAATGAGGTAATATTTCTTTAAATCTTCGTAGCGTCTCCAGCAGATAATAATAGCGCGGATTCATAGGGAATGTCAGAAAATTTTCGTAAGCCTGTAATACCATAGATAACAACGAAGATTTGTATCATTATAGAGAGCTCCAAGCAAAAGGTAAGCTCACCTAGTAGACGGTCATCGGAAAGACTACCGTTCTTATATACAACGAAGTATGCAAAAAAGAAGATCCGTTTGACTCTCATAAACAATCGCAGAAGCAGTGGTATCCCTTTGACAGGCCTTAAATACTATGCCACTCCTCCCAATCAAGCTTTAGTGAACTTTGTCACCAGCAAAAATACATTATAACGACCTCTGTGGTGCGGCGGTAGTGAATTCGACTGCCACGCCGGGGGTCGCCGGTTCGATTCCCGCGCAGTGCAAATATTTGTATGCATGAATATCTCTATTTGCATTGTGTTGGTGTTTCTATATATTACATACATATAATTATGTACCTATTTGTATAGAGTGATTCATGAGGAAGGTTTAGGCGTATAATTTGTTAAGATTTTGTGTAAATTGATTAAAATATTTTGATGATTTTTTTTTTTTCTGGTATAGGGGGCAAACGAGCAGACGGGTCACCTGATGGTAAATGACTACCGCCGCCCATGGGCACCTGCAACTCGAGAGTCACAAGTGCGTTGCCGCCCTTTAAGGTGGGAGTAGGAGAAGAAGGGGAGGGGGGAAGAGGGGGGCGAGGGGAAGGACGGGAATAAGGGAAAGGGAAGGGTTAGGGCCTCCGGTAACCTCACTCACGCGGCGAAATGCAATGCAATTGCTTCACGGCCGGGTTTCTGTAAGGCCGTGGTAACAAGCTGAGTCGAGCCGGCCCATACGTGCCGAAGCATGGCTCTCCCACATAAAATTGTTGAAGATGTCTCTGCTACCCACGCGAAGCCGGGGCGGGTTGCTAGTTTATAATAAGTAACAGTACAATGGGTGGTCTTATCGCAATCTGCGATCTCTTACAGACAACTTAGGATCAGCAATGCATGTCTGAAAGGTTGCTTTCTACATTTTTGTTTAAATGTTATGAAGTCTGTGTATCTGCATTGAGGTAGAGTGGTTGCCTTATCGCCTTACAACTGGAGAGGGGGAAATAGAGAGCAGAGCCACACAGCACAGGGCAGGTTTATAAAACAAGGCTGACATCGAACCTATAGAGTTCCTTTACTATGTTAAACATGGTAATACAAATTCATTACCCTAGCTTTAAATACAGAAACCCGTACAGACTAAAATCGTTACATACGGTCATAAAATAACGTAGCACCACGTGACGGTTATCAACAGCGGTCACTTAGCATATCGCTGGCTGCCGCTTTTTGAGTAGCCTAGGCGACGGTACTATACATGGCGACCTGTTAAGCTCGCTATGGACGGGAATATTTTGTCTAATTTTATTTCACAACTTGTGTTGCTTTTCATTTCTATTTTAAACATACAATCGACTTTTGATACTTTTAACTTGATGAAAACGTTAACAGAAAATGAAGAAATATCACAGAATCATTTAATATTAAAAATGTGTTCATGAGATTTACGTGAATAGTACTTATATCAGCCAGTGATGTGCTAAGTGACCGGAGTCGTTGAAAGTTATCATTATCGTGACAAACCTCATTACCAATCTACCATAAACAGTTTGTTCTTAGTCATCACTTATAACACACGCTTTTTATTTTTTTTGTTGCATGAAATTAAGTAAGTAGCATTAGTTTTGCGTCGAAATGTTCAGGGAAAGGTTTTCTTTTTAAATTGAATTAATAAGCAAAATCTTTTCGATAACAGATTTTGTGAATAAGATGGGTAAGTTACTTTATTTTCCAGCTTTGTTTATTTAACAAATCGTTGCTCAGACGCTGGCCTGGGGGCCGGCGTATGCTTGTTAAATCTGCGTCAAGTCTTAGTATTCTACTGTGTATTTGTTGCGGGAGTTATGTAACCAGTAAAGTACAATTTAATGTCGTTTCATCACTGGCATTCTTTATTTTCCTTCCGTGACTCCTAGCTTTGTTAAGTTGGAATGTCATTTGAAGTATTATCGGTATTCTGGCAAAACGCCTTATTTATTTCTAATGTTTCACCAATAACAGTTGAAAGAAATACTTTTGCATTGCAGCCACGAATACTTCGTGTAACTCATTACCATTAAAAATGGAATTGTGTTATTAAATTAAATCGCTTTATAAACTTACGGTGTACACGTGTGTGCCTCTATATTACACTAGTAGGTACGATATAATAATATATCTGTTGACGAGCTAATTTACTGAAATAGTTATAGTATAAAATATATATATAGACATATATATCCAACAACGTTTTTTTGTACGTGTGGTAACTCCCACGGGCCGTCATAGTCATCACGGTTTTCGGTGGAGTAGTGCGTTCGCCGGGGTAGAACCTCTTTTTGTAACCTTCTAACTATGCGACATTTGGAAGCACACACGTACAGCGCTCCTTCGCGGCTGGCTACTATGTTGGATAAAAATCGCTTAGGAGCTACCTCCGTAAGACTTACCAAAGTGGTGGGAAATATTGTTTGCAGAAGTTCTAGAGAAAAAAGAAACAAGTGTGAGAAATGGTATCGTCAAGTAGTACTTTATTTACTTTTCCATAGTGACATTGAAAACTCCATTGGTGACAGTTGTAGTCCATGGGTGATTAATGCAATCTACAAGTAATAAACAATGCTGGTCAATCGCTATAGAAAAAAATCATTACAGAGTTATAATTAGTGATGCACGTATTCGTTATAGTATAGAATGATCAAATTGAATTGAAATTGAATAGAAAAACATTTGATCATTATCGAAGTTGGCTTAAACCTAAAAAGATTGAAGTAACTATAAAATGTATTGTACAAAAATGCACGCATCGATATAATTGGTACGCCGGCGCCGTGTTCACACATCTTTAATGAGTATTCCATAGTCTTGAATCTTATAAATTCAAACGAGCAATTCTTGTACTCGTATATGTACACATTTAGATATAAGTATTGTGCATCTCGAAAACGGCTTGAACGATTTGGTTCAAATTTTTAATTTAGATAAAGTTTTGGCTTTTAAGTTTTTCTATATAGGTGTACTTTCTGAAAACACGAGTTAACTACAACAAAAAAACGGATGAGCGAAGCTCGGTCGCCCAGGGACTGTTTTTTTTTTTGGGAAATTATAAAAGTTTAACGAGCGTGTCCAGAATTATTACTTACTCAAATATCGAAAGTAGTTTTAGAGGTAGTGAGAGTAAATTCTACACGAATTGGAACTAAGTTATCCAATAATTCCACCTTACAAAAGACGGTGGTCAGCATGAAGCGTAGCGGTTCTTTTCTGCTGGCGAGTACGGTCATCAGAGCTACAAGAGAAAGATGATGGAGTTGGCTATATACAAATGATACTACTACTGTAGCGAACAGCTTATCATCAAACCGTTTGCTTTGCTTTGTTGCTTAGTAGCTTTCGCCGGTGGCTTCGCCGCGCGTTGATGTCAATTTTGTCAATTAATTCATTATACCCAGGGAAGAGTATATTTTTTTAAGACAAAGGGTACCCCATGTCATTTTCTCATTTTCGGTATCCTGGACTACGTGTATGCTAAATTTCATGATGATCAGTGGAGTAGTTAAGGCGTGAAAGCGTAACAAACAAACAAACTCACTTGGCAGGAAGGTTCTTTATGAGTAGGATACGTCAGCTAAAAATGGAATTTAATATAGGCCCGGATCAAAGAGGTCTAAGGTTTCGCAAGTTTATATGGATCTGGAAGTCCTTGGTTTTTGTATGAGGCCTGAAATTTTGCAGGGAGATAGTTCATGCGTAGGACACGTCAGCTTATAATAATAAATGATATGAATGATGAAGATATGGCCCCGGCCGTTTAGTGGTATAAGGGCTCACGCCAGTTTACTAGAAACCTGAAATTTAAAAGGTAAGTAATTTATAACAGTCAGCTAAGAATGATTTTACGATAGGGTTAAAATACTCTCGCAACTTTTAAAAGTTCTTATTATATGTATTAGAGACCTGAAATTTGCCAAGGAAGTAGTTTATAGGTAGGACACGTCAGATTTTACTGGCTTTACTGGATTTTATGACAAGCCCTAATTAAAGAAGCCCAGGGGGTTCTTGCCAGTTACAGTTCTTGGTTTTTTTACTAGACTAAATAAGCTTATTTTGGTTTACATTACCCCATTAAGTCAAAAGTTCTTGTTTCATTCGGGTATTCTTTTGTTTTTTTATTAATAAATCAGGACCTCGAATTTTGCAACCACATAGTTTATGGGTAGGAGAAGTATAAGAACGGGTGCTAAGACACAACACAACACCAGCTATGTTGCCTTACTTCTTACTGCCACCTTTGTTCCTTTGTCACTACTTTTGCTGTTTCAGTATCTAACAGTTAAATGTCTCTATATCTAATAGTGAATCAATTCATAAAACAACCAATTTTCAAAACTTTGCAAATTGGCTGTCAATTTCCGAATGACATTAAAATTTCTAAAAATATGTTCCAAAATGAAGGGTTTTATATTAATAAGTATTTTAATAGTACCACGTCGCGGGTAACAGCTAGTAAGTAATAAAAGGGTTGAGCGTGAGAACTATCATGACCAAGCGTCATAAAGTATTTTTACGCACTTGTAAGTAAATTCAACTTAATGATATTGTTGTGTGTGACTTTAACGGGCGGGTGTTGACGCAAGTGTTACACCCTTTAACTTCCAACCTGACGTGACACGAGGCCAAAGTTTGAATCATAAATCAACCACCAAAATATACACATCAACTAGGTAGCTATGTACTTATAAATCCTTACAAATGATTAGGTTAGGCAATTAAAACGAATTAGGTTAATGTGTGTGTGTTTCTACCGAAAACTAGTATTTTTTCTCTCTTTCGTGCCGCCGCCTTTCTGCTTATCTGATGGCATTAATCACAATTTCCACCCCCAATTAAAATCGCCACTCGGCGACTTAAGGCAACCAATTTTATTTGCTGTTTATTTCCTAGTGTACTTTGTTCCGTTTGTTTGTTCTACAATAGTTTTTATTGCCATCGTAAAGCTGAAAGTTTTATATGAGCACTATAAGGTAATATACTGTAAGGTATCGGTATTGTGCTATGATCCGTAAACTAAAAGAGACGTAGCTCAAGCACCTTAATTGTGTGTATTTAGCGGCATGTTTACGTCTACGAAGTCAAACGACAACAGTATTATCAAGAAGATAAGGGACTTAACTTAAAAAATATAAAGACATGGCTCCTGTACTAATTTAGCTAGTGTTTGTCAACATCAGGAAGACAACCGCCAAACGACGAGGGTAACAAATCATTCTAACACCTGACCGCTGCGTTATCGCAGTTGTGACATGAAAAATTACCGTCTCAGAAACCTACCATTAGCTTTTTCTTGCCTGTGGGGACCGGTCATTAAAACGAATTGTTGACAACAACTGGCGCACTGAAACTGTAACGACAACACTCTATTGAAGTTTTGAAAATAAAATCGTACTAATTGATCCAGTTCCTGATAATATTTTGTTATTTCGCACGATTTAATTAATGGAAAATTTTACGTAACTTTCGATTTTGCAATTAAAAACTTGAGAAGTGTTTTGATATTGGCGTTTGCGAGGAATGTCATTTAATTTCTTATTTTTCATTGTTTCATTCAGTTGTGCAAAACATATTTAATTAAGAGACAAATGATCAATGAGCTTTTTCGTAGTTAAATTTCTTTTAAGTGGCTATTTTATTTAAAATTATGTTTTGAATAAATTTCATGGCTTACGTTTTATATGTACCTATAGCCTATATATAGGTACATAAATAGGGAAAGTTAAAACAGTTCAGTTTGCTTTCTCTTCTGTCAACGGAATATTTTTTGTTTAGTAGCCAACGGCTGAACTAAATACTGAGCTTCAGTGTAATAAAAACTCAATTTTAAATATTAATCCAAAATAACATAAAAGAATAAAGAGTCGCCCTTTAATACTTGAGTACCCTCAAGTATTAAAGGGCGACACTTTATTCTTTTCTTAAAAACTATTAAAGAATGCAAGGATAAAAACTAAAGCATCCACAACTCCATTTCATAACGGCTATAAACAGAACGTCTAACTACAAATGAAATCAAGACATAAACGAAACCTTCCAATCTGTCTCAAATTTAAGAACCCCATAAATAGTTTTCTTGTCTCTTGTTTAGTTCAGTAATAAACTTAGATATGTTAAACTACTGTTGACTAACATTGCAAATGAATTTTTCCAACTATTAAACAAGAAATGAAATTGAACTCTCCTCGTAATACATAAGGTAGAATATAAACAAAAATACGCGGTATAAAGTTTTTCATATCGTTCTAACAGAAAACATTGGCAGGGCGCTTCACCCGTCATAAAGGGGGAAACTTTACAAATGTACGGATTTCTTCCGCTTTTAAGAACACATCATATATTTATCTGCCCCTCGACACATTTACAATATAGCTCAAGTTCGACGCCTGAGGATTTGTTTTAAGTTAATATTGCTGCTGATATTAAGTTTAAGTCAGTTGACATTCCCAGGACATTAGAATTTCTTTGAAACTTGGTTTCATACACGTTATCAGGGAGAAAAATTATTTTGCTACGTTAATATAACTGTTTTTATTTTCTACAGGGTTTCGTTATTACACGTTATTAATAGTTGAGAAAATACATCGAAAATTGTGTAAAACATAATATTATTTTATCTTAAACATCTGCAAATCAAAACTGCACACCAGTGCGTCATACTACATATTACCTACATCCAATATAAAATTCCATAATCTAAATTCGTGCAGTGGTAAGGAAGTAAAAATAAACACCTTGAACTCCAGAAAAATAAAAAGCAAAAAGTAGTGGTTTCCGTTTTTACAATTTTTTTTTTTACTGAACACCGAAGTTAGCTGATTTACAAGTGACGCCTCACTTGACTCCCAAACCAAGGGTATAATAATAAATTATTGCACACCATAATGTTATAGAGTTGTTAATTATGGTAGATATTTTAGTTCATTATGGACTCTGTCGGGCACGGCAGCGTAGGAAAGAAGATGAAGTTATTAAACACTAGCAACCCGTTCCGGTTTCGCACGGGCAGTAGAGATATCTTCAACAATCAACATCATCAAATTAAAATTGAACGAGTTATTTCGGAGGAGTTCGATCACAAACATGGTGACACGAGATTTTTATATAAGAGAAATATCCTGTCGCCTGTGTAATTAAAATAAGTATTCTTGTAATGTATAGTAGGTTTATTAATCAATATCTGTTTAAATGTCTGTAGGAATTTAGTGTCGGTTTCTTCGTTTTTAATGTGATCTTGGAGCTAGTCAAACGTTTTTATTTTTACAAAATTTTTACATCTTGGTTATCACTGCAAATTTAAAACTAGTCTAGAGTAAATCTTTAAGTCTTCCAAACAAGCGCTTATGTAACGATTTATTCCGAGTATACAATTTCATTCAAACTTAAAGCGTGGCAATGTACCAGAGACTAAAGACTGCACAATTACAGCATACAGTTGCTTGTTAATTTCCGTTGTGCAGTCAAAATTTTACAGCTTAACATGTAGGAGAAGTACGTCTGGAAATGAACTCATAACAGTTTTATGAGAGGGGGCACGTTCACACTAGAGCCTTGATGCTCTAGTCCAAAGATATGATGGCTATTAAACCGCCCGCCAACCGCCTGCAATCAGACCTTTTATATCGTCACCGTCATCTTAATTAAAATCTACTATTTATTGTTGCACTCACGCGAGAACTATCGCTGAGCGTTCGTTTTCTTGATTAAGAGGAATACTGTCAGGAAAAGCTGGTATGCTGCTGAAAATCAGTTTGTTGATGAAGTGATAGAAACATGTCATGTATCTTACATGTAATGTTTCTCTCTCCAGAATGTTTTAAAACACGTGTTACAAGCATAAATTTAAAATTTTAAAAACTTCGAACTAAAAAATCCCATCAACAATTAGAAACTTCGAACGGCTGAACAGATTTTCTTGAGTTATAGCTAAGAACACTCTCGATCGAGCCGCCTTTCAAACAAAAAAAAACTAAATCGAAATCGGCCCATATGTTTAAGAGCTATGATGCAACAGATAAACACACAAATACACAGATGCACACGTTAAACTTATAACATGAGGGATTTTATAAGTTTTTGTTTTAGCTTTTTGCATCGGGGGTTTAATAGTCGTTTCTGCCGGTGTAGAAAAAAAAATAGTGAACATTTATGCATAACTAACTGTATTCAATTAAGAAGATATACTAAATACCTGTAAAAGCAAAAAACAGAGTATAATGCTCAAAAAAAGATAGAAAATATTCTCTTGATGTCGAGGTTTGTTTTTAATTTTTGTATACAATCCTGAAAAAAAATTTCATCAGCACTATACGTATACTGTAACTATGACTCTTCCTCATCCTATTTGAATCCTTACATTTTTTAAGTTTCTATATACCAGAACTAAATAATAATTTATTTTTATTAGCAATATTAATTAAACTTAATTGTTTGAAACCTAATCAAATTAACTTAAACTTTAGATACTATTTACCAACGAATTTAGTATCGTGTTGACATCAGAGAAAAAGATACCAACTTTTATGACCACAGAACTTAATAGAGGTCAGTTTTATTAACCTTTGCTTTACTTAACTGCAGATATTTTTTATTAGTATTTTATATGTTTTCCATGTTTTCCCACGGTAACAGAGAACTCCTTTTTTCCACCTACGTAACGTAATAAATCGATAGACTGCTGCGTTAACGCATCCAATAACAGTTTGTTCTCGTTTGCCGCTCATTTAGAAAGGTAAACAGCCGACTAAACAGCCAATATGCCGTACGAATGCAAGCATTAGCTGTTTATGTACCCTTTATGATGTTAACCATGCATTTGATATAGACATTAATATGCGTAATTTTCTGTTAACTCACTGTTTTAATTATGCAGATATACTTAATACTCGTAAAGATATTATCATCATATTGTGAAAGGGGTAAACGATTAGATATTCGTGTTAATTGATCCCAATTTTTCTCTGCCCTTGAACGCAATGCATACTAAATACAGATAATATTAACAATTGGAATTAAAAATAAGCCGTACCACTAAAATTATAATCCACAAATACTTATACGTCACTTGAATGGAACACGTAAATAGCTTTATGTTGCAAAATGGGTTTTAGCAGCAAAGGAATGGATACTTTCTAGGCGTGCACTATCGTACAACTTTTACTTTTACCTTAGATAACATAAATTCTAATTTCATTCTGGTAACTAGGTGGAAGTCTTAATCAGGACAGATCTCTATACTCGAGTAGGAAGCTTAGTTGCCATAATTGGGAATATAGAAATATAAACGAGACAGGAAAAAGAGACACATTTCGACATCTGTCGGTAGTTAAACTCAAACGAGCCGTAAACATTGTAGATTAAACCCGGCCAACTATGTAACCCGGTTTGACTGTCATAGACGAAAAAAAAATCAATTTCCACCGGTTTCCTTTGTTTGTGCTAGCACACGTTCCTAATTATGTTTTTGCTGTATAGTTTTGTGGACCCAACCGTATCTTTGTTAGGAATTCCGAGACGTCTTCGAAACTGTGGAATTTCGGAGGTATTCTAATCAAAACGTCTGGATTAAAGCTGAGAGTAATTTAGTTGGCAAAATGTACTGAGTTTTGAAGTGATTAAGTTTATGTTTAATTTAGTAAATTGTATTAAAATATCAATATCTGAAGAGAAAACTTTGTATTCTTTTTTAAGCATATTGTGAACACAAGAGTGTGTAATTTAAAATAGATTATTTATTTTTTGGTTGATTGGAATTTACATATAACTAGCTGACCCGACAGACGTTGTCTTAACTATCAATGTTGAATTCGAATTGGTATAATTAATAAAAAAAAAACCAAAAACATAGTTCCGACCGATGCATCTGTTTTAAAGGATATTTGCAGCGCGCATTCTGTCAATCGCGCCAATTGTCAAACGACTGACAGTTATGTATGTCAAAAGTGCTAAGCGTTGTCTTGCCGGAACGTAAAAAATATTTTTGCTGTAACCATATCGCAGCGCCATCTACCAGGTCAAATTGTAAATCTAAATCATTCTCGGATCCACCTGAAGACACACAAAAAATTTCATTCAAATCTTTCCATCCGTTTAAGAGGAGTTCAGAAACATACACACGCACAGAAGAACATATTTACATAAAGGTATATGTGTTCAAAATATATTAAGTTACAATTATTGAAACATTCATATCATTATAATATGTCAAACACGTAATTGATTTATTATATGAAGTAACTTAATCGCAATAATATTTTTATAAGGTACAATATATTTTTATCGCAATTAAGTCCCGATTTACGCATCTAATATGCATACAAGTCGCTTCCGTAATACGTATGACGTATGTGTTCACGTTCGTAGCGTTACGTTATAAAATCAAAATAAAAAAAAAACCATGCAACGATTTTAGAAGTTTCATGAAAAAATTAACAAAAAAGATAATTAAATTATAAATAACATATTTAAATTATAAGTTAAATTATAACTACAGTCTTCATAATAATAAAACTTTTACACCAACTACTTTCATCTTCAAGAAACAACGAAGAGACGAATTTATTTTCACGAAAACTCTGTTGTGACAAAACCTTTACGTACATTAAATGGGAAAGTCTCTGAAAGGAGACACCTATCTCCTTAACCCTGAAACGTTAGGGGGCAAAATTTCGTCAATCAAGGGATTTACCTTACACTTGACGGTGACAACGTTCTTATGTTACAAACTGTGGGCTTAGCAACGCGACACGATTGCATTGAGCCTGTTGACATCAGCAAGTGAGGGTTAAGATGAATGACATAAGTCGGGATTTGATTTATTTGAAATAAAAATCTGTCAAATAAATTGTCTTTCCTTTTCTCAGTGATCGTTGACTATGTATTGTTTTAATCTTTTGAGGTTAAATTTAAGAAATTGATTTCGGAAGTGTTTGTGATAATTGTGTTTTACTTACATTACGTAATTTGATTAGAATCTCAGTTGCATCATGTATTGTTCATATTTTTATCACTTGTTTGTATTTGAATATTTGATGTTAAGAATTACTGACAAATCACAGAGAAAGCAAACGATTTCATACGCCACCCTACAGTTCCAATCTCTGGGACAAATAAATGGATTGAACTTGTGCCGTAGATATATATATATATATATTATTTACGAAATACAGATATGCAAAAACAGATAAGCAGATAAAGTTACGATAGTTACAACTAGAAAGTAGAACATAGAAAAATATATTAGGTTGTACAAATCTGTAAACTTAAAATAAACCCTGTCTCTTACACTAAGGTCACCTGTATCGTAAGAGACAGTGTTCGGCTGTAATATTGTTCTAATAGTTTAATCTACAACTAATACATTACATTTTGTGTCGATCTACCATTGACAATTACATATTGTTAGGTTAGGTTATAGATGTTTACATACTGTTTCTGTTTTATTTATATCTGGACCAAAAACACAAACATGATCTTATTCCATGAATTCCGTCTTAAGTTGTTACACAATAAATCTTTATTTATACTACGCTATATATATTATCAAATAAAAGTGTTCATTTTCCCACAAATACCCGAGTTTTTAAGTAATTAGACAAAAACGGACATAATCTACAAATTATGTTTAACCTACTCGCAACTTTTAAAATAACCACAGATCACTCATGTACAAATACAACAATGCTAGTAAAAACAAAACAAGACACTATTGCTATTACACTGCTATTTAAAAAACAAAACATAACATTCATACCCATTACCTTTTCATGCCGTTGATTAACGACATCGAAATAAATCAACAACTTCAGTCAGATAGAGATTTTTTATTAGCATTAACTTATCCCAGGTCTAAACACAAATAAATAAGGTACCTAATGTTTATAAAGGTATTGATCACATAATTATAAACAATGATCTATTAACGATTTACTTACTAATATGAGATATTAAATATGTAATTTACATTTCTACACAAATCATAATGACTTAATATGTTAAATGGTGTCATAGGACCTTAGTTATGTTTTATGGTAGATTGTAATATGGTAATCATCGTCGTAGATGCTTGTTGCAAGAAATGCTCCTGGTCATTTCTGGGTATCGAAAGTGAAATTGACACATCGGGTTCTCCTCATTACCCCGGTACCTATCGGTTGATCAGGATCAAGCATCGACATGATTATGTCGTGGCGTAATAAAATCCTTAACTAAATATAAAAACGTCCTGTCGTAAGTTACATGAAACACGCTAAGTTGTTTAAAACAAATACTCAAACGGAGTTCCGTAAGTATTACTATCTAAGTGGAGAGATTATCACAATGACTATTGTCAATCGACACATAAACAGGAATGGCCGCCGACTCGTCTGTCATCTGGCTTGACAGTTGCGTAAGACGGAACACAACAATGATAATTATTATAATGGAACCATAAAATATTAATTGAATACATTGTAAAACGTAATTATATTAATAATTATTTCGCTTTTTTATGATATTATGAATTTGATATCATTTTTGTGATGCGTTCGTAACTCGTACAATTCAAGAGAACGAAACGTCAATATCATGATACGGAAATAATGCGAAGCAATTTTTAATTTACTGTTTTTATTTAAATCGTAATTCCGGATACGAAAATAAAGTGCCTGAAGCGAAAAGGTTGTAATAAATAAGAAAATAATTTCTATATTATTTTGATTTTGCAACGTGAAACTAGCTTTGCTAGCCCACTTTTGTTCAAGATCCTTTACAAAGGCGGACGAAGTTGTGTGGGTCAGCTAGTATTAAATACTTATCTATTTTTAGAACTGATAACGAGATGTTATCATCAATGATGGATCATGACAGCTACCCCCCTTAGTGAACAAGTAGTTTAATGGTATTAAATTAAAAGCAACAAAGCTTTTGCCTATTATAATCTATACAAAAACAGTTTCTTGTCACTTCTGATTAAGCAGATTGAGCATAATCGGCTGCTGTTGAGACAGCGTACCAATTTAAACAAGAACTCATTAATGGCCAGCTTCTCTCTGATAGGTGAACGATAAGCAAATTGAGCAGGCTCTTTTTATTTTTTTTTTTGTAATAAGCGACGGTGGTTCAGAATATGAACGTATTTTACGTAGTGAAGATGTGTCGTATACCTGATTGGTAACTTTTTTGAAGTTATTTCGAAATAGCGACGGATAAACGTATTAATACCTAAAACTTAGAGGATGGTATAGCCTCCTCGAATAGTATACCATGGCAGCTATAATTGTTTTATAAAAGCAACAGACCTTAGGTAACCCCTGCCTAGCTGGCTCCCATCCCTCCGTCTAACAGTAACTGTTCCAACCATATGAACTCTGAAAAAAAATTGTGCTTATTCGTAAAAACCGTATAATCTACAATAATAGCGTTTACGATTGTCTTTTATCAAACTAGGCTCAATCCCTCCCGTAGATTCACGCCATCGATCGTGGGCGATAGCCAGTATTTTGTGCAGTTAATTATCCGGAGCGCCTGTGGCTTAATCCGTAGAGTCACGTGACATGCACGTGCTCAGTTTATAGGGACCTATTCTTAAACCAAACGGTTTGTCTGATAAAAATGGACGGTTTGAATTTTGGGTGGTAATGAACCAATTAGGTGGCAGAAGTGGGTTCCTTTAATTTTTGGGGTAGTTATTTGGACCCATTCATGATATGATGAATTGCAGATATTTTAATGTGATATCTAATCTAATAATTTTAAGCCAGCAATTCTCGTATAGATATAAAATATGTTCGATATTATGTGTCTTTCCTGAAGATCACTATTTTCCAAACAAAGAAACGTCGAGAAAGCTCAGTCGCCCAGGTATTATTAGGTAAAATTAAACATCAAGTATGTATGTGTGTAAAAGCCTAGTTACCATGATACCAAATAGGTATCTTGAATATCGAGATTTATAAAATTAAACAGAAAACAAAGAATGAAATTCAGAAACCTGGCTTTTGCAAATCAATAAAGTATTTTTTTGTCCAAGCATTCTGTATCAAATTGTGTACATACTTACAAAAAACATATTCGAGATAGCTGTCAAACAGAAGCAATTTACGAAAAAATGCGATCATAACACGATATTGAATTCAGAATACTCCCTATCGCCCCTGTGATGTAAAAGGATTAAATATTATAAATACAATATTTATATAGGACGTCTTTGGCCAATCAGTAATGGCCTGACAGTTTTTTTTTTTAATTTAAATACTTAGATCAAATGATCGAAGTTTAAATGCCATGTTTATTTTGCGCAAACTGAGTAAGATACGGTGTAAATATGGAGTAGATATTTCAGCAGTAGGTATTTTGTGTGGGGTAGCTATAATTCGTACAGAATTCTGTGTGCCATGCCTTCTTAGTTGCTTGATTAATAGGTCGAAGAAAAAATATAATACGTATTAAATATATATAATTATGTTCCATTATGAATTTAAAACTTATGGTACAACAACACGTACTCATCTTAAGTACCATACAACTCGTCCTGAAATAATAATTTAAAAAGACTAATAAAATTAAAAGTTTTTGAATATACACATGCGTAATAAGAATAATGTATTTAAAAGAGTAAAGCATGAATAGAATGAAATGAAAGCTTTTTTTAAAAGACTCGTTCGAGTTTGCAAAAACTGAAAAGTGAAAAGCCTGTGGCTCGTTACTTTACAACTGGAGCAATTTTCGTATGGATACTTCAATACCCTGCATACAGCCCTCAGGCATTGTAATGCAATTGGCCCTCAAACAAAGATTTCAAACCCAAAGTGGCCGCTTCAAAGATTAAGGACCTCAAGGGGGCTTTCATATCTCCCTAAATCACGGAGGCATAATTTAAAGTATAAACATATTAGTTGAGGGTGAAATAGTTGCTTTAGGCAAAATTTTAACTATAATGATACCATCATGATTTACTTCGAATGTGGTAGTTCATTTTTTAAAGAACGTCGGTTCATAATCATAAATTGGAAACTAAGGAACCAGAACACACGGTAAGTATGTAAATAATCGCTAATATTTTAAAGTTTTAATAGAGGCCATAATTTTAATTTGATTTAAGGATGCAGTGATCAGGATCTATGTTGCACACACAGCGAGCAATGGATAATAGGGCTATACCTTTTAAATGGCCCTGTCTAAAATAGTTGTCTTCTAACAGATTCCTCCTCCCTCTCCTTTTTTTTCAAGTTTTTCGGTTTTCCCTTAAGCGTGCGTGGGGGCACGCTTAAGGAATAACTGAAAAACTTGAATGAAACGAATAACATCGGTCGGGGAAAACGTCTTTTCGTATTTTGTATGTATAAAATTGCGGAAAAATCTCTTTGGTTGTACTGTTTGTATCTGGCTGGTTTTAATATCAATAAGTACAGCACATTAAAAAAATAGTAACAAACACTTTTCTGCCATTTTTGGAAAATTGTTTTTCTGTCCGCCAAAATGAGTGAATATAAAGAAATTCGATACATTCTGAAGTTTTATTATAAAAAAGGGGAATATGCGAAAAAAATTGTGAGGTTTATGGACCTAATGCAGTGTCAGTAAGTGTAGCACAAAGATGGTTCAAGCGTTATCAGTCAAAAAATGTCTTGAATTTGTATATAAATATGAAGAAACTTTTTCCCCGACCTAATACAATAACTTTATTAAAGTAGAACAGTTTTAGTTCAAAACCGAAAGCATGTCTTAAAAAGTTGCCCAATCGGAATACCAAGAACAAACATTCTCATGCATGAGGATACTTTGAAAAATACTGAAGGTAAATCCACCCATTGAAAAGTATAATGTCTAAAGTCTTAACGGGTTTATTTTAACTTTGACGGGGGCGCGACCATCTCACGGCCAATTTCCTCACCCGGTACGTTGCATTATTTTAATGCGTAACTTGGAGGAAATTTCCACGGAACGGTTATGGCAGCAGTTATCCCTGGAGTTGTGAACCACCAATTACTTAAATGGCATTTAGACTGCATTCTTAGTTTTATTTTATTTTTGAACTAAGGGTACCTTATACCTAGTTATAAACAAAGACGATAAAAGCTGTATATTTAAATGGTATTTTTAATTGATGTTATTTTTTGATAAGTAGGCAGGGATTGAGAGTTGTTTCAACACACAGATAACACTGTAGCATTAGTGCGTTGCTTGTAATATAACTTTAAGTTGTTATAATGTAACTTTAAATTAGTAGTAGTTCTGAAAGTGTTTTATAGCCCCTAGGATACCATTGGTGTTGCCTCCGATAATCGCTTACCATTAGGAGGGCTATGCTTGTTTTCCAACTTATGTGTATAAAAAATAACATAACTCTAAAGAGATGAGTTATTTTATGAACGTTAAAATTTTCCATTTAGTAATATTTGCATTACCATTAAAATTTATTACGGGAAACAGACACTAAGCAAATCTGAGTAGTTAGCAACATCTTTGTAAAAAAATTTGGAATTCCAAAAATAATGGAGTTGTATTAAGTAATGGTTTAAAAAAAAAAAACTACTACTGTGCATTAAATAAATGGAATGTGTGTAAATTGCTACTACCCTAAAGATGTCAAGGATCTCAAGCGTGTTGATATACTCACATACTGGTCGCATATTCTAGTGGTGATAGAGTTTCCATTTCTACTAAGGCATTCAGAGCTTCTATTACGAAAGCTCATCTGGTAAATGCAGTATGAGCATTGCTCGGCACATGAGGGCCTCACGTTCGCTTAAGTATTGTTGATATTCTAAACAACCCTAGGACGGCGGTGCCCTCTGTCGCAACCACAGTGTCGCATGCGTCCGCCTGATTGCAAGCATTTGAACGTACGGCTTACGTAAGACGAATATTATATATATTCCAACAATTTGATTTCATGTTTAAAATAAGGGGTTTATAAAAGTATATAAAGTAGTATAAAGTATAACAAGTATATTTAAAATATGTTAACTAAAAACGACTTATTTGTAATAAGTGAATAATGTAGACTAAAATATGGTTATAACCTTTGTTTTAAAGGATTGTGATGGTATTATGATTATAATGTCATAAACCAAGAACATAATATTTATTACTCTGTTAACTTGACTGATACCCTGACTTAGCTACTAGCTCTATTTTAGTATTGGAGGGTGTAAAACGACATCTTTTCTTTTGAGATCCCTGCATTTCGTGATGGCTACCGACTGTTATCTAAAAAAAGGCCAAACTATGCAAATAAGGTTAAAGCTGTATTTATTACATTAGAGACAATAACGGAAGTAAGAGAAGAAATCATGCGGTGTACGTTCATTAGCGCCATTGTTCTCTGGTTGAAGGTACCATAACAAGGACGTACAACCTCAGATCAATATAGAATTGAATTTTATAAAATCCTTCAATGGTTTCCATATGTTATTTTTAATCAAACTTTATTATTTAAGAAATCAGAAACTAAAGTTACCACATTTCTATTTGCTTAAAAATCTTTTTCATATAATAAAACTAGCAACCCGTCCGGTTTTGCAGGAATAGCCGAGACATCTTCAATAATCATCAACATATTTCAATCAATTTACACAAAATTTTAACAAATTATACACATAAACCTTTCTCATGAACCACTCTGTCTATTAGTGAAAACCGCATGAACATCAGTTCAGTAATTTTTCAGACAGACGCGGCCCCACCGTGTAAAATTACTTTGTTTTATAATATGTAGTGATAAACAGAGCCAGACAAGTTTGTTCAGTAGATACATATATGTAGATATCATTCATGTTGAAATGGGTGTGCCATCTCATTATAATTAAACATACGAAATATTAAGATTTTTTTAAGAAAAGGTTTGCCTGTACTACCTTCCCTTTTAACCTGAACCCTCTGACTTGCTTTCAGAACTTCAGGAATCTAGTCAAGGTTATTCATGTGGTAAGTATCAGGTCTTACTAATACATTAAACTTTTTACACATCTTACACACGGCCGTCTGATTCCAAACTAGGCAGAGCCTTATACTATAGTAACCAGACTGCTGATAAACATACAAATCATCACAAAATTATTTGTCCTGGGTGGGAATCGAACCTACAACCTCTGGTTCAGCAATCTGGATCAGGAACCCCTATACCAACAGGCCAGTCAAACAAGATAAATCTTAGTGAGATCAGGGCAGCTAGTACTTCAGATTGCCGTAGCTAGCCATTCCCCAACATCTTGGTTGAAAATACATTGGAAGGTCATCGGCATATCATAAATAGGTAAAAAAAAACAAAATAAAATAACGCAAACAACAAAAAATGTTACATTTAGGATATCAACATATTCGCCGTTCACAGCTCGCAACATCCTGGAAGTCGTTCGCAGTTGGCGAAGCGTTAAATGCTACATTTTCCTCGGCCATTTGCAATTCGATATTCAGCTAAGCTTCGCGGGATTGAACTCTGCGGATTGCATATCTACTTCCATTTGATATTGTAATAATATTTATCCCTTTTAAATATAAAGTGGATTATTAACGTAAACTCTGCCCACTCGCGGCATTGCGATTAAGCGGTCAATATCAACAAATAATGCAATGGTAGCAAATAGGATTTGTTGAATCTATCATCATAATCATAGTTATAAGCTAGTCATAGTTTATAGTCTAATTTATTGCCAATTTATTCATAATTCATAATGTACTACAATGATGTTTAGCACCATGCTAAACTCAAACTTACTTAATAAATAAAACCACACAATATAGCCCTGTAAATTTAGAGATCGTGTAATTTTGATTACCGACTACTGTTATTAAAATTCTTTGTTTCATGTAATTATACGTTATGTACATATTTTAACTGAAATTATGTAACATGATGATAATAGTAGCTCTTTACGCCAAATTGTTCCCATCAGATAGCATTGATAAATTATTAATATTTTGATACTTTATTATCTACCTTATTTTTTTAGTAATGAGATCGGAATAATAAAACATCACTTTTATTATTAACATGCTCATTTCATAACGGGCAGTCCACAACACTACAAAATATAATGTGTATGTTTTATTATTCTCATATTCACTGTTAATACAATTAATTCAAAAACAAACTTTATTATAAAATATTACAAGCTTTGAAGTTTAAAATCAATGCATGTGTGCTATACAGTGTGTTTTTGAAATGTATTATGTTCATACTCGGTGTCTTAGAATTTATTATAATTGTGGTTTGTAAAAATTTCAATGATATAGTTTTTATTTTTTAACACAGGTCTAATATTACACTACCTCGTTTTCTGTTCCTTTTTATGCCTCTTAATTCAGAGCTTCCTTGACTTATTTGTGTCGGAGACAATCATAGCTGGCGTGGGCGCCGTGGCACCTATTGTTAACTTGCAACTTATTGCCACAGAAATCCACACACCTACGACGCACCATTATGTAAGAATAATAAAATCTTCATCATTCTCTGTCCGAACAACGTCTATGGAAGTTACAAATTGGTCATACCTTCACCGCCCACTGTACTTTGAATACAGGCAGTATGCATTTTAATGCGTTTAATAGTGGTACTACAGTATGCAATGGGATTATGCCTGGATGCAGCCAGACATTGCGAGGCAAGATAAACAGTGCAGACGTTCTAGAGATTAGTGCTAAGAGAGTGGTGCGTCTTGTTCTGATATTCGTTTGTAAATGTTTAAGCACCCACTGCTTTTATAGCCGTTTATTACAAAGTAGTTGTGGTCTTTGAGGTAGTTTTGGTCATTATATTTTAAGGTTCCCTTTTGTATATGGGCTTTAAATTTATAGGTACTTAGTTGTATATTAATTATCAGTGTACATTGTCAATTCGTTACTGAATTCTCACGATTAAAGGCGGTTAAATCTTATCACCGTATTAATGTATTTCCAGCAGAAGTGTTACGTATTGTTTTGAGGATTTTAATCTTATACAAGTGGGCAACTTACATAACTAGGTACTGCTTTTTTATGAAAAACTGAAGTATTTTACTTTAAAAAATATACATGTTTTAAAGTTGGAAAGGTAGATATTTCAGGGTATTGGTTTCATTCTTCCCGTTATCGATCTAGGAAATAAAAGACTTGATAAGTATGTTACTGTGCACTGTACTACTAAAAGTTGTAAAACAAAGCAAGTTTATTAAATTATCTATTAATCTGAAAAAGTCCAAATCTAGATAAGAGATTCATGAACAAACTACAATATTTTTTGTAGTTATTTTTTTTATGAAATGGAACAGGCGTTTCTCTTCCAACTCACCTGATGGAAAGTGACGATGAAGACGAAGGTGGTACACGTACAAGTTTATTTTTATTTAAGTTCCATAAAAAACTCCATCACAAAAATGATTTTTTACTGTGATGGAGTTTTTTAAGAAACATGTAACCATCCCAACTATTACTAGATATACTTTGAACTATTACAATTAATAATACTTATTTAAATGTTTTTTTTGTTTTAAAGCAAAAAATATTCATTACATCTTTTGAAAAAATATATAAAATTGAAAGTTAATTCTTAATTTAAAAAAAAACTTTAAACTGAAAGGACAAATCTATAAGACGTCCATCAGAACCGTCGTCTTGCATTGTCCGAATGTTGGCCAACAAAGAGAACGGTTGAGAGACGCCCGAGCTCAAATGCGAATATTAAGGTGGGGGTGTGGTGTGACTAGCATGGACAAGGTGAGAAATGAATACACAACCACTGATATAAAATATGAAAATCACTAACTACAGTAACTGCCAAGTTGTTCGTACCACTCTTCGCACTCAAGAACCATGTTCTGAACTTATTACTACCCTTTTTATAACCCCACCATTCATTCATATTTATCAATCGACCAATACCATTGCGTTACCGGTATAACCAGTCAAAATAATGTCTATTAACTTATTCTTATTAAATAGTGAACTGTGTTATCATCTATTATAGTTTGTCCCTAATTTTAATAAAATAAATAAGAGTTTTTGATGTGGCGACGACATACATAACGCCGATCCCAAATAAATTTGGGAAAAGGCTAAGAAGACGATGATCATAAATTATTAATTCTCTAATTCTTAATTTTAAGGGTTATTGTGTTACGGCAAATCTTTCCATTTATCCGTTTACTTATTAGTATGCTTTAAGGTTATGTTCATGTTGGAGTCATGTTGCATGGTAAGCCTTGCAAGTACAAAGCTAAATGATTAAAGCCAGAACTTGATATACAAAGATATAACGCATAGATACTCAGTTTCCTGTTCCACCAGACCGTGCAATTTAAAGATTTTTTCCCCCAACACTAAAAACTACTATAACTTCCTCCCCGCTGAATAACATTTCGTACATCACGTTTGTGAGTAATGTTGTTCGCAATTTCACGTTTGGATACACAATTTCAGCTACATTTTAATTTTCCCAACACAAAGTACGAAAGCTCGCATTGTCATGGCGGCTCTGAGTTAGCACAAGTCTTAATCTCGCGGGGCACGTTGCGACTGCCCTAATGATATCTCAAGATGCGCTTAAGAGCCCATACATAACACTACATGAGACATTTTTTAAATTTAAGCCAACGTTAATGCATTCTACCCCGTTTACTGTTGGTATTTATTCTAATTTGTAGGCGAGTCCACAATCCAGTGTTGCTTTTGTGATGCTACAGTATTAACATAACATGAGGCGTATTCAGTGGACAAAGTAACTGATGTAAAATAAAATTTTACGGTGTACTCTTATATTGAAAAAGGAAGGTCGTGTTAGGGTATAATAAAATATAATAATATAATAAAATAATATAAAAATAATAATATAATAAAAAATTCCGAGGAAGGGGGTCTATTGGTGGTCCCAAGAGTTAGCGGACCTCCGTGTGGCCTGCATTCGTGCCCGGAGGTCCTACTCCCACAGCCGGCGGCGTCGCCGCAATGACGGGGAAGAGGACCAGCTTTACGAGGAATACCGCGAATCACGGAGTACTCTGAAGCTGGCTATAAGCCGCGCCAAAGAAGCGAAAAGAAAGGAGATGCTGGAGGGTCTCGATCGTGACCCCTGGGGTCGCCCATACCGTGCGGCGCAACAAAAGCTCCGCACGTCGGCCCCCCCCCTTACGGAGACTCTTCAGCCCAGCTTCCTGCAGGAAGTGGTTGAGGGCCTTTTCCCGCAACGGGTGGAACACACGCCCCCGTCGATGGCCCCCTTGGCCGGAGACAACGGAGAGGCTGCAGATGAGGATGTTCCACCCGTAACGGAGGCGGAGATAGGGGCGGCTGTTCTACGGATCCGTTCCAAGAACACCGCCCCTGGGCCAGACGGGATCCCTGCCCGAGTTTTGGCCCTGGCCCTTGACCACATGTCGGACCACTTCAGGGGGGTGTTCGACGCTAGCCTGGCATCCGGACACTTTCCTGAATGCTGGAAGAGCGGGAAGCTGGTCCTTTTAACGAAGCCGGGACGGCCTACCGACTCGGTCGCGGCCTACAGGCCCATCGTGTTGCTGGACGAGGCGGGTAAATTGTTTGAGAGAGTCCTCTCTGCCCGCATCGTCCGGCACCTTTCCGAGGTTGGCCCTGATCTGTCGGACGCTCAATTCGGTTTTCGAGCAGGGCGTTCGACGATCGGTGCTGTGTTGCGCCTGAGGGCCGTGACCGAAGAGGTAGTGAGCCATGGCGGCGTGCTGTTGGCGGTGTCGTTGGACATCGCCAACGCATTCAATAGTCTGCCATTCAGCTGCATCAGGGAAGCACTCCATTATCACGGGGTGCCAGGGTACCTGAGGCGGCTGGTGGCAGACTATCTAGAGGAGCGTACCGTCATGTACGAGGACCGAGATGAAAATTTGAGACGTCGGCCCATGTCGTGCGGTGTTCCACAGGGGTCTGTTCTTGGACCACTCCTGTGGAACATGGGGTACGACTGGGCCCTTCGCGGTGACTTCCCCCCCGGGCTGGGCGTAATCTGTTACGCTGACGACACTTTGGTTACAGCCCGGGGGGTGAACTTTCAGGAGGCGGCGCGCTTGGCCACCAGGGGAGTCTCTCTGGTGGTCGATCGCATTGAGGCGCTGGGCTTGCGGGTGGCCCTGGATAAGACGGAGGCCCTTTTATTTCATGGGCCCCGTCGTGGTCCACCCCCTGGCGCCTCTATCGTTGTCAACTCGGTCCTCGTACCGGTTCAGGCCCATATTAAATATCTGGGCCTGATCCTCGACGGGAGGTGGCGCTTCGACGAGCACTTCCGGCAGCTTGCTCCAAGACTGGTTGGCGCTGCGTCCGCCCTGGGACGACTTTTGCCCAACTTGGGTGGACCCAGCGTCGCCACAAGACGGCTGTACACGGGGGTTGTCCGGTCAATGGCACTGTACGGTGCACCGGTGTGGGCGGAGGCTCTGACCGCCCAGAATAGGGCGCGCCTCTGGCGCCCTCAGAGGGTTATGGCGGTTAGAGCCATACGCGGATACCGTACCGTGTCGACGGAGGCGGCGTGCGCGTTGGCCGGGACTCCCCCGTGGGATTTGGAGGCGGAAGTGCTCGCCGAAGTTTATCGGCGGGCGGCTGAGTTCCGGGCGGGAAGCGGCAGTCGGCCCCCGCCCGAAGAGATAAACGAATGGCGTGAAGCTGCTCGCCGAGCCACGATGGCTCGTTGGTCGTCCCGGCTGGAGGCTCCACGTGCGGGCTTTGCCGCTGTGGAGGCGCTCCAGCCGGTCATCGTCGAGTGGGCAGGGCGGCAGCACGGGACCCTTTCCTTCCGACTGACGCAGGTTCTTTCCGGGCACGGCTGCTTCGGGAAGTACCTGCACTCGGTCGCTAGGAGGGAATTGAGTCCCGCCTGTCACCACTGCGACTGCAGTGAGGACTCGGCTCAGCATACGCTGGCGGCTTGCCCGAGTTGGGCGGTGCAACGTCGGGCCCTCATTGCAGTCATCGGAGAGGATCTGTCGCTACCGGCCGTCATACGCTCCATGGCCGGTAGCGACAGGAATTTTACCGCGGTCGCAACCTTCTGTGAGGACGTCATCTCGCAGAAGGAGGCGGCGGAACGGGTCCGGGAGGACGATCTCCACTCGGACCAAATTCGCCGCCGGCGAACCGGGCGGCGGAGGCGCGCTTTCCAGCGCCTCATGCCGCCCTGAGTGTGGCCGCGGGTGGACGGGACGGGTTTTCCCCTTCACCCGCTACAGTGGCCATCCGCGAGGAGGCGTCGTCCACGTGTACCTGGACGTCGCCTATGCGAGAGTTTATAACCGAAGGTGGTGCCCGCACTTTTGCGGGCAGGCGCTAGGAGGGGTCCGGATGTCTTAATAAAGCTGTTCCCGGATTCCTCCTATTTTAGGCGCAGTACGGTACACCGTGTGGTTTTAGTCGGTTCGATTCCGACACACCGCCCCACCGAAAACCCCGGTGGGGTGACGGCCCGAGGGGGTTTCCACACGAACAAAAAAAAAAAAAAAAAGGGTATAATAAAATGGGTTAGTTAAGGGAACTGAATATTTTACGTTCATTGAAGAGATTGTTTGGATCAAGTTTTGTTCCATCCGAGTTGGTTGTATTTGCTCAGTTTCATCAGTACCTGCTGCTCAAGTTCTCTATTTTTGTTATGGATTTTGTTTTGTTCAGAATACTTATGGCAGTTTCGTTGTAAATGCAGTTTCTTCTGAGATTTAGTACTAGACGCCTACGTAACTTTAACATATTAAGTTTTTTTAATTCTGCACACACACATTTGTAAGGCAATAATCATGTAATGTAGATGAAACATAATGCGTAATAATTTAGGTGATTAGGTAATCGTCGCAGTTCCGATGCGGCGCGACAAAGATACACTCACTATTAGTCACTATCACATATAAACAACAACCCGAGACACGTGACCGCGCCTGCGCAATCGCGGTGCGGCGTCTACGTCTCGTCGGTGCTCGCCGTCCCGCTCGCTCGCACATGCATCCTCATAAAAAAATTAATAAGGCAAAACTCTTTAATTTTATAAATAATCAAAGGAAAAATTATGTAATCAATATCTACACCATTTTAATACTATACTATACTTACAACAACTAATAATATAATACCACATAATTTACTATATTTTATATGATAGGCACACAGTTATGGTAAGAGCTTATTTTTTGCAATTATCAATTATCACAAAATATATTTAACACTGTTTTTGGCATTCTGTACGTGTTTTATTCTGTAAATTGTATGTATTTTATAGTGTATGTGTACGCACACATACACTAAGTATGTGTATGTATATGTGTGTGTATATATATGTGTATATATACGTACACTTTATGTACATTTATTTAAAGGTTCCAGTTGAAAATCAGCGCCCGATTCTCATCTGGCATTAAGCTGAACTGGACACCTATTTGTTGTTCTAAATAAACTGTTTATCAACACTGGCGGTTTATATTCTCCACTATTAAGGCGCAGGCAAAAAATTGTTTCTGATTCTGACAGTACTAAATTTAATCTGTAGAAGTTAGAACTGACCTCAGGCAGTACTAATATTTTATCCCTTAATCCAATAATAATATTGTCAACTTATCATTATAAATTAATGTAAGACAAAAGAAAATACATACGTGCACATAAATACGAGTATATATTCTTTAAAAGTCTCTTGGCCATTTAAATTAGTGAAAAATAAACTGAAATGGGACTATAGATAGACTACATAGCCAGAAGCATCTATTTCTTTTACTAAAGACTGTTTGGAGTCAAAGAACACAACAGTTTAAAAAAATTTGTGAAGTTTTTAAAAAATAACAGATATTTTTTATTAATCAGTTCTAGTTCAACAAAAATTAATAATCGATTCCCAAAGTTTGAGTAACGATAAATTTCGTAATAAACTGCTGCGCTCAACTCTAAATACTTTATTTTGTAGAGCGCTGCCCTCGGGCATTGCTCCATTATTAAAACGAATTGTTTTCTGAACTTTTAATATTAAAAGGCTGCGATATTGGAGTTTTCTTCTTACTTTTTTTCTGTTACTGCTCATAATATTGCTATACTGCTTAAAATACGGAGTAATATAAGCTTTTCTTAAAGAAAACCGCCTTTCCGGTGCACTCTGTCGATAATAGTGTCGATTTCTTCGCTTTTAAAATTTTAAATGAAACTTAGTTTTGCGAGGTCTATCAGGTGCGACTATGATAATGATTTACCGTACTCTAACAGTACTTCTCCTAATCTTTGCTCAAGCCGTAAATGTCTATTACTGAGAATAAGGTTGCGTTCAGATGACGGGCTTTGGTCGCGCGTCGAACGCAAGTTGGGTTTTCGTATAGTAGTGCTACATGGCGAGCGTTTCTTGGGCGTTGAACGCGCTTTGTCGCAGTTCAGTTCGAGTTTGGTATTCGTTGAAAATACGTGTGAACCTCACTCTGACGTAGGGCTTTCATTATCCATTTATCTAAAAAACCAACCCTTCTCTTCCTGACCTCTTTAGACCAAAGAATACTTCGCTTTCTTTCTAAAGTGCTGGAGACTTGTGTACATAGGCAGCTCTCGCAATTTGTATACCGGCACAATCTTTTAAGTCCTCCAGAATCTGGCTTCAGACCCGGTCACAGTACAGTTACTGCTCTCCTCAAAGTGACTGGCGATATTAGGCGATATGAACACCAAAGTGACAGTGCAGGCTTTGGTTCCTTCTTCGAATGCCTTTAATACCGTCAGTTGTGACGTTCTACTATTCATCCTCTCATATCTTATGATCTCCTCAGGTGCACTGAAATGGTTCTCTACCTATCTTCAGGGATGACAACCGTATGTTCGTATTGATGACGTCTTCGGGTTGGTGTGATCTTTCCACTGACGTCCCTCAAGGCGATGTTTTTCTTTTTTATTTTCAATATTTATTAATCTCATAACCCAACACCTACATTGTGCGTATCATCTGTATGCTGATGACTTGTAGTTGTATACACAGTCAAGGGTTGAAGATAAAGTGAACAAAGATTTAGATTTTATTAAATGGTTTGGTTTATCAGTAAACCCAGCCAAATGTCAAGCGATCATCGTAGGTTGCAAACAGATGGTAAGTAGGCTAGAAACTGCCGCTATTCCACTAGTTGTCTTCAACAATTTAATTATACCTCTGACTCCAGTGGTTAAAAAAGACTTGGGTTTGCATATCGACTCGACCTTTGATTGGCGAGCCCAAGTTACCCATGGAAGCCAGCAAGTCACTACTTGTCTCCGAACTTTATATCGTCTAATGAATTTCGTTATCACGAAAACTAAGACTACGCTTATGCAGTCCTTTGATTAACTATGGTGATGTGTGTTATTTTGACCTGAATGCAGACCTTCTCAATAAACTAGATCGCCTTCTCAATAACTGCATTCTATTCATTTTCAATCTCCGAAAGTATGACCATGTTACGTTCACAGCTAAAATAGCTCCTAATCCGTCAGCGCCGCAATCTGCGAGCATTGACTTTTTCTCAACTCTCCATCTTGATCTGCTTCCTAGCTCCCTACTTTCGTTTCTTATGCTCCAATCATAATCTAAATCTTTGACCAACTAACAATATACTTCTGTTATGCCCTCCTCATACCTCCAACTTTGTCAACTTTTTTTTCTATGTTCAATCAGTTCTTTTCTGGATTGCGCTCCCGGTCGAAAACAGGATGTCCACAAACCGTTTTTTATTCCAGAAGAAAGTCCGTAATCTTCTTCACAATGAGTTGGTCAGAACGTTCACCACGCTAGTTACTTACACGACTATGTATTTTAGTATTCATGTGTATGTGTATGTATATTGTGTGTGTGTATCCTTACTATTCTGTAAGTATATTATATTACTAACTTTTGCCCGCAACTTCGTCCGCGTGATCAGACATCGTGGAGTGTAGGTAATCTAATTTAGGGTACACCTGAGGCCCCAGCCATAAGACCCGGTGACGGAACACTGTGTGGTTTTTGGCCGACATACCACCTTATTGTTGGTTCGGTTTGTAGACCAAAACGAAGTCCACAGCCGAGGAATAACCTCAACGAATTGCCATAGACATATTTTACATTGCTGGAGAATATTCCCGAGGATACCCCGCAAAACACTGGTCGAACTATTATTACATGCCAGCGAAAGATTGCAATTTAAGGCTTTGAATCTCCAAAGCCTTAAATTGCAATCTTAGAGATTACTACAGATATCTGAGATATACGTACCTGGCGTTGCAAGTCAGTCAGTCAATCTACTTGCAACGCCTGGTAAGTATGTCTCACTGTGGAAGGTGTTCGGCTTGGATTCCCTCTCTGTGGCAATTCGTTGAGGCCGTTGATGTCAGTGAAAGTGTTTCTTTCTCTGGATCCCGAGATCTTCATCAAATCTTTACCAAATTCGCATGGTAACAAAATCGGTTCATATTTAACCGAGATTTGAGGTAACATACACAAAAAAATACCTACATGAGCGTTAAGTTGAGAAATTCCCTTTTCTTAAGTTGGGTAAAAATCGATGCGTGATGCAATCAAAATGCAAGTTTCTTACAAACTTTCATCCTCTTTTTTAATCCTTTAAGGGATACATTTCTGAAAAAAAGAACGTGACACAGTAAACTTTTCTTTATATCCATTGGCTCATACATAATTTTTTACATTTCTAATTTAAAAAAATGGCAAAGTTTAATGCGAATTTTCAAATTTCTTTCTTATAGAACGCCTACATCATGTAAAAAATACGTCCTCCAAATTATTATTACCTGTATAAGTAAATAATACTTATTTATTTTTACGAAAAACTGAAAATATTAAAATAATACGAAATTTTCAAACATTTTTTTTTATTTATTTTAACGCCATTTATTATGGCACTGTATTTATAATTTATAACCTTTTCTGAGGAAAAATATTTTTTTTATTTCATTTATTGTGTTTTAAATATTCAATTATTTTTTGTGCTGTAAAACAATGAGGATGGTCTTGCAAGATTTTTTTGTTCATTTTGTTGTATCGCGGTGGGCAGTAGAACTGTCTGGATTTTTTTTGTCCATTTTGTTCTATCATGGAACTTAAATATAGAATTAGATGGGCAAACCTTATTTTTCACAAAATTCTGAAATGTACAGAGTCATAAAATTACTTATATATGTGTATATAGTAGTATAGTTTCTTATAACGCCATCTATTATGAAAGTATTATATTATAACGCCATGTACCTCACTTGTCGCTTGATGTCTTGACTTTTATTGTCACCTTGAAGTTGATTAGGCCAAGCAAACAGGTGTTCCCATACTAACTTTGCCACGCCTTTTCAACCCCTTGGAGGTGAAATTTTCAAACATCCTTTCTTATCGGATACCTACGTCATATAAAGAACACAACCTCCAAGTTTCAGGTCTCTACGACTCTACGATCAGCGGTTTAGGCTCTGCGATGATCCATCAGTCAGTCATTCAGGACAAAGCATTTTATATGTATAGATTTTATGCAAAAATGAAATGTGTGAAATGGATGGAATAAAGTGTCGCCGAACTCATGCTATGAGAGTAATGGTAAACGGACTTTAATTTAAAACCTTTTATTAAAATCAAGTGTAGTCGCGTTAAAAACGCGTGCTCATGTGAACGAATCTACGGATCAAAGCGTTTGTCAAATCAAAACGCGCGTTAGTATGTGAACGACTTGAACACGTTTAACGCCCGTCATCTGAACCTTCAACACACAAGCTAATGATTGTGAAGGTGCATGGTAATGGATTACTAGTTATGCCTAGAGCTCTTACTATGTTCATTACAAAATATATGTTAAAACTTAGCCTATTAATTTATTTCTATCCTGAAAACAGAATCATGTTTCCAGTAGTTCAATAACGGATAAAATTAAATGTTAATATACAAGATCTACGGTACCCTGTTTTTTTATCGAAATAATAAGATATTTAATCATATTATTATCTATTCTTCTGTAATGTTAGGATCTCCTTGGCTCGGGAGGAAAATGAGCTCGTGGTGTCAAGGTGTAGGGAAGATGAATGAAAGAAGAAAGAAAGAAAGAAAAAGTATTTATTTCTTAATAAGTAACGTTCGTGCTTACAGTACTTATAGTTATAAAACATAAAAAAAAAAAAAATTCAAATAAAAATAAAGAATAAAACGAAATAGAGTGACAATTGCCTTGCACGCACTTGCACGTCACTTATTGAAATTGGTCACCGCTCAGCATTGATGCTGATGGCGCCAGCAAGGAAGTTGGTGTGCGCCAAGCAGCGCTAATTTTTAGCGGCGACCGTGTGGAGTAGGTGTGCACATATAAATAAATAAATATACATATATTTTTTTTATAATATTTTATATTATGATCTACTTATATGAAGATAAACTGAGCAATACATTTATGGCTGGCAACATTGTGGCACGTCGTCCGTCAAATGACGCAAGCCCTGTAAACCCCAAACTTCCGGGACGCTTCGTCTTGTAGATAGGTTGTTTCCGGCTGTAACATGTACTCTAAGACATTGTTATTTTTGCACAAATAATGCGCCTGCGACGACTTGAATGTTTGGAGCTTACCCCGGTATGTCCAGGTTGCCAGCCTGTGTGAAGTGTTGTTTGTGTTGTGTTGTTGTTGTGAAAAATGCAGAGTTCATGGCTTATGAAGATCAAGTAAGGTCACACTCGATAAGGTATTTCCAGTTCACATATTCTGTGTTAAAATCCGGCACTATTGTGCTAAATTCTTAGTATTAATATGTTTTTGAATAAACTCCACCTAGTTATACAGTTATACTGAACTCGAATATAGAAACTAATTTCCAGACTTGATGAATATCTGGATTATCATCATTAATAAATTGATTAATATTTAGATGTCAAAAGAATTATAATAAAAAAAAATGAGATAGTAAAAAATAAATAAAAATAAAAAGAAAAATAAAAATACTATTAGTTATTGATACCTATTATCTCAATAACATACATATATGTTATTGATACCTGGTAGGAATATACACAAAAAAGCTTTAAGGCTCTTGTAGCTGCTTTTGCAGGAATAGCATTTTACATGGAATTTAAAAGATTGTTTTGTTTTTAGGTTTTGTTAGCGTTGGTAGGTTGTAGCAGCATACTTGATACAGACATGAAGTGCAGTGGTGTGTGGAATGAAGAGACAATCACCAAACAGGACACTGAAGGAGGTCCAATGCCACAACATATAGTTAACACTACCTCAAGTCTTTTCACTAACTCAGCAGTTTAGATAAGATAAATTCGATTAGCTCAAACACACGAGCCAATAAAGTAATGAAGGTTGTAAAACGTGATTACGTACAAATTAAAACTTTCACTCGAATTAGCATTCAGTTCTATTCATCTTTTCTACTCAAAGTAGCTATGAAAAGGACTGTAAAAGGCTTTGATTAGGAAAACATTTTCTTTAACTTGAGTACTTGTAGACGGTATACATATAGACATATTTTCTATTTCTTGAATGATTCTTTTCATTAATGTAAATGCATCATGCATTTGCTTTTAAATAGATTAGAAGGCTTTTTGAGGAGTCTTACATATGGACCAACCTATTTGGTAAAAAATCTTTTTCTTTTAAAGGTAAATGTAGACCTGTCAAAAAGATTAAATAAACCATGAGATATTTTAGAAACTTGTTAATTGAATTATATTGATTAGTATTTCAAACGTGTTTTAAAACTGCACAAAAAGATACATCTATATACTTCAATCTATAGAATATAGGCCATCATACTACCGTTATAAGAGGCATACTTAAACTGAGATTATATTCTGGTACTTCAGTAAATTATCTGTGTTTAAGAGGAGGAAGACTTCAACAAAGATGGGTTTGCGGAAGTCTATAAGAGATTTTGCTACAAGACCAAGCTCCTTGGTGTCTTTGATTGTATATGTCAAGAGTTCGTCCTTGTCAGATTGCTGCCTTCCAGGCATATCATATCATATTCACTCACTCAATCATAACGGGTATTGTATGTCTACCGATTTTTTGGTAGCTGCTTCACTAACTTGATTCTTCATTAACTTAGATCGCGTATTGTTCCCAAATATAATTGTAAGTAGTAGAAATGTTTTAAATGTTTTAAAGAAGAACCAGGAACAAATTTGTGATTTGATGTTCAAATGTGTGATTTTTGTTTTCAAATCAAAATTATCAAAATTGAATCGGAAGTAGCGTAATGGCTATGTTAAAATTGCTATTAACTGCTTACGGGTAAGAACCTCGACCCGTGAACCCATTACCACAACTATTTTGCTTAGTTGCAGGGGTCAACAACATTGCTTCTAAAATATGTCAGTCTATTATATAATTTTTTTGATCTTATTGTAATGTCTTTTAAATCGAGTGATGTACCATCTTCGATATATGACAATTAAGTCTACTATCTCTCTCTTTAAGTCTAAATAAGGTATTTTTCTTACTATAAAACTAGTGGACCCGACAGAAGTGGTTCTGCTCGATTATCTTTTTGATGTCATAATTGGTTTCAACAATTAAACAATTACACTAAAATCTTAACAAAATAACAGGAACACAAAATAAAACTAAAACATCGTTTGTTGGCGTTAATAATGCTAAATATGCTAATGCTAAGGCATTTTTTAATTAATCCGACTATTTAACCTGTGCGATTTTTTTGTGTGTTTGATTGTAATCATAAATGATTTAAATAATCTTCTCAACACACCACCGCTACCAAAATATTGATTATAATTAAGTCACTGCGCAAATTGTCACTTCTATTTTTTAAAGGATTTTAACGGCTTGGTTGCGAAGCAGAACTCTCAAACTGTGCCTCATTTCACGTAATGAACTTAATATCAAAACCTCAAAATTTTACAATAACGATTTTTTCCTTATAATTATTGGTATGTCTATTGGTTTAGGGCTCTGTTTCCGCATCTGGACTCATAGGCGGTCCATTATGCGTTCAGATAAGCTGACTAGTTGAACCAGCCTAGCTCCTTTCAGAGGCACAGAAGCCTCCTGGGGCGTTTACAGGCTTCTAGGAGCGACCTCGCACCCGCAAGGATACTTGCCCGTTGTGTGGTCACTCCCTCGCCCTCTAGGACAACGTGGGCGGCCGTTTCCTCCGCGTTGAGACAGCCTCTGCATAGAGGATTGCTTGTCGCATTCATGGTGAATAGGTGCCGATTTAGGGTCAAGTGGCCCGTAATGGTTCCTATAACTATTTTGATGTCAAGTCGGTTGAGACTGAGCAGTCTGCAAGTTAAACGTGGTGACACCTCCGTCAGCACCAGTTTAGACTGCCTGCAGCCGGGTATATGTCCGTTGTCTTCCCTATGAGCGAAGTTGATTAAAGGGAAGTGGCAGCAGTATAGTTGGGCCTGCTGTCTGACAGTATGCGGAAATTGTACTCCTTTATACCCTTTGACATGACCGCGGTAGCGGCGTAGGTTATCGCAACACACTCACATTAAAATATGGAACTGTGTTGGCCTAGCGCCAGTGATATTGTTACATTCAAGTCTTGTGAAAAAATTCCGGTTCCAGTCCCTGTCCCCATCTTAGAACCGTCCGTGTAGATCCTTACTTCATTTATGCCAGATTGATCTCGGTCGTTTTCATATAGTTATATTCGGTACCTCCTTCCAAACATGTGTTGTTTAGGGATCCTGTCACATGGGGCACCTATTAGTGGTTGATATTCCACTAATTAATGCCATAGTTTGGAATGGGGACCCTCTCGGCTTTACCATAGACCCAGGGATTTGAGCCTGATGGCTGCCACAGCAGGAAGCATCCTGTTGTATATATAGGTCTAGTGGTGCTAGATCTAGAGCCACTTCAAGGGCAGCTGTGGAAGTTGTGCTCATGCAACCAGTGACGGCAGCAAATGCGAGTCTCTGGAATTGCTGCAATTTGTTTCTGTCGGTGCTTAGTTCTGTTCTCTGCCACCAGGCCACAGTACCATACGTGATGATTAGCCGTATGACCGTTTTGTATAGCTATAGTGTGATTTTTGGTGATAAGCCCCAGGCGAAGGAGTCGCTTGCATTGGCTGAAAATAATGCTGGCTTGGTTCAGTTTGGCTTCTAGGTGCCTGTTCCATAGAAGATTACTGTCCAGTATCACTCCTAGATACTTGACCTCCTTGGTAAGGGTTAGACGGATGTCAAATAGCTTAGGTACTTTTAGTTCTCCTAAACTACGTTTATTTGTGAACATAATCAACTCTGTCTTTGTCGGGTTCACTGTTAAATCGTGTTTTTTATACCACTGTTCAATGACTTTCAATGCGGACCTCATTTGGTCGCATACCACACTCTCAAAGGGGCCGCTGATGAGAATGGTCAGGTCGTGCATAGCCTACTGTAAAGAACTTGTGGTCATTGAGTTGCGTGATAAGCTCATTGACCACAATGTTCCATAGGAGAGGTAAGAGAACTCCGCCTTGCGGACACCCTCCGGCCACCACCTCTCTTGTTGTGTTATTCACAGTAAGTTGTATGGCTCTGTATCTGAGCATGCTGTCGATCCACCCGGCAATTGTGGAATCGACCCCATGTCTTGACAGAGCTTGGCTAATGCTGGTAAAGTTATTTGTCGAAGGCATCTTCGATATCGATCGCATTTTAGATTGCCCTCTATGCATGAGACAACTTGATGAAGGGCAGATTTTGTTGATTTGCCCATCGAGTAAGCATGTTGGCTGGGGTTCAAAGAGTAGTTGACTAGTGCAGTACTCCTGATTTCCCTGTCTATTAGTCTTTCCAGCACTTTAAAACTAAAGGATATACACATGAGAAATTGTTACAATGTACTCAAAACTGTAGGTGTTTGTTCAACTTTTGTAGGTGATAGACCCACGCTTTATTTGACTCTTTAGTGGTGTAAACTACTGTTATTTATTTATTTATATTAGGGATAACAACAGCTGCCAACTCTTAACTAGGTATACTTATCAAAGATTACATGAGTAGCCAATAAAAGTTATCCTCGGTAGATGCATCGAGTGGATAAATATGCTATAAACAGTACTTAGTATTAAAGCTGATTGGCAAACTTTGAAGAGATACATACGAGAGAGAGAGAAATACAATATATATAATAAATTATCATAATTATAAATAATATATATAAATATAAGGAAAAATAAACTTACATAAGTACCATAGAACATTTCTGTTTTCTAGGAGCCCTATAAAACCCATAAAACCAACCATCTAGTGTAATATTGTTGAGATATGAAAAAGTCTAAGATGATAGTAATCTAAGCAAAACTCGTTTTTTGAAATTGTCCTTGGAACCAATAAATAAGTCCACATTATTAAAATGATTATTGTAAGAGTCAAGTAGACGTGATATTACAACAGCTAGCTAGCTGATAATACAACAGCTTGACAACGATTAGCTAGGTACGATTCGACCCACCTAAGCAAATCTCCATGAATTCCTAATGCGTATAGCTTACGTAACAGGATGACGTGGTCTACACATTGTGTGGGTTTAAATCTGACTTCGTATCCATCCCCTCTGGTGTTCCCCAGGGCTCGCACCTTGGCCCTCTCTTCTACAACGCCTATATTTTTGATATCATTCACCACATTAAGCATTCACGTCATATTCTCTACGCTGATGACAAAAAGATCTTTACATCCATTAACTCTATTTCTGACTGTGTCTTGCTTCAAGAAGATCTCAACTCTTTATTTAACTAGTACACTAATAACAATATTACCATTAGCATTAAAAAATGTCAAAGTATATCCTTTACTCGTAAAAAAAATCCTATCCTTTTTCAAAATCAGTGTAGACCACGTCAACCTGGCCACCATTTTCCATTTCACCCACCACATAATCTGTGAAACAAGCCAAATTTGAAACCGTGGAACGCTTTTGTACGAATCCGTGCTGAGATTCAGGAATGCCAAGAGTAACAACTGGGTAAATATTATTAACAATAATTCGTTCAAAAACCTTGGCAACACAGTTTAAAATGGAGATAGGGCGGTAATTTTCTATTTTAGATTTGGAACCTTTCTTATGAATAGGTATGACGTACGCCTTCTTCCACAGAGAGGGAAACATACAGCTCTTTAGTGAATGCTGAAACAGTAGAGCAATAGGGTGTGATAAATCATGAGATTTGTTAGATATAAGTGAAAGAGTTTAGTTCAGGTGCTATTATTATTCATCCGATGATATCTGGATTCAATGGTGCATGCAAAAAATATTTTGCAAACAACATAACCTATCTTAGATTCGAAGTCATATTTCTTGATTATGCAATTGTCAATCAAACTGAAACTATGGCAGTCTAAAGTTCATATTTTTACCTAGCCAAAGACATAAGTTTGGAACTTATAACGGTTCATCATGATTAGGGCTCAACGATGTATGGGAGATGGGCAAACTTCTTTGATTCAACCATGATCCGAGCACGACGCCTCATCCGAAACATGCCAATCCGAAATATGTAATGACACATGCGAGTGAGCACGCACATTGTAGGCTCAGACATATATACCTATGTGGTAATTGATTTGTCATCATAAAATTGTGGAGTTACTTCACTAACACTACATATTATAAAACAAAGTCCTCTGCCGCGTCTGTCTGTTCGCGATAAACTCAATAACTACAGAACGGATTTTCATATGCTTTTCACCAATAGACGGAGTGATTCATGACGAAGATTAAGGTATATAATTCATTAAGGTTTTGTGTAAAATGACTGAAATATGGTTGTTGAAGATGTCGGAAAAAGTCAATTTATGCTTTGCTACCCATGCGAAGCCAGGGCAGGTTGCTAGTTTAAAAATAAAATCCTACTGAAATGTTGTTGTGCAGTGCTCCTGCTGTTCTCTTTAATATTAATTAAACGTCAATGTCAGGGCCAGGTTGGTCTCAATTTGTTATTTCAATTATCGACAACTTTCGTGCTTGCAGTTTTCTAATACATGCATCACTGTTTTTATTTTTTTAGTTGTCGCCCGCTCTTTAAATACTTTATAAATAACAGTTGAAAATAAGAATTTAATATTTGTTTTTAGTTAAAAAAATTACGAAGCAGTTTCGGATAGTGTCATCTTAAAATATACATTATAGTACCTTTTTTTTCGTGTGGTAACCCCCACTGGTCATCAACTCACCGGAGCTAACGGTGAAGTGGTATGTCGGAATCGAACCGACTAAAACCACACGGTGTTCCGTCACAAGTGGGTCTATTGCAAGGGACCCGGGATACCCTAAGGAGCAAGCCTCCGGGAATGCATTATAGTACCTAGTTAAAGTTATTTTACTTTTGTTTGTTGATAAAATTAATGTTTTCTTGAATTCTGTGGTAACAATAATGAAAACATTTGAAACAATTTCGAAGTATTCCGTGTATTTCATTTACAAGAGGGGGTCTTTTTTTGTTAAACTGTGGTCAGTTTTATTCTATTGATGTTATAAATATACGAATGTGCTCAAAATATGAGAATAAGAGGAGTTAAATGTTTTCACTAATTTATTAACGTACCTACTTACTTAAAACATATTTCAAATAATAACATCTCAACGCTTTTTAATATTCTCCTTTACTATCATTTATTCTTCAAATAGGCGTATACAACAAGTAAACACTTTTAAATGACTAGCCTGTTGGCCTAGTGGTTAGTGACCCTGACTGCTATGCCATAGGTCGTAGGTTCGATTCCCACCAGAGTCTGGGTGTTCTTTGTGTCCGTTGTTTGAATGTTTGTAAAGTCCCCCGTGACACAGGAGTGATTCCTAATGCGGGAGTAGTCTTTTAAAAAAAAAAAAGAAAAAGAAAATGCTATTACGCATATTTAGCCTCAATTCGCTAGTTTCCCTTGAATCACTTCAAAAGTCAACTTGAAGGCTTAAAATCTGAAGTTTATTTTTTTGTATCTCTAGTTATCTATTATAACATCGTACCTTAAATAATGTTATAAGTTTTTATCTTTCCAAAACCTGAAATAAATTCGAGAACCAATTGCAAATTATTTCAAATACCTACAACTAAAATATACGGGAATCGAAAACTCGTTTCTTCGCTATAAATCGGAATATGCAAAATGCTGGGATGACAAAAGTTTGTTTCGCAGTCAACTAGCCAGTGGCCAGGTTCGTTTCGAAGTCCTGATACGGTTTGACAATGCACATGCAAATTAACCCACAGCAAAGAGCATTTCTGTGCGGAAAGTTTAATGGCGTTCACCGTTTAAGTTCCGCGATCCTTGCAACAATTATTTTGCAAACGGTACTATTGCTGTTTATACGTTTTCCCTATTTTGATCACAATGCGCTACGTGCGCGAAGTTGTCCGGTCCCCCCTTACTTAGGCTAAATAAGGACTCCTTTATTATGTGAGAAAAATCCAAAATGTATCCGTTCTGCATCCCGGAATGAAATAAAGCAAAGAACACATTTCCCGGCGAAATATCACCGTTGGTAGGTAATTTGCAATGTTATTATCCTGTACAGTCTGGCTAAGAATAAAATACTAAACTAGCGCTAAGGGATTATGTTAGTAGAATGGAAAGCTATGCTTACTGTGTTATGTACTGTGTTATGTTATTTAAAACTGGATTGCTCTCGTAGTTCAATTTATTATGTAATAAATAAATAAAAAACTGATTCCGATGTTTGTGATTTTAAAGCATGCCGATAAGTTTTTTTATGAAATATGTTGAAAACGCCTAATGTTATGATATGATAAATGGTAGGTATAGTGATTTTTCTAATATCTTTAAATAAACGCGATTTGTAGTTTCGTAGGACGTAGAGAACAGTGAATTTAGATCGAATTGAAGACACCTCCTAAAGCACTTCCACGTTGAATTTTTGCAGGTCTCCTACATTCTGTAATTTGTGTTTAATTTACGATATAATTGACAGTTTTGGTAAATAACAAAATGGCGAATGCCTACAGTAAGTTCATCACATTAATAAAACGGACAGTAGTCTTAATTTACATTTCAAGAATTATAACACAAAATTACAGCCGAAGGGACACTACAACGACATAATGTACCTAAGTACCTACTCTGAAATTACTTTTTCATTTTATATCCATGCCAATACCTTTAAAGAATAAAAGTGAAATTGAACTTAGAGAATTCCTTGATCATTAATTAAATATGCCTACTTATTAATTTCCTGTTATCAATTTTTTTAATAAAGGACACAGAAACATTAATCTACCCTACATTTGTAAATTAAAGTTGATCGTTTAAAAAATTCAATTTCACAAAATTAAGTTTTTTAATTAATTTTTCTTTTGTGCTTACACCTAAGTTTAGTGCCTCGGGCGACAACAAAGTACCAATATTGAGAATCGAGGAATGTTAACGGGAACTTCATTGAATATTAATAATACAATTGAAATAAAAAAAAGTAAAAATTATTAGTTAAATATTAATCTAGTATCTAAACTGTTTTCAATGGAAATCATTACAAGTTAATGTTTCTTGGAGTATTTAATTTATATAACTTGTAATCGATATCGACTGATCGACTTTTATCCATCCGCTGTTGTGTATAAGAATTTCAAGTTTTTTTTAAGATCAACATAATTAAGTATTGAACGCGTTGACTATGTGTACTTTTCGACGTGTCTCGGATGTGTACGGTACTTACAGTAAAGAATATTCCATACATGTCAGTACGTTTTTGCTGTTGCTAGATTCGTTTATTCGATAATGAAATTTCCAACGAACTTACTGATTTGGTGTAGTAAACAATGAAAATGTTCCGTAAGGTCTATTCAAAAGCCTAAATGACAACATACCCGAACTTGTTTTGGACTAGTAGCCATGGAGATAAATTACTGTTTAAAGTTTACCTAAACGCTCCAAAAGGGGTGTAATTTTTTTATTGATATATTACATAATATATATAATTCGAAATATAAAAATATATGTTTGTATTTTGTACAATACAGACCTTCAATGTGATATGCCATAAGACTATAAACACTCTCAGTTCTTATTCATTTCACCCTGAAACTAAAATTCATTACTTTATGTTCTAGTTCTAAACCCACTCTGAAGATACACTAAACTGTATCAAGAACGTAATTTTTTACTGATTAAAAGGATAAAGTGGAGAATCTTATATCAAATATAAGTTAAATCAATACACTTACTTAAACTTTCTTAAAGCTAGTGACACTGTCTATATGAATAGGCAGATTCGATTCTAAGACTTCGTCGCTGAGCTACTAGATCACCGCCCTACATCACAAATACTCACAAAGCATCGGGTACACATTTTGAAACATCATTCACACGATTAAAAGACTCTAAAAATAATAATATTGATAAGAAACGTAATTGTTAATAAGAAAACTTTGTTATTTTCATTTGCAAAAATATATGTATATTATATGTAATATACATTTTGAAGTTGTAAAAGAGTGACATCTCCTAACACAGGCATCTGTATGCTTAAAGGGAGATGTCCACAAATATGTTTACTACAAACCCAGAAGTGTGTATGACGAAATAAAACATGTTAGATTTTGATTAAATTCGGTTAAAGCAGTAAAAAAGAGCCTAAACCACCCGTTTACCTTCTTAGCCCACTACATACAACCCTACAAATAAAATTAATCTAATATTCAACCGTGTCATTTACATTTCCATATAATATCAATTTCCATCGATAAAAGTGTTCATTCACTTGACAACCGTGATAAATACCTGTCGCCATCGGGAGGAAATGTTCTAAATAACATTAGAATATACCACAATAGTGTTCTGTAACTAAATATATGTACCGTTGTTCGACTAATGGACCAATAAATTGCTTAATCAGTCATCTGTGCAATGTCAATGATTAGCTCGCTATCGAAATGAAATGTACGGGGAATTTTTAGAGCCGTTTAAACGATAGGCAATGTACTTTTATACTCAGTGTGAAACTTTGGTTATTCATTTATTTATCGTCGCAGTCGTAGAAAAACGGCGATTTGATTTTTTGACGATTTTTGTTTTTGTACATTGTACTTTATCATTTACATTACATTTTTCAAAGCTCATACACACAGTAACATTTTCAGATTTCATTAAGAGAAACGACCGTTTTCAAAATATTACGTAAAACATCATTTGAAAACTTTAAAGTGCTCCCTGTAAAGTTACTAAAATCAAATCCGTCGTTTTTCTACGACGACGACGATATTTCTGTACTCAAATAATCAATTTTAGTACTTGTACGTTTTTTTATATAGATACTAAAGTGAAAAGCGCACCATACTTACAGCCTATAGCTGTTTACAACTATCAGGTAACTCCACAGTACCTTTACCGTTTACTGGTTTCAGTAATCACAGAAGTCGGTGTGGCTAGCTGGTACCACTGGCATAGAACTGTTTTTTTTTTGTCTGCTGGTAAATAAGCTTACCCAAGCTCCATGGGAATGTAAGGTTGGTAATGCATAAGAGACACCCCTTGTGTCATTAGTGTTTATATAGGCGGATTACCACTTACCATCAGGCGATCAAGTGCTTGTATAACAACTTAGTTGTGGAAAAATAAATTGTTGACTTATTAATTGTACCCCAGTCTACCCTACTTACAAGTAGCACCAGTGTTGAAATGGAGAGACTACGAATCTTTTGAAATTTCTAATATGGGGCGGTTTAATTCTTTGAAATTCGAATGGCTTTTTTTTCTTTTAAATAAGGTCTCTTCAAAATAAAAAGAATTTGCAAATCCCCTTAGCTTACTTAGTTTATATTGGTTTCACCAATCTTAAATTTGCATATAAAGTAGTATATTCCAATACACATAAAAACAATTAAGTGACTAATCAATTAAGATGACGCGTTAAAGCGAACAGCCAATCGCAAACAGAGTACGTATTCGGTCGATCTCCGCAAAAATGTGACACCAGTGAAGCTACGTAGCGTACGTACGTTTTTTATTCCTTAATTTAGTATATATATATTTAGTATGATATTTCAAATAGATGTAAGATAACTGTTGTGATGTTTGTAAATAAACTATGCATTTCTGTTTTGATAATATATCACACAATATATTGTTTTATACTACAACAGAATCGTAGAACATTTAGAATGGATTTATTCACAGAACCCTTCACACATTCAAGCTTCATGAGCCGTAAATTTGCCAACAAATGGCCCTTGACGATTTTCACGCTGTCAGTGAAATGAAGGAAAACAGAATCCTCCGCATTGACCGCCCAAAAGATATATTATCCAGCCCCAACTCGCTACGTCACGGTGATAATAATACCCTATTATTATATATATTTTAGTCTTCACCCTTTATACGAAATTGGTTCATCAAAATATAATTATTTAAAGATATGTGTATTGTTAACTTGATTAATGATATGATTGCGATTTATATCAATTATGGCATTTTCTGTTCGACTATTTTATGTTTGAATAGGCATAGTTGATTATTTTATAGAGTACATTGATTAATTAATTTCTAGCATACATACTTAAGGTCCGTCAAATTTGTTGACTTACTAAGCACCAATTATTATTATAGCAGTGCTTATTTGGGAACATCTTCGCTGAGGAATCTGATAAAAATAAATGTCAAAGCCTCTCTTCTTTTTCGCTGCCTCCAACACTACAGCTTCCAATTCATCTTATGCGGGAGCTGAAGTCGTTTTAGTTTACTCTGTTTTTCCGTGTCCGTTTTCCGTACTCATGATAACCACGATACCTGTGCACCCGAATAGCACGAGGTCCCTTCTACGTTTCTTACCTACGCATAAAGATGAGGGACTTTTTGGGGCTGCGAAAAAGAAAACCTGTGTAAAAATGCCTAACAGGCAACGTGCCGATTCGATGCCTTTTTATTTACGGTTTTAAGGATCGGTACTCTTCGAGGTTGTAACGATAAAAAAAATAAAGTACTACGGTGAGTAATTTGCTTTAAAAGACAGTGGCTGTGGCCTGATAAAGACTGGTGTCCGGCTAACCCTGCCTGGTCTAGCAAATTTTTTTTTGAGACTAGTAGAAGGCCCTGCTCTCCTCTAAATGAAGGAGTTTCCGCTTCTTCCGCTAATCCTTGGATAGTTGTCTCTCGCAGGAGGACTGGAGACGTCATCTGGTAAATTGTTTCAACCTCAGAATAAGTTCAACGCCGATATAACTAATAATGTACTAATACGCCTGTTAATAAGTTGCTGAATTGTGGAAACGACAATTTTGAAATATCTGATTGATCTTCTGCTAAGTCAAGTGACGCTAAGTATTAAACCTTAGTGTGTTTTAAAGTGCTCCTTGCGGTAAACTTGTACACCAACGAAACCCCAGTAAAAAGATTTCAAATTATTTTCAAGTATAAAATTGTGATGCTCTTTCATTTGCAATCGGGTCATTTGTCACTTAGTATTCAAAGCGACGCGCCTGAAGTGAATCGAAACAGGAACTTTCAATTGCAAAAACAGCCCCTCACTAAGTAGAGTACTCTCACAAATAGCACAAGTTTTATGCTTTAATTCTTTTATAATTATAATTCAACCAGCATAATATTTCTTCATTTTAATAGAGCAAAAACTTTTTAAACAGTTGTTGTACTGTGATGTTATAGAACTCATCAGAATACAAAATTTAGTGCACGAATACAGGCAATTGTCTGGAAGAAATCGCAGTGAGCGATAAGACCACCGATTGATATTATAAATGTTTATATTATGTTTGTATTGTATTTCATTTAAAAGGTGTACATTAAAGAGATAAATAAATAAAATACAGATCTCACACCAGCACTGCACTGTAAATTATTACCCACAAATAAAAGGCACATGTGAATCGTATCGTCACTGTAGCAGAGCCGCGTCCGCACCGTACAGAAAACTTAATAGAGTTTTTTATATTGAATTGTAAAGGAGTAATAACAGTTCAGTATAATAATATTTCTAGGACTATGGAGATGTCGTGACGTCGGGTTTCAATATTAATTTACTTGTATTAATTATGACAATTTCAATTTTGTGGAAGAATAAGGAAATGTAAGTGCATTTTCTTCTCTTCAATTTATTTATTAAAAATAAATTGAAGAGTAACGCTTCCCAATTTTTTGAAAATCAACGGATGACGCAAGTACACTGCACATACAAACTTTGCTCTAGCGCGCGATATTAAGCATTTCGTATTCACAATGGCGGTTGGGTGGCGGCATGGCGGCGCCGTTGCGGCTTGGGTTGGCAGTGCGGGTTATACGCGATTTGTATACTTTATACGAGGTGATGCACGGCCGGCTGCAACTCCACACAACAGAAGACCACTAGTTGTACTACTCTGTCAAGAAAGTACCGGGAAAAGGTCAACAAAACACAAAATGTTAACTATTCTTCCAAATTTATTGTATCGCCTTCTAAGTAGGCCCCCTCAGAAATAATACACAATAAACATTTTTTAAATGCATTTTCCGAAATCGACTTTAATTCTCACCGCGAATTTTCTTTGATATCTGCTAGCGACTGAAAACGGGTACCTCGAAGTGGTAATTTGAGTTTTGGAAAGAGAAAAAAGTCGACCGGAGCCATATCCGGTGAATACGGTGGTTGTTCGATGGTTTTTGTTGAGTTTTTGGTCAAAAATTCGTTCACAATGATGACCTTGTGCGATGGCGTGTTGTCGCGGTGGAATTATCTTTCCACAAATTTAGCCTTTTCCGACGAATTTGCTTTCTCAAACGCCGCGTAACGCTTAAATAATATATTCTTTATTTATAGTTTGACCTTTTTGCAAGAATTCCGAGTGCACAACACCTCGATAGTTAAAGAAAGCAGTCAACATGACCTTTGATCGACTTTGTCGTGGTTTTTTCGGTTTCGGTTCAGATGGAAGTCGCTATTCCGAAGCTTGTTAAAAACCCATGTCTCATTACCAGTAACAATGCGTTTTACGAATGTAGGATCGGAATTGACTCGTTCTAGCATGTCTTCAACTTGTCTTTAGCTGCAGTCTTGACTTTTACGCGATTGAATTTTTGAAGAATATTCAGATCTTTCATGACTAGTCGAAGGGCAACGTGTTTCATGCCCAAGTGATCGTTTAAAATGGTACCAATCGATTTGTGTGACACAGAAAGTTCAGTGGCTATCTTTCTCAAACTTGAATGAGGATTTTCAGTCACAATTTTCTTTACTTTAGCGATGTTAACTTCAGTTGAAGACGTTCATGGTCGGCCAGAGCGAGGCAAATCTTCCAACAAATTTCGACCGCTTTTAAATCCACTGTACCACTCATATGCACGAGTTTTTGATATAGTCGATTCACCGTATGCTTTCTGTAACATTTTCAGCGGTTCTGAACATGAAATTCCATTTAGAATGCAAAATTTGAGACTAACTCTTTGTTTGATGTTTTTATTCTTTATAAAAATCGCAAAACTTGAGATGAGCTTAAGCTAAGGGTGCTTAAGGCAAGAAACAGACTTAATTAACTAAGGTTAGAAATTACATTTGATGATGAAATTTCCAAATTTGGTAGAAACGTTAACTAAAACCCGATTCGATCTGTGACGACAAAGTACGACGAGTGGGAAATACAAAGAATTGTTTAATTTGGATTAGAATTTCATTAAAGTAGATTAAAGTATCTATTATACCTTTAAGTACGTTATGTATTAAATAGACTGCCATGAAAGATTTACGCCTTCTTTTAGTACTGATTTATTTTGAAGACGACTGTGTTTAGAGTTTTGTGTCTAATGTCAACAAATAACGGATAGGTAACGTTGCGACAAACTAAAGTGACTATCGGTCATTGTAAATCAGCCTAGACGATTTTACAATTCTGGTTTAAATAAGTAGATTTATTTATTTTACATTAAATAATACAAAAAATAAAACAAAATATTATTTTTTTGTTTTTAGGGTTCCATTTCTCAAAAGGAAAAAAGGAACCCTTATAGGATCACTTTGTTGTCCGTCTGTCCGTCTGTCAAGGTTTTAAACTCAGGAACCCATGAACGCATCAAATTGAAATTAATACCAAATATAATACACAAATAAAGGAAAAAATCAGAAAGTCGTTAATTTGTTGTTATATCAGTCTGTCTGTCTGTGTGTCTGTTAAGACCCTTTTCCTTAAGAACCAGAAAAGGTATCAAATTCAAATTAACTATAAATACTTATATCAACGGTCCCTTGAAACTGTAGAAAAATCAAGCTTCTCAGTCTACGCAATCAAAAGTTACGCCCATTAAGCCTTAGATTTTAACAAATTTGACCATTTCGCAGGTAAATCAAAACCTACTGGGCACTTTCCATTGACCTAGAATCATGAAATTTGGTAAGAAGCAAGGTCTGACAGCACAAGTAAAGAAAAAATCCGAAAGTTGTTAATTTGTTGCACATAAAAAAATTGTTTTTGTGATTACAAACTAATATTTCGCGGTTGGATTGTTGACTTTGTGATGCATCGCAACCGCAATGTTAAGTTTGTCTTTCAAAAAAGACTGGCAAAAGTCTTCGAGGATTAATCCCCGAGATCGACGTACCATCTAAATTCAAGTTTGTTTTCTTGCGGAACCCTCTGGTGCGCGAGTCAGACTCGCCGGATTTTTTTTATTTATCAAATTTAGAGTTAGAGGGCTCGGACCGGCAACAGCCAGTTCGAGTTACAATTATGTGAACCTGACTTCCTCGAGCTTCTTACCTACCTTTTCCTTTCAATATATTCCAAATATTACCATCTTAATTTCCCAAAGTAGTAGGTCACCGCGACAGGGAAGTATATTTACTGGTGAATTCTCACATTCACACTCAAGTCAACTCATATATTTTGACCTTGTATGACTTTTTACAGGGTATTTCGATTTTGATGTATTTGTTTATTGGATAGAGTATACTTCAAATTTAAATTTCAAATTAAAATTTCAGCCTTACGGGTAGAAAAATAGTGGACGAATGATTGTTCACCTATTAACTTTACACCTATAAACCGATTTTGTTTAAACTTAGCTCACAAATGTAGTTCTAATGACATTACAACAAGTAAACGTCGCGTTACCGCTGCCATCATTTCATTTGACGTATTAATTAATTTTCTTGTTTTTTTCTATTCTACTATTTTTATTCTATTTTTCTTTAGTTGGTTAAATTTTTTGTTAAAACGTTTTATGGGACCACTAGTGTTTACAACACTGTTACTGTGTGAGGTATTCGCAACACCACATTAAAGAGTTTTAATAATATAATTGGCAAACTACACTTTGCACTTTGTTGATAATATCGTTAGTCCTGTATTACTTCCAATATTAGATATCATATTAAGTCTCGCCATTCAATTAATAAATAACTCACTAAATTACCAAAACTCATCAAATACGTGCGAAGAACTGAAATGCAAACAAGATAACTATTGAGTTCGATATCCGAGTATGCAAATTGCACAGCGATAGCGAACTATTATTTGTTTGCAAAGTTAAATAGCTTTTGCTGGTCTTTCTCTAGAAAAAAGAGTTTAATCCCAAATCGAACTCCAAACTAACTGAACTTTTGACGAGCTGTTGTATACGTTTTTTCTGCAATTTCAGTGTCATTTAACTTTTAATCAAATGGAAATTTTCCTCTGAATTTGCAAAAGTTGTTCGTATTATCGCCCCGAAGAAAACTTCTATCTATATGATATCTAATATAAAAATATTAGATACAGACTATAGACATGAAGCACCAAGCCAAAGGGTCTGCTGTGAGGGTGAAGGTGTAATCATGTTTTCCCAAAGTGTATTTGGGTTCGTGGAGTTCTTGACCACTTGAAGAGCCATAGTTGTAAAATGTTAAAAGAGACTATTTCTGAGAGAAATTCGAAATTTTATAAATCCAAAAGGATTAAAAGCCTTTATATGTTACCTAATGAAATTGATTGATTAAAATCATAGACGCAAAATCATGGAACTTTATTTAGAAATAAGTATAAATTAGAATATAACCTTGTACAAGCAAACATATAAGTAAAATTAAAGCTTGAACCAAGCTTGTTACCAAACTAGTAGAGTAAGGTAAAAGATGTTTTATGGCATACGAATATACAGCCAGCCTGATATGATAGGTGCCAACGCCGTATTTCATTTGATACATTTGTTACATCAAGAGTGTGGCAAGGATCACGTTACGCCCCAACACTTTTGTATTATCAAGCCGTGATCTGTTAAGTATAAGACACAACTTTTCATACAACTATGTAATATTTTTACACTTATGTCCCAATTTCTAATACTCGTAAAATAGGGTTACTATGTCTTGCATAAAAACTAAGAGCATTTTCACATCAATCGCCTTTCAGCTTACTAATAAAACCGTTTCATACCGGTGATGTCACTCTAATGCACATAAATGTAAGTGCTGCAACGGATGCGATAAAAGATATGGGTCACTACGTCATCGGAACTAGGTCTGATAACATTAATCTTTATCTAGCTCTAGGTAATTTTCTGTAATGGGTATAGTTAGCGACTAAGACTTCATAAACATGTGTTGATTAAAAAATTACGCTAGTATTTTGTTATGGTTCAAAATTAATTCTCTTGTTGTTCGCTAGCAAACCCACTGCTAGGGAACAACAAGAAAAGACCTTTCCAATCGTCAGCAACCAAATCTGGACGGAGTAGTATAATTTCCTTTCAGCTGCGATCGCAAGTGAGTTTCAAACCGCGCCGCGTTCGCGACGCGTTTCGAAACGCGTAAGCGCAACGTTGCGTAAGATATCTTTTTAGTTGTTGGCTTGCAGTAAAAGAGTTTGGAATACATGTCATTGGCTGTAAATTTTGTGTACGTTTATGTGGGATATACTAGTATTATAAATATAAAAGTTTGGATGGATGGACGATTTTGTGTACGTTAATGTATATCCCACTAGTATTATAAATATAAAAGTTTTAGATGGATGGATGGATGGACGGATGTTTGTAACTCTTTCACGCAAAAACCACTGAACCGATTGCGATGAAACTTGGTATGTAGATAGCTGGAGACCTGGATTAATGCAAAGGCATACGCATACTTTTTATTCCGGTATTTCCACGGGATCGGGACTTACGCGGGTGATACCGCGGGGTGCTGCTGGTATCTAATAAATGCCAATATTTTGATTTATCTCTGAGAACCTTAAAGGCGAAAAAATACTATTAAAACCCAATGCCACCCGAAGACGACATTTTTTTTTGGTGTACACCAAAAAACAAAAGATTAATTTAAAGAGCAAAACAGCGTCGGACAAAAAAAAATTAAGAGGAAGTATCTGATAGGTAAAGCTGCTAACAATGGAACATCCAATAAAAATTGAAATATTGCTATTCCTATCACGTCCGATACACTTCAATACCTCTAACACAAAGATGCGAGGCTTATTAAAATTCTTTAATTACCGTGAACATCTATAGAGACTATTATTTTCTTGCCCTTTGATCAATCAGACAGCTGACTAACCAAATTATGTCGATATTGAATCAACCCAAACAAATTACATCGTCTTTGATAAGGTAATTATTAAATATAATTATTGTTTCGTCACGATCCCCGTGCCTTTGTTGGATGCCGCTCGATATATTTTTTTAATTTTTATTGTGGGGACCCACAATGCAGTTTCCATAGTTTGTTGATTATATTGTTTTGGAATAGCTGGTGCCTGGTTTTATTTTGAAAAATTGTGGAGTAATATTATAAAAATATTAATAAGTCAGATTGACTTATAATTTTACTTGATACAATAATTGTTAATTAAGCAATTGAAATTCCCCGTTAAATCCTTTGGATCCCGTTAATTTTGTTTTATTCATATGATCTATCTTTATATATATTTCTTCTGTGCGTGTGTATGTTCCTGAGCTCCTCCTAAACGGCTGGACGGATTTTAATAAAAAATGGTGTGTGTCTTCAGGTGGATTCGAGAATGGTTTAGATTTACAATTGGACCCGGTAGATGGCGCTGCAATAGGGTTCCAGGAATAATATTTTTTAAGTTCAGGCAGGACAACGTCTGTCGGGTCCGCTAGTTTATGTATATAATAAAACTAGACCGTTTTTGTCTGGCAGTATCAATCATAAATATGCTTTACTCTATGGTAGCGAAACGTGGGCCTCGCAGAAAACCCATAAGCTAACACATCATACTACTGAAATGCGCATGTTATGTTGGGCGGGTGCAGTCACTCTCAAAGACGAAGTGCGTAACGAACACGTAAGGGAGAATTTCAAAATAACGCCTGTTATTGAGAAGTTTACAGAGTCAAGGCTAAGGTTGGACGGACATGTTATGCACACACCCGATGACCATATAGCAAAAAAGTGCCTTTCCATGGCTTCAAAAAAGAGAGGGAGAGAGAGGTAGACTGCAGAAACAGACAGAAAGTACCTGGATTACAAGTACCTGGAAGAAGAAGTGTCAATCATAAATACATCTTAAAACGGTCCACAAAATACACATATAGTATGTACATCTCAAATATTTTTTTAATTTACTACAAAATTCCATTCACTCTTTTATAAGGGGGTTACACCGCCAAAGATGAGAACGGAACGTAAGTTGTTATAATTTCGACTTTTTTCATAGTATTTCCTGAAGAAAGTCGAAAATGTATTATAGTAGATTTTTAGATTTGTTTCTTAGATTTATTGTGTAATTAACATCAGCGTCGTCTATAGGCTACAGAAGTCAATAGCAAAATAATATACCCCGTTTTACTTAATTAAGATTCTGCAAGAAATATTTTTATTGTAAGGACCGTTTCTGCAAACAGAAAGACACTACAAAGATATAATTGGCAAAGACGCGGTTAGAGACATAAAATTAAACATGACAAAATTCCTCGGACACAAAGAGAAATTACGCTTGGGATACTTCCACGTCCTAATTATTGCCATGACAAAGTACAGACAGACTAAATTACGACATAATTTATATCGACCCTTTGTAGATTTATCGTAGCGGTTATTTGTCACATTAATTCGTTATTGTTTTTGTTTATTAGAATGTTCGTAAAGGAACAAATTTTTATCATGTATTTAAATAATTAGTAAATTAGTACACGATTTTTTTTCATATATATATCATCTAAAATCTCCTCCGCACGTAAGACCAATAAGACAGCAGCGCTGACGTAGTGCAGTTTTTTCTGCTGGTGAGTGTGGTCATCAGATCTTTACGGGATAGGTTTTCCAATATTAATTACACACTATTCTGCAACATCTTAAAATCGCCTGCTTATCGGTTTTTATAGGATTCACTTTAGTGAGTATGCGAATACTCTCTTCCAATTACTTAAACCACCATTCCTTCATCGGACAGTAGTCCAACGGACATTGGACAGTAGATGGGCCGTTCGGATCGAACTTCTTAATAGACGCAGACAGAAGTTCCATCCTTTCATTAATACACCAAAAAGTCGAATTACACGCTTTGATATTCCATATTGGTTGGAGTCGTCAAAGGCTGGAATGAACAGTTTGTGTCTATTTTTCTTTTTTCCAGACAAATATAGTCCTGTAACGTTCAAGAGTAGAGTAAATAGGTTTCTTTTGCATAGGCGTGTACCATCAGCACCGTCCCTTTTCATCAGGTGAGATGCAGGTGAAATGCTTGGCAGAATGCCGGTTCTGCCACACAGTCACACTGTAAATGAGTAGGTACCCGTCTTGTTATTATCTGACGTATATATTTATTGATATTTTGATTATTATTATTGACATTATTAATTTTATAGAACATTGATATTATTTTATACACTGTTGACATGGGTACGTTGACATTGTAGTTATAATAGGTTTTTTCTTTATTTTTTGTTATTTATAAAATATTGAATTGTACATGTGAGAACTGTTCAGTCACTTAAGTATTAAGAAAATTTTCTATGTTGCCTAGCAGCTCTGTGATTTTTTGTATTCGAGAACAATATTATGTTACATTGTCCTCACATTCAATTGCGCTTATAAGCAATGTAACAAGTAACTTTAAAAAAAAAACATGTTGAAAAAGAGTGTCCTTGGAGTTTGTTGCCTATTCTTATAGAAAGGATCGACGTAGTGGAACAGGCAACTAGCTTCAAGACCTACTTATACTGACTGACTTATTACTCCTGACAATTTAAAAATACCTACAATAGGTTTACTTGAAATAAATAATTTTTATTTTGATTTTTGATTTTGATGGAAGACAAACGCCTTTACCAATTATTATCATAAAAAAAATTATATAAATGTTACCGCAAACGTATGTAATCCGTCATTATGTAAAATTCGTAAGAAATGTGTATAATGCCTAAAATCGATCTTGCATGGTACATGGTTGGATTGCATTTGGTATTTTCAGACTACTGTTTTATTTTTTATGGTACAATGTGCAATAACTCTAAGATAGTGTTATTTTATATACTTCCTAGTACCAGTTAGGAAATGCATACAATACCTAAGAAATATATAAATTTCCTAGGTATTGTATCCATTTCCTAGGAAATATATAAATTTCCTACGAAATGTATGTATTACAGAATCGTTGACAAAATATGTTATACATTTTTTAAATTGGCTCGTAATTGTTTACATTACCTATATTGCCGGTAACATAATTATATACATATATGCGACCGAAAATACGGGGCTTGCAAGTATTTTAGGTACAACCATGATTCGACTGCGACGCTCAGTACAAATATCTGCATGCATAAACATGTTTATTTACATTGGTCTGGTTGTTTCTATCTATAATACGTATGTATTTACAACAACAAAAAAATTTATGGTATGTATTTTTATCCGTGTTCTGGAACCCATAGTACAAGCTCTGCCTAGTTGAGTCTAGATAACGCTGGGTAATAGTCCCACCATATTATTTTGAGATAGTAAAAGGAAGAAAAAAGTAAATTTAATTCAATGTTAAGACATTCTAGATTCAAACATGCTCTCAATTAATAGTAATCGAATATGTCTAAGCAAAGAATTTAAACTTGGACACTATTTATATAGAAAAATTTCTTAATTATTTTGAAGTAACAAAGTGCTCTTCGTCCTTTACAGCGTTAGTGATGTTCTGTGGCGAAAACAAATGAAATGTGTTTAGCTGTCCACCGTACTGCATCTAATACGCGCGTACGGACACCAATCTTCTTAAAATTAATTTGTAAAGACAAAAGCATACAAACTACTTATACTGTAGAGGAAAACAGTTAAGTAAATTAGTTCGTTAGAACAACCGCTGGCGTTTGTTTTAGATTCGGTTTGGTAGGACAGGGTATCGTCGTTTATGTACGTTAAAAAAAATATAATAAAAAAATAGGTTGTAAGGATTGTACTAACTTTCAAGCTTTCGCGTTCCATGATATACTTAATTATGTATTTATACGGGAATTAACACGATCACGAAATAGGTATGAATTGCCTGACGTTTCGACCAGGTTACACTGGCCGTGGTCACACGCTGACTGGCTCAGTGGTGCACGCCCTCCATCGTCGAGATCGTGAGGTAGAAGTAAGAATTTAAAGTTATAAGGATTGTGCTATAAATACAAGTCGTTCTTTAAGACACTAGTAGGAATATCATAATAATTCATTTGTTATCCAATAAATAACATCTACAAAATTGAGTCTGTTAAGCTGTGATGACCGAGTAGTCCTACAATTTACTTCTCATGTCGGCGATCCATTCGATCCCCGATCGCTCACATTTCGGGGTTAATCTGCATATTGTTTTAACGTTCAAGGAAAAGCATCGTGAAACCTGCATACTCAAGAGTTCTTCTTAATGTTCTTAATCGTTTGTGAAATATGCCAACCCGACCTAGGCAGCGTGGTAGTCTGTGTATCTTTCTGAGAGGAAGTCCCATACCCTTTAGTGGGACAGTTATTTGTTACATCCTTGTTTACAGTTTCGAAATATAATCACTGTGGGGTTAAATTTTGTAATTTATGAATTGCTTTTGTTTAAGTCTCTATCCCATGGTTTAAATCTTTTGTCAATATAATGTATTTTAAATTATTTTTTCCAAAATTTTGTTTTTACGCTAAATTCAAATTCAAATGTAATAAAGAGGCTAATTATCTTTGTATAAGTATAAAAATGTATTTATCAAACGGATTTTTCAAATTCAAAACTTATCCGTTATCTAACATTTTTCCTCTAACGTATTTTTATAAACGTAAACATATGTTTTCAGCATTGTTTAAAAGCAAAAATAAAAATTGTTTTATCTCAAATTCCAATATATTTTAATGTATTTGTGTAATAAAGAAATAAAGCCGTAGCGACTAAAACACACGACACACACATTTGTACGAAACCCACGGGAAGCAGTGGGTGGGGAAAGATGAGACCCTGTATTATGAACACCATGCTGAGGTTATTACCTTTATCTTTTCTTTTTTATTTAAATGATTAGTTCATTCATTACGATTATTTCATTTTAATCGCTCATATTATTTTTAGGGTCACTTATTTTTACAACCTCACATTCACTCTTTACAAAATATTTTCATTACAAAGCACCACACATTCTTCTAGGTCATATTTTCCTTCTTAGTGCTCCAAAATTTAGTAGTTCCAGTAGCCACTGCTCGAGGTCTATAATTTGTGCAAAAATTTGGCGGTTCTTATCAAATGGAATATGTGATACCGGAGTTAGGTTTGATGACGTCTACCAGTAAGCCTAACTTTCCCTGATTTGTTGTTGAATTTCTTTTTTCCAGCTTCTACCAGGCCCCATTTTTTCAGATTTTTGAAGCACCGTCCACCTTTTTTATACGATAGGTCATAGAGGCAACATGAACTCTAGCGCACGAATCCACGTATGTACGCAGGCTTTCGGTCAAGTTTGCTCAAAAAATAATGGTAACGAATGGTTTGCCTACCAGAAAAGTGCAAAATAATAAACGAAATCTCGTATAATTTACCACTAAGGTATATTTTGACTTAAAAACTTGTTAAATTAAAATTCTTAAATCCTGAATTACTCAGAAATAACGAAGTGTAGGATATAGTATTCCCGGACTAAATTAGCTCCAAATGTGCTCTACTTTAACCTCTTGAAAGGAATATATAGTATTTCCTGGTATACAGGAGGTATAGCTTACTCGCGCATACTATGAACTATGGAGAACACGTTTTTAACATTTTGAATCGCTATATCTCAGTAATGGTAATTTTTAGCAAAAAAGTCTAAAAACACCATTTTGTAGATAATTTTATGATCCACATTTTTTTCTGACTTATTTTATGATAAAACTTACCGTTTGGCTGAAAAGTGCGAAATACCTATATTTGCCAAATTTTGATTTTTAATAACTTTTTTGCAGATGCAGGATCGATGGGGACTTTTTACATTTAATTTATAGTAGTAAAACATTCATAACAATTTTCAGCTCTATGCAATTTATGGTAACCTTGAATGTCTATTTTGACCTGGCTATGAATAACTTTTTCATTTCGGTATATTTAATAAGAGTATAGCCAGTATCTAGATTTATACAACATAAACGAAATCACTTATTAATCTTCAAAATATTACGAGGTTGGCTTTTTTGGCAAAGTCTAATCAAATCCGGATATAATCATTTATCTGGGTGCTTGACAACCCTAAGGCTGTAAAAGCCGGATCAAACTTAAAAATAACATAGTTTCCAGATTCCATTGAATTGGGACGTGAAATTTGTGTCATGTGTTAAAAAGTAAAGAGCATATTATAAGTTTAAATAATTCATCCCAATATGGCGTAATATTCAAGAAAAACAAGAAAAACTAAAAACCAAAAATCTCTCATATATCCGGAACTAATAAAGCTACGAGGTTTTTTTATGCTCTTAAATATTCTGCAAAAGAAACACCATCGATAATTTTTTGAAGTTGAAGATGAATAAACATCGATTTTCAATATTTTTTTTCTCAAAGACTTAACAGGCTAAGTAAACGGGTATAATGAATCTTATGTTTAAATGATCTCACCTATCACATTTTCCATTAAAAAGGGAATGTCCGAAAAAGTGGCTGCTTAAAACATTGTGCGCCGGTACGTAAAAACGCGATAGGGCTGCCCCTAATTTCATCTACCTACTTGAGTTTCTTTCTAGTTTTGTAATTGCAAATATTATAATTTATTTTTTATAAAAAAATATGAAAATTCGTTATGAACGAAATGAGTAGTAGGTAGGTACCTACCATTTTTTACTTTCGTAATCATTTCATAATGATATTTCTTCTAATTCAATAATATATGTAAGTAGCTAAATACATAAGTAAATAGATAGCTTATCCTAGGAAACTACCTACTAGTTTTTTTTTTACGCGAGGGTGGATAAGTCACTCGTGTGTCACTTTTGTCACCCTAACTATTTATTTATTTATTAAAACAAGTATTTTACTCGGTGGAAAAAGCGAAATACCTACCTTTTAAAAAAGAATCAAATTACGTACTACATAGAAAAATGATTTTATAGTCTTACCTTTCGGAGTTTCCAGGTAATTTAATTTTTTTTATCTCTGCGTGCGTTTTTGAAGAATTCAAGCAACCAAGAACAGCACAATATATTCTATAATTTCTATTTGCCATATTAAATACTTAAGTATTTATTTCAGTGAAATACACAAATCGCACGCTTACTGCTTAAAAAACGATCACACCTTTAGTTCGTCACTACGGAGCAATCGCGACTGTTTGCGAACCGAGTGTTAACCGAACGCAAGGCGTGTATGTATGTTTCGCGATCCGACCGTTTGTATGAAGATACAATACTGTATATACTGTGACGTAGTTAACCAAGTTTACGGTCTAAGTGTCACTACGTCATATAAACGACCATAGAAACAGTTATAATTAGGTAGCCACTAAAATATTTAAAACTGCACGCCACCCACACTAAACAACAACTAAAACCGTAATTTAAACGGTTTTAACATTCATATATGGTATATTATCTGATTTTGTGTAAATTTTTCTCATAAATTAAATTCTAGATGCCAACCAGTACTCAGCTAATGAGCCTGCTTAATTTGGTTTGCTTGGCCCAAAATGTCGTAATATTGCATTCCATGACACGCCTCCAAAATATATGCACGTCATTAGAGGCGTCCGACGAATTTCGTAGAATCAACCAACTAATGAAATAGACATCCGTGCATAATATTTTGAATGTAAGGTAATATTATACTAAAACTACTGTAAAGTTAAGAAAGTATTGCAAATATTTTAATGATCTCTATAAAAGTAATCATAATATTCATAAAAACAACTCCGTTATCAGTAGTTTGGAAGCAGTATTTAAAAACAGTAACTGTATAAAATATACAGGTACTGACATTAGAATTGTTGGTCAATTATTAAATTAGTTAAAGATAATACTGTTCACTATCCGTTGATGATTTGACATCCTGATTAGAATATTTTTAAAAATGTATGACAAAAATAGCAACCTGACTTCATACAAATAACAAAGTATTATAGCTTCCGGGAATCGTCTTGTTAGTGATCAGATAGCCGCGAGCGTTACGTGGAATGTTAATGTTGCTTTTATTTTATCTTTCTAAACTTTCCTTTTATTAAAATCAACGTCTCTTTGTAAACGAAATTTAGCTTATAAAATTTGTTAACATCTATTAAACAAAGAAAACTCATACACTCCGTCAGATCATACGAAAACAAAGATACAAAGGAAGAAACAGTAAATCTATAAATCCCCTTGCAGAACGCCCATCGCATTGATTTCCCTAACCCTACTCTTCCCTGTATATGCAGTTGGCTCCAAAGTAAACAAAATGACGCCGGCCTAAGCAAATAATGTGAGCAAGTAAGTCTAATTCATTATTGTTCGCAGAAACAATAAAAGCGGCAACAAACGAGATAAACCGATAAATCTAAAAGGGATTTTTTCTATACCGGAGGGGCTTAGCTACTTTACGTCGTTTTGGGAATAAATACCGACTTACTGCAATGAAGACTGTGGCAAACTTAAGTCTGCTATTGTCTACTGGGATAAGACAGGGACATGATAGAAAGTAGATCCAGTCTGACCAACCATTCGTAATCTATTTATTTACTTCACAATTTTTAATCTTCGTTCCAAACTCTGCAAGTATTGTTTAATAAATTTGACCATCACTTTTACATATCACAACGGTGTAAGGGTGTTATGTTACGATTCAGTAAAGAGACAATCGAAATCAGATTTAAAAATCTTGTTTTCAAAGTGAGAGATTATTTTATTCACCAACTTAATGTTTTCAAACAGCTTTATCGCAGATGACAAATTACTTTATTGGGCCACTTTTGGTTTATTAGAATTATTATTATTATATTTTGGGTTTTCAGACATTTAAAAAGAGGTTTTTTATTGTCTAATATTTTATTTTATTTTGGTTAAAATATAAAACATAAGTTATATTTATGTAATGTAATGAGAAATTACCGTTTCACTTGTTCACCATCCCTATAATTATCAGGAAATGCATTGAAACCTGTGAGAAAAGGGAGGCATTTGTACGAGGCAAATGCCTCCTATGTATCAAATTACGCTAGTTTCGTATATGACTAAACTCATGGGTGAACCAAATTTAATCGTCCGAAGCGCCAGTGCGAATAATGGCGGCGACAAATTTTCCGTTCCGCCGAGCATTTTCCTTTGAATGCACCTACACAATCGACAGTATTGCCTGCAAAATTGTACGCTATTAAGTGACATTCTAAATATAGGGATCCACAGGATGACGTCGAGATAGCCAGACGCACTCAACCCTTTTCGTGCTCCATCTGATATTCATAATTCTGATTTTTATATAAGCATCCTTAGCCGTACGTATAAAGATTGAGTTTGGAATAGGATTTTTTTTTACATTATGACGTTTTCGAAATCAGAATAGACTGACAACTGATGAAGTGTAACTGTTACACATCTGCCTTTCGACGATTGATTCGTAATAATGATTGGTACGTGCGGTTTGAAAGACATGTCTACGGAAAGCATCCTTATGTTATACGAGTGTTGTGACGTTAATAATATAGGTTTATTGTAGGTACTAAAGATAACTTACTACCGACAGTATAATTCCGATCAAGCATCGGAATTATATATAGGTACGCTGTATGGAGAAACCCCACACTTGGGTAAGTGTGGGGTTCTATCGGGAACGAAATGTATAATGAAATGATATGTTTTATACATAATTGTTTTTCTGGCGGATTTATGCACATTTAGTAGTGTTAGTTTTTAAGGAGAAATTTCACCTCTAGGTATTACCTACTATTTATTCATGTTTTATCAGGGCTGTTCTGAAGTTCGTAGAAACAATAACATCTGCTGTGCTCCTACAGTAAATGGAATCTTTAGAACTCCACTATAAAGGAGGACTATTTATTGAGAAGAAAAGGGAGCACTTAGCATTTTTTTTTGTTTACATTGTGCAAATGTTACTCTTCAAGGTATTTATTTATATTAAAAGGCAATTTGGTTTTATCACTTTGTTTGTTAAAAATATATTCCATTACCTGCGCTCCGCTGGGAATATCAGGATAAAAGTAGCCTATGTGTTAATCCAGTTAAAAAATTAATATTCCTATTAGTCTCGGCAATGCGCCACTATTTCCTTTTACCGGCACATAATATATTTTCTAATTAAAAGCAAGCGTATATTCACGGTTGAACGTCTGAACGTGTTCCTAATCAAGCCGCATCATGAGTTTTACGGCTATCTGTGCTCATAAAGAACGCTAAAGCTTCGTGCTGATTGATAACATATGTTGGTGTAAGAACAGCGGATTTGAACAGCAAATCATAACCATAGTTCCCATTGATAACATTTTAATTTAACTCATATTGATTGTTTACAGATTAACGCCGCTTGATCGTATTACTCTCAAAAACAATGCAACATATGCATATTCATGATATATATTATAATATTTGAAGTGGAATGAAACTAATGAAAGTTCTCAAGCTGTTTAAGCAAATAAGTAACAAACTAAGGTTCGCCAGGTATGGTTACCATACCTGGTTGATTGTTCCTTTATGTTGGGACAACATGGCACCCATAAACAGGTCGGTCTTTCTGCTCATATTTTTTTACAACTGAGTTTACAAAAAAAGGTGTTTTAACCAAATTTAAGACACGGTTTTGCCTGTTTACAGTTACATCAACCTACTAACAATTATGTTTACTTGGATAATCATGAATAAGTTTTACACAACAATACTTAGCCTTAGACTCTACAGAAGTACTTTATTTTAATGTAATACTCTAACAATAAGTTGACCTTTTCACATTTAATATAATTCGAACCCATAATAAATCTACCTTACATGATGCGCAACAAGAAAATACAAAGAATTAAATATTTATAAAAAGATGTCAAAATAATGTTGTTTAAGCTCGATTTTCTATCGCAAAACAAATAACATTAAACGTTAACGTTACGAAGGCAGGTGGAATGGCAGACGTAAGGCGTACGAAAGCTTACCAAATATTTACAAGTGCCTCAAGTGGCTTAAAACAAATTCTCCAATAATCTTACCTCGTCTTTGTACTATTGTTTACACTGAATTTCGCTACTGCCTTCGCTACCCTTGGCTTGTATTTTTGTGGAACACCACTCGAATTGTGTTTGATTTCTCCAAACATAAAGTATTTGTAAACATTTAACAGCGTTGTATCGAGTTACACGTTTCCTTTTGTTCCTACCGTTTTTACTTCTAACAAAAATATTTTTATACCATTTGATTGTGTTGTGGTTCAGCAGTTTTAAAAATGATTTATGGTGTTTTTAATAATCAAGTTCCAGGCATGATATTCATGACTCAAAATCCAGGTCGTGAAATACTGCTCATTTATAAATATTTAGTACCAAACACAAATAATACAACCCTCATTGTGTTTGTCAGACCAGTTCTTAAAAGTACGGTTTTAGTTCAGACAGTGCTCTTTCTTGTATCAGAGTTTTTTAATATACATATTTATTTATTATTTATTATCTATGTTCTAATAATATAATATCATAATAAAATATATTTACATGACGATATCCTGGTTTACTTTTCCAAATTGTTCATTACGAGGCAGACATACCTCTAGTCACTGAGTCTTTTCATTTAACTCGTTAAGTGTGAACTAAAAATAGGTTGTTTATTGTGCGTCACTTTTCTGTTTGTGTGAATATGCTGATATTCACATTTCTCACATTGTTTGAACAAACAGTGCACATCTTGCTTGAGACTTGAGTTGAGAAAAGTGCAATGTTGACAGCAGTAATTCGTGTTTTAAGAAGTTTATTAAATTCTAATAATGAATTGTTTTTAAAAATTATTAAAGTACTATTAAATATTATGAATACAAAAAAAAATGTCATTTCCAAAAAAAATATTAAGTATATATCTTGTAACATAACACTGATTTCTCAATATACACTGGTCTGGTATAATCTGGTCAGAATTAATTCAGTGATTACTGATAATAATACTGGCTACGATTAAGCAGTTGCAGTAATGTTTTAACACTGTCCTAATTCTGGGTAAATCGTTCTCCACTACGAGTGAGTTCACAAATATTCTAAATGATTATGGTTTCCTTTTTAGGTGGAAACAGGTGATTATTTAATTCCAGTAAGATTTAAGTATTGAAATTGTTGGCGTGAGATGCTATCTTTAATTTAAAACTGATAAATGTATCAAAAAATAAAGGATACGAACTTGTTTATTTTGTTGCTGGCAAAATAAAAGCGATTTTCTCACTAATAAACGAATATAGTTTGCCTAAATAGTACTTCCAAGTCTTCATTTCCTTTACTTAACTTAGATTTGTAGATTTGTCTTGTTAAGTAAAGGAGGAAGTAGCTTTTTTTTTTCGAAGTCCTTGTGATGGTTTTGACAGTGTCGCCCGTCGAATGTTTACATCATCACCGACGACTCATTAGTTGTCACTTTCGACTCACGCGCATCTGGCAAACGCGTTACATGTATAGACAACAAAATTATTTCAACACTTTTGTAAAATGCTAATGACTTAAAATGTATTCTGATCTATTTTTTGTTTTATATATAATAATAATAAAGTGTTTATCACAAATTCATGATACACTAAACATAATAAAAGTTATTTTACAAAAAATTGCGACTTTCATAATTTAAAAAGTATGAAGCATTATGTATGTTAATCCCACTAATATTATAAATGTGAAAGATTGCATGGATGGATAGATGGATGGATGTTTGTTACTCTTTCACACAAAAACCACTGAATCGATTGCGATGGAACTTGGTATGTAGATAGCTGGAGACCTAGATTAACGCATAGGCTACTTTTTATCTCGAAATTCCCACGGGATCGGGACTTACGCGGGTGAAACCTTGGGGCGCTGCTAGTGTTTTATAAAGTCAACGAAAACTTTTTGTATCAAGATTATTCCCTTTAATTTTTAAACTCTTTAAAATTTTAACCTTCAATCACATTAATTTGAACCTAATCCGTAATGTTAAATTATACATAAGTTAACATTATAATATTGGAGATACAGTACACAGTGCGTATAAAATATAGCATTAACATATTATCCGTCACCGATTATCGGGTAATGCTATATTTGTTCATACAATCCTTTTGCATCTTTAAGAACAACGTCACATTTACGAATTCCTTTAGACATAGTAGCAATATTAAAATCACAACGGTTCTCACAAAGACAAAGAGGGAGCCGACGCGAGAGGTATCAAACGTAATAAATAATTCCCTCGCTTCACGACAAATGAGGTCATGTGTTTCTCCTTTACGTTTTTTGTTCGACTTCCCGCGGGATCGTGTGTCTTCTATTTCCGTTTCAATGTATCGACTGAACGATTTGCTTCTTATATTTAGAATATGTTCGCTGTTTAGTGTTGAGCGCCATGGGGATCATTAAATTCGGGAACGCAGATGTCAACATTACTAACATCTGGTAACTTTTAGTTTTAATTTAACAAATTGATATTTGTTCGTAGTATCCTTTATAGTTCGCTAGACGCGACAAATGAAGAACTTTATAATTAGGTAGTTTTTATTGGCTTACTGGTACAAGTTAACTTAAATATCTTGGATATGATACAAGCTGAAATATTTTAAACCATAGTTTTAATTTTGCAATTATTTAATGCCTAACCTTAACTTCAAAGAATAAATGTACTCTTTTAATCTTTCTGTACTTTGACCCATTTAAATCGCGTTAAAACAAATAGAAGTTTAACCTCAAAACCGTATTTAGAGTAAGCGTTGCAATCTTATGTACAATGGGTAATATAAATTTTTTTGTTAGACACTGTTGCTTACATTAGACTTTGAACGTTATATATTCGTTTATAAAGTTTAGTTTCGTGAATAAATGGTTGTTCTTTGTGATAATTGGAAGAGAACAACTTGTACGTTTGGAACAATCAAACTTAACCTTGAGAACATTTTACGAGCCGCTTTCAGCTCGCAACGACGTAATAAACATGTCGGCATTGTCGGCAACAAGTGTTACCGAGTTGTGGTCTTCGCTCAAAGTTACCGGTTGAAATAATGGAAAAATGAAAGTATCAAATATAAGTAATAAAAAATGTTAAGTTTAGAGAATGCACATCTATATAATTGTATTAAAATTTGGTGTCATGTTCTACTCTACTAATAAACCGATTGTAATAACATTTTGCAGCAAATGTGTGTAGGGTCCATCTTGAGAGATAGGATAGTTTCTTTTATTATTGCAAATTACCTAGCCACAGTAACGCGTGACTGAGTAGCTAGTTCTACATATATATTAAACACGTTTTGTTTTGTTTTTATTTTTAAATCATGAGAGTAAAAGGAGGTTGTCACTAATAGTACTTCTTTTATACCCTTGCACTGATTTCTCAAAGATTTTTAGACCTACTTGCCATGATATTTAGACAACCAGTTTTTACAAACGTCTTTTTCCAGTTTAAATCAAAAAATAAAAACGACTGAAGTCTATTTTCTATTGCTTTGCGACAGTTTGTGAGGATGGATTGATGAGTGTTACTCTTTCACGCAAAAATGGCTGAACGGATGTGAATGAATTTTGGCACAGAGATAGATTATAGTCTGGAGTAGAACATTAGCTACTTTTTATCCCGCTAAAATTTACGGTCCCTGTGGGATTGATTTTATAAAAACTTCCACGCAGACGAAGTCGTGGGCAACAGCTAGTATTCACTAAGCAAATGAAAATCATTCAATTTTTGTTTATGTTAACTTTAAAACTTTCTTTGACCATAACGCCTTACCTAATCCAGTTAGCCGTCTGTAACAACGACAATTAGAAAGACTAGATTAGTAATTTATTAGTAGTTATGTAACTATATTTAACTATAATCACCGAAACAGGTAGCTAATTTCTACATTTGTGTATGTAAGAAACTTAAGGAAGGGAAAGTATTTCCGCACCGTTACAGCCAAATCGAGAAATTCAAGAAGCAGGAGGTTGCACTTGCACCCTGGATCTCCAGGGCTCCTACTGAAAGAGAAATTAATGCAAAGTAATTTCTCCTTCAGTTAAAAGGCGTTGCGTTAATTTCTCCTTCAAACCGAGTTATATCGTTATATTTTTTTAGATGACTACCTACATAACAGTATCGTTATCACATGGATAAAACAACGTCTCGATCAGTAACAGTTAAACTACGAACATAAAATTAAGTATCTCTTTCATACAGATACATAAATGTGTCAGCGTATAAATAAATCCGTCGTGCGTCATGACTAGTGGTTCCAGTAGTTCGGGGCTTAGATCAGGACTTTTATTAAAATTATAATTCAAAATATAAAAGAAATCCAATACTGAAGTTATATGGTGTGAATGAAATGGTAATTGAGTATACTAAATATTCAATAGAGTATTAGATTTAATTAGATTTTGCATCTGGAGGATGATTGTTAGAATATATGCACTTACTTGAACTTTCTTTCATACTCTAAATGTGTAATAGTATCGAATCATGTAATAGTATACACTAAAAAGAACAGATAAATTAAACTAATTAATTAAAAAAGTAAATAAAACATAACAAAATAGAAAACCATTAAATAAACCTGGGATTGCAACTGTTTATCATATTTAATTACATGTATTATAAAACAATCCCTACGTCAATTTGTTTTAGCATTTTTTTGTTTACTTTTAACATATTTTTTTTTTTTTTTTATTCATGACTTTCCACTTTTATTAAACTTCAGGTTGTTAATTCTTTAGCAAAGCTTTTCACTTTAATAATATATAGTCTAGGGATCATAGTCTTCCTTTTCAAAGTAGTGTTTAGCGATATATCACTTACAAGATCTTAATAAAAGTTTTTTTTTCTTACCAACTAAGGTTCCTAAGTATTTTATTGTCTAAACCTTCCACCATCGGAATGTCTTACAAATTAGCAAATTTTTCAATTTGTCACTACACTCGAGCTGCACTATATGTATTGAAACCTAAATATGTTTATATCCATAAGAGTTTGGATACATGGTACCACTACCGATGCCTTAGAATTCATAGTTTTAGTTTGTAACGAGACGAAGTAAAGTTTGACGTTTTTATTGCAAGGATTGATTTTGTTATGTTTTATTTACTTATATATGTTTAGAATACAAATGTTTTCATATCACACATAAAATGAAAAATTATGACAACAACTTAGGGCAAGCTTGAGAACGAGATCTTTTGAAAGAAAGTTATGACTATTATTATAAACTTATTACTCAGGTATTCAATTAGCTTTATTTACTTATTTTATTAAAAATTACATTAATCCCATGGGATTTAATAGTTTAAAAATTTTCTTAGGTACATAAAAATAATTAAAAGCTTTCTGTTGAAAATATTTTTTTTTGCATACCTGTACGTCTCTTTCAATCTTGGAAATTAATATTTCCAAGATCTTCGATCTTGGAAATATTAATTTAAGAGAAAGAGACCTAAACTATTTCAGTCTGTAGACTATTTCTTTGTGCGTTTAAAAATTTGAGGTCATAGATTTTTTTTTAACAGTGGACCAGATTTTAAATATAACAGAAACCTTTAGATCATCCAATATGTTATGATGTCTCTCTATCATCATTGCTATTTCTTCATCGTTTCGGGCGAAAGCTTTTGGTGGGATTTAAATTTCATATTTTGACATATCATCGATACGTTCGCACTTCCTTTCTGTTCTTTCATCTTTTTATAAATAGATTCATTGGCGTCGAATTCACTAACTCTGTTTCAATCAACAGTGTCGATATTTTCGTTAGTGTTATGATGGAACTAACATTTCCTACCAATAACATTTAGTGTTATGTTTGATGGAATTACGACGCCCGCTGTGCGATGCGTTGTACTAATATAACTTCTATAAGAGTGATCTCACTGTGTAGTAATTTCTGTAAATGATATTACGTATGTTTTATTATTAGTTACAAATATTGCCCTGTTGTTTTAGTACGTAGGCAATTCCATTGTCAGTTTTTTTTTGTTTGGATGCAAATAACGGGTACTTATAAATTGATCTATAAATTAACATCCGATAATTTTATTTAAATCTAAATTGGCTTTACAAATCTTTTAAGTCGGGTGTTAATTATTATCTGGTTTCTATTGTGCAACGTGACTAGGGTTGCCACCTTGTATTAAAAAACTTCCGAAAATATAGTACTTTTGGAAAATTCAGGAAAAAAATAGTACCTACATATTTAATCGTTATTAGCTTTTGCCCGCGGCCTCACTTGCGTTATTGCAAAATTTGACAAGCCGGACGACCATCTAAAAATAATTTTTCCATATACAATTATTGTAATAAAAAAAAAATAATTATTATTTTGTTAAAAGGTATTATTTACATAGCTTTGATTTGCCTGATATTTCAAACAGGTTGCGGTAGCCGTGATCGCAGGCTGACTGCACATAATTATATCATTATGGAACGCGAAAGTTTAAAAGTTACTATGTATTGTTTTCTTCTATGTAAATTTTCTTCTTCCCTTGGTAATGTAATTTTTTTTCTGAATGAAACCCTATGGCCTTTTCTGTACTTACCGCTAACAATGTGTTTGCAAAATTACCTGATATTGTGTAGTTAGGGCGTGAAAGCGTAAAAAACAAATAGACATGCTCACATTCGCGTTTATAATATTAGTTACGATTAAGCGCCGAGGATGCGATTCATTTTGAAATAATCAATCCTGCAATTTGTGTGCATTCCAGTTACACTTAATATAAAAAAGGGGTGACAGTTGAATCAGCTATAAAGATATAGTATCTTTTGTTCTTTATTATTGTTCCATAATGTATGGTACAACTGATTAAAATATAGTACGATACTATATAGTATATCAAAATCAAAATTATTTATTTCAAGTAAACCCATTGTAGGTATTTTTGAATTGTCAGGAGAAGTCAGTCAGTATAAGTAGGTCGTGAAGATAGTTGCCTGTTCCAAAACGTAGATCCTATGGAGGCAACAAACTCCAAAGACACTCTTTTCCAACATGTTTTTTTTTTACAAAGTTATTTGTTACATTGCTTATAAGCGCAATTTAATATGAGGACAATGTAACATAAATTAATATTGGTCTAAAATGGAAAAGAAAATCATAGAGGTGCTAGGCAACACAGAAAATTAACATAATACTTGTGACTATACAGTTCTCACATGTACAATTCAATTTTTTTTTAAATAACAAAAAGTAAAAAGCGTATCATAACTACAATGTCAACACTGTATAAAATAACACTAATGTTCTATAAAATTTACAATGTCAATAATATAAATAATCCAAATATAAATAAATCTCATTGACAGTGTGACTGTGGAGCAGGACCGGTATTTTGCCAAGCATTTTTATCATCTAAATAATGATCTAGTTTATAATATGCTCGTTTTGGCACGGTTGCCAACCCTAAACGTAACTATAATGTTTGATATTGTGTTTATTACACCATCAGCGTATATGCTATCACAATAGTTTCTATGGAGGACATTATTCCTTCCATATTCCGTGGTATAATATACTTTTTATTTATAAATTGTATTGGGATTGAGGCCAGTGGTGTAAAAAACATTATAAAGATTTTGACGAAATCATTGTTACTTCTATTTTTTGTTACTGTTAAAAATACTATTACATATTACGTGGATGGAGTAACTATAACAGCAGGATGATCTCCTTTAATACAGAAAATATATTTTTGTTGTTATGCGGAGAAATTGTTATTAGCAATTTATCTTAAGCTTCTGACGACGACTTCCATAACAGGTGATCATAAACCTTTTGCATACATCGGCTAATGTTCCTCAAAAGGATATGGCTTTATAATTTCAAAGAATATGTCAATCTTAGGATTTCTAACTATTAGAGGAGCTAATAGATCGAACAGCAAATAAAAATAGCATCAATCTACCTTAACTTCTATTCATATAGCAACTTATTGCACCATATAGGTACTTTTAACTGCTCGGAAGTCAACTGACCCCACTAAAGCATCGCTTTTATACTCTTTTTACTGCAGTTGCAGTTAAAGTGCAGCAAACTATATATTGCCAACGTAAACTAGTCCTTTATAAACGGTAGATACGCATTGCTTTAGCCCATACTAAGAACCTATAGATATGTTAACTATTATAATTTCAAATTAGTAACATAAATTATACAAAGTATTATTACATGATAATAATAGCTTGACACATCTCACACATACGGCCGTCTGATCCCAAACTAGACAGAGCCTCTACTATCGTAACCAGATTGCTTATAAACATACTTCGATAGTTCTAAATACATACATATTATAGATAAATTACACCCAGACAAAGAACAAATTATCTAGCTCATCACACAATTATTTGTCCTGGGTGGGAATCAAACCCACGACTTCTGACTCAGCAGTCAGGATAATCATTAGACCAACAGGCCAGTCATATGTATAGCTCCAGATATATTACGCTTCAATAAGATATTGATTTTTAATACCATTAATATTTTAATATAAAAATTAAAGAACAAAAGTCTTAAGACACAAAAGTGCTTGTATGAATAAAAACAAAACTATTATTTCAGACCCCGCCAGAATATATGTTCACAATAGTTATTAATTATTTTTTCACCTTCCACTATGTACTGAAGCTGTCCACTTAGACACTACTTATAGATTATACACTCAGCGTTCAGGCTGCTTGGTTCTATGATTTTTTAATATAGTTTTGTATGAAAGCTTAGTTTAGCTCCTGTTTGTAAATATCAACTCCAGTGCCGTTGAGTTTCTGAAGGGACAGCATGTCATTACTTACACTTGAAAGAGATTTGTAGCAAAAAATATTAATCAATAAGTTATAATCCTACCAGAAAAACTCTAGCGCAAACGTCAACATTAGACGGTAGACGTCAGCCAATAAATAAACATTTCTTTGATAACTAAAACTCTTTTGTTAAGTAAACTGTACATACTACTACACAAGATGCTCATTAATATAACATGAGCATGAAGTAAAGGCTTAAGAATTGTAATCCATCACCAGTCTAGTATCCTTAACTGCGGCCATGATCATGGTCATGACAGATAGGCTTCTTTGCCTTTTATAAAAAGTATGTATTTTAATATTAGCTTTATTATGCACAGAAATTAGCAGTCTGGGATAGGTATGCATATTTCTCTCTGTTCTATAGAGATAAGTAACATGAAATGATAATATGCAAATTAAGACTATATTTACAGTTCGTAAGCGGCTTGTTATTCCCAACCATTGAGGACATTATACCCAAGAAACAAGATCCTAGTATGGTAACGCTTCATAAAAACTGAAGTATTCAAGTCTAAAGCCAACAACACCATCCAAAGATTGTTTTATTTGTTGCGGAACAACTATCTTATTTGGCGTGCAGCTAGCCAGTTGTAATATTCATCATGCCGTTGGCTCCGGTGACTTTAAACGGTGCATGTCCGTCTCTTTATTTTATTTTTTTATTTATTCTCGCCTCGATTGTTGCCAGAGAGCAGTATTCATAAAACTATGGAAGCACTGTTCCTTGTTTTACACACTCTTTTATATTTCAACAGCCATTTCGGTTGAGATACCGGCGACATTTTATAGTGTTGCTGCACTGTCTTTACTGTGCAATGTACATTTCAATGAAAACTTTAAATGATGGAAACATGTGGATTCTCCACCATTTGATTGATTAAATTGAAACTTGTTTTGGTATTATCCTTCAGTGACTATATAAATTTAAATATTGGTTTTATTTGAGTAATACTATACTGATTTACATCAAAAAATATTCACCAATTCTGCATTTATCAGAGTTATTTATAAGTATTTGCAGCTGAACTAGGTGAAATATCTGTATCTTGGTATCAAGCTTTGAGGCACACAGATAAAAGCTAATATCAGACCTGCATTGCAATACGTTAAACAGTCCTTTGCACATACTACATAATTCTTATGGTTCATTTAGGTTCGTTTTTCGTCAAAGAAATCAAGATATATTCAAAACATATTATTATGCTTGTAGACTTACGTTTATGGATTCCGCTTGATCTTTTCCTCCGCCCTTTCATTATAATTGTATATATATATATAACATAATTGTTTTTTTGTTACATTTTATTCAATCAATAAATAAATGTCAAAACATATTATATGTTGAGTTTTTGAAAAGTTAAAAATGTAACCAACTTGAGTGTTCTTAGTTCCAGGTAACGTACTCTTTCATTGCAATATAACATAAAAAATAAAAGGATATTTTATTCTCTAGTCACCTAACGGAGTGTAACAAGCGTTAGAGTTTAAATAAGCGTTAGAGGTTTGCCAATACAATAACTACGAATATAGATTGCAAAGGGAAAAAAACTCTGATGTTATGACGAATTTCAAAATATTCCAGCTGGTATTCGTACTACTAAATTATGAAGATATTTTGACTATCGCAACAAAATTATGATTTATCTGTGCCGTTGCTTACCGCTTCTCGTTAGTTTGTGTTATTCTTTACAAAATAAACGGAAAGTCAAAGAATAACACCGTTCCCGATGAGGCCGACTGACGTACGATCGTGTTTACAGTATTTTGTAACAACTAATGGTACATTTTGTCAAATATCCGATGCTCAAGAGTTATAAATTCAACAGGCTACAGCGTGAATCACGATAATGAATCAACCTATCCAAGATTATGTGATAAATCACCTAACAGTTAATATTAATATTTCACTTTACCAGATTAAGTGAAAGACGTGAATTATGTTGTTTTATTTACAATAAAACTGACGCCATATATGCTTTGGATAAGTCGTTAAATACATTAAATCCTTGCGTTTTCTAATAAAATCTAAAATTATTTTCTTGGCATTCATTTAAGCATTCGATGACGTATAGGAGGTATATGCCTATGAAAACATATTAAAACTTTTTATTTCTAGTCAAACACAAATGACAAAGTTTCCTTGTAAAATATATAAAACTAGCAGCGCCCCGCGGTTTTATCCCCGTAAGTCCCGATTCCGTGGAAATATCGGGATAAAAAGTAGCCTATGCTTTAATCCAGGTCTCCAGCTATCTACATACCAAGTTTAATCGCAATCGGTTCAGTAGTTTTTGATGAAAGAGTAACAAACATCCATCCATCCATCCTTCCATCCATCCATCCATCCAAACTTTCACATTTATAATATTAGTGGGATAAACAGTTGTTATTGGGCCGAAAGAGCCAAATCTCTTTCGGCCCAATAATAACTGTTTATATATATATATAGTGGCGAGGTGACCCTGTAAACCATTGCGTCATCATTGCTCATTGAATTAAAAACAAATGTTAGCAACTGCTGCTAACTGTAAATAGATCACACCTATTGTATAGTGTCTAAAGATAAACAAGGTAGTAAAACCGTACTTTAAAAAAAATGTCAGTAAAATACACCGTACCCGTCGATGTAAGGCATAAAGTCAGAATTAATAGAGTGGATTACGTAAACCAAAACAAGGAACAGTCTACTGCCATACCGCACATATCCTGACTACCGAAAATTACTAGAAACGACTATAAAAGCAAGAAATTTGTGTACGACTCCATAAATTAAAGTTCATTAAAACTTGGGCAGCCGGAGTGCATGGTAGTTTATTTACTCAAAAATGAAGAGGTATAAGACTAATCTTTGTTTCTATAATATTAATTTTCATGTAAATTTTTTTATACTGACCACAAGGTTATTTTCAACTATAGTGACGAAGTGATGACAGATTTTTATAAGCCTGACATAACATAATCATCGTGCAATATATCTTACGTCACTCCTCTCCTAATCATCAAACGTTACTCGCAAATTATTTATTTAATTTTATATCCCACCCTATAACGTAAACTAATAGGATGAAAAATGTTCGTAACAATATAAAAAAAATCTAAAAGTAGTGAAAACAATTAAATTTGAGAATAAGTCTATAACATGGGACATTTGTTTGTGTAGTAAGAATTATTTTGTCACTCAATGAACTTAAACATCGAGCGACAGAGGAATTTTTGCACTAAATTTGTAGCTTTAAATGCTAAAATAAAATATAAATATAATTAATTAAAATATAAATAAAATTAAATTAAATTATATAAAATAATTTATTTTCTGATTGATTAAGTACACAAGTACCGATATGAAAGTATGAAGTGTTAACTGGCATAATGCTGGTAGTCTGTATGTAGCCAACACGTAAACTCATGTTTAGACAGATTTATTTTAGCCAAGAAGATGTACTAAAGGTGCTTAGAGTCAAACTTGTCAAGTGACACAGTCATTAAGTATCGATACAACACTTTTGCTAGTCAACGAGAAGTTTAATACGCGGCATTAATATACCACGTCGTATTTGCCTATATCTGAATATCGAATAAACAAAATGCATTTGTCGCATATATAAATTTAACTGCAATGTGTCGAGGACTCCTTTTGACATATTGTTTTTCCTGATAAAGAGAAAAAATATTTATGTAACGTTTTTAAGGCCCACAATAATTGCAATGCTTTCTATAATCTAAAAGTGTTAAATAACTTTAATTTTAATGTCACTAACAGAACGTAGAAAGCAAATTTCGTTAATTTATACAAGCGAGCAGCTGGCGACTTTTTGTCAAGTTGTTAATGAAGATTTGTAACTGTCCGTGGACTTTAGTGTGGTCTCACAAACGTTGACTTCTTTATCCCAACACTAAAAAGAGAACTGAAATCTTAAAATTTACAGCTCGCTTTGAACTGATTTTGCGTTGACAAGACGAACAGGATTGGAACTATTTTCGAAATAATAAACGCTATATCAGATTTAATTTTATTAAGACGTATGCAATGAAAGTATTCATCTTGGCTAGACAGGCAAGACTGACGAATTAATAAAAGGTTTGCCCCACAGCGTAAGAACTTAATGGGAAACTAACAAGCGTAAACTAAAACATAAGACAATAAGAACAGCTGAAGGGTTGGATAGCGAACTTCGTCGGCCACTTAATAGTGCACCTGTGATAACAGATCTCATCCTAATTTAATATTAAAAGTGAAATAATTTTTAATTTTCTTTTTATTACCTTCCCCCCGTTAAACTTTAAGGAACTTTTCTATTTTGTTCTGGAAACTTCGTCTTGTATGCTCATGACGTGACATGTTTCTCGTTTTTTTTTTGGTGACGAAAAAAAATTAGACGCGGCCATCACTGCGTAATTGAAGTGTCAAAAGTTATCTGATTTAACTTGCAAAACGCGTAGCGATATGAAATTTTTCGCGCAACCGAGATCGTTGGTCGGAAAAAGAGAATTCGATATGAGATGAGTGTCTGCAATCAGCATTCGACCTACATTCCTGTGGTTATTATGCACATGCTTGTGACTTGTATTAGGTAACATTACGTTGCTGCAAGTTGTAATGCAGTAATTGAAAAATAATTACTAGATTGTGCATTATATTTTCATAATTACATTACATTTATAGTTACGTACGATAATGCGTATCACATTAGGGACAACGGCTATACAAAGTAGGTACTGCGTATATTCCATTTATTATCGTTGCAGGTTCGGAGTATTTGTAACATACATGATAACACAACTTTTTTTCTTGAACTTTTAAATTTGTCCGTAGTATGTTGTACTGGAAAAGTGTGACTGCGAATAATACGAGTACATTGTCAATAGTAGAAAAAAAAACTAGTTATGGTACAGTAGGCAATTTGTAATCACTGCACCGAGAAAAAACAATTGATCTAACGGTCACGACAGTGGCACACTTTTAAACAGCCACAATTAAACCCATTACGTGTAACAAACACTAAAGCAATTAACCAAAAGGTTATGTTTTTATTTTCAATTTAATGCGTACTAAATGGTCGATTTTAACGGAAATTTTAACGAAGTACGTTCGCATTGAATTCATCCAATTAAAATTGAAAAAAGCAACGTATGCTAAATGTTCAAATCGGAGTAACGATGTCGTTACCGATGCCCTAACAAGGAGAAGTGGTTCTTCACTACATAGTAGTTAATTATATACTAAATAGTAGAAGAGTACACGCTAAACTATATATGGAATAGATGGTTGATACCAGGTAAAACTGTAACTCAAACAGGGTATTTTTTTCATCATCAAGAACTTCATATTGAGAGTACCTTAAAATAAAAAAAGATCGTGTGGTATTCATATTTATTAAAGACATTGTTTTACCCACGTGTGTATTTCGGGAGCGCCCGAATAGTTTCGGGTCCTTCATCAAGAGGTGAAGTGATGCGTCCCACGTGAGTCACAGTCTTTTAAACATTATCTTGTAAATATTACAATTTTATATTGTTGAAAACGTGAACCTATTACAGATCTACTTCTTGTTACATATCTTAAACTATCTCAGACTTGCTAGAGCAAAGCTAAATCTTACTGTTTCTCATAGAATCACAAGAGTTGACGAGAACCCTACGACGAATGCTAAGCAGGGTGTTTTCAACTGAGATGGGCTTGGCAAGCCTCATGAAGAATGCATGCGTTATGAGATGACTGTTGACTTGCCTTATACACCTAGAGAGCTGTGATTACCACATTTTCATTTATGTTTTTGCATATACTTCTTGAGCTTTAACGCTTGTACAGTTTTTTTTTACACATTCGTGAAAGGATACATGTTCACTGTTTGCTATTGTAATGTTATAGGTGAGCTGAGCAGGCTACGATCTAGGCATATGAATATTATTTAAGCAACTATTGATATTTCTTGTAACCAGTAAGTAAGTGGTTTGATTACCTTCAATGGAAAACATTTCTGTAATAATGATTTTCAATAGTATGTAATAAAGTAAACAAAAAAAAAATCTTTTTACCAAAACGGAGGGTTTGTTTGTGATACGAAGCGTTGGGCGTAGATGTACTGTACATATTTGCTAGTCAAATGGTCTACTGGGTCACCTCATACCAACTAACTTTGATGACAAAATTTGTAAAAAGGTTCAATAAAGTCAAATAAAGTTCAATTGTTCTATAGGTTTTGGAATTCTTATAGTTTGATTCTTCTTTGGTATAGGATGCAATAGATTTATTAATATAATGCTGTGATTTCAATGTGAAATAAGTTTTATAATCCTACGTTTCTTATTACCTATATATTAAACCGAACTTTTTCTTAAAAAACACTGCTGTAGTCAAAAGTTGAAAGCATGCAAGCACACACAATAATACAATATTAAAAAACAAATATAAAAGCCAAATAATTAATTTAATGTTTAATTTAATGTTTAATTTAAGAAAATGATTAATTTAATGTTTTTGCCTACTCAAAATGCTAAATTAATTTCATTTTGATTTTACTTTTGCCGTCGAGCCAGTCCATTGTTCATGTGAAATGTTGTCACAGAGATCACAACATATCATAGAGAAAAGTCTAGAGCTTTCTGTGATGAAATAAGTAATGAATGTCCAATACATATAAAATATGTATTTTTATATGTTTAGCTTTACTGATCTAAACATGTTTCATAAGTCATGCTAGACAACAGTCTGGACAATTTAGAGAGAATAAAAAAACGTTTAATGCTTTTAAGAAGGTATACAATTAATGCTGATGCTGTCAATACTAGTTATGTTTTCTCTGCGCTGCTGCAATCTCTGTAAACACTGAAGTAAAGTAAACCTTGCTGTTTTATAAGCGTAAAAAGAACATTCAAATAATTTATTTTGATTAGGTACACTAATTATAGGTATTTTTGAATTGTTAGGAGAAGCGTGACGCTAGTTACCTTTTCCAATACGTAGAAACTACGCAGAAAGAACAGGCAAGAAACTCTAAGGACACTCTTTTTCAACATGTGTTCTTAATAAGTTTCTGGTTACATTGCTAATACGCGCCAATGAAATATGAGGGCAATGTAACAAATTGTTCTAAAATATAAACAGTCGCGCAAATTATTACAAGGTATATTTAAGTAATAGTAGTCCGGAAGTGACCAGCCACGACCAACTGCACTCGTTCACGAGCATGTCGCACGCGTCAAAACAGTTCTCACATGATTGTATAATTAAAATTTTCTAAATGCAACATAAAAATGGTTTTCAAATTCTTCACTACATGTTATAAAACAAAGTCCCCCGCCGCGTCTGTCTGTTCGCGGTAAACTGAAAAACTACTGAACGGATTTTCATGCGGGTTTCACCAATAGATAGAGCGATTCATAAGGTATATAATTTGTTTGTAGATAGGTTTTGTGTAAATTGGTTGAAATAGGATGATGATTGTTGAAGATGTCTCTGCTACTCGTGTGAAGCCGGGGTGGTTTGCTAGTATAAGATAATGTCAATGTTTTGTAAAATTAACAACGTCAATAATAATTAAATTATCGATGTATTTTAATTAATACATATATAAAAATCTTTTTAATTCGGTTTAATTTTTTGTTAAAAAGATTTTTATTTGATGATTCTTTTTCATCATCAGCTCAGCTACATGATGTGATGATTTCTGAACGCAAATACCTGATAAAGTAATGAAAAGTAAACAGAAACACTATTCGTTCCTACAATTTTCGAAGGTTTTTCTCAATTTTATCAGAATCCCATCATCAGATCCTGACTTCCTTGAAATGGACCACCCTTGAGGTATAAACTATCTAATAAAAAAAGAATTATCAAAATCGGTTCATAAATAACGGAGAGACGGCTGAATAAACATAAAAATATATATATATATATATACGGTCTAATTGAGAACCTCCTTTTTTTCGTCGGTTAAAATACAATTCATCCATATTACTTGCGAAGCTCTGTAAACCTTTTAGGCTAAGGAGCAGAGCTGCAAGTTATTTTTGGATTTGTAGAGTTTCTTTAATGCTGCTGCCTCCGGATAAAAGTTAAAAGTTGTAATAAAAGAAAAAAATGCTTTTGTGCTATCACATTACTTTGATTGGCAGATGTTGGATAGAATTCACTATGTCTAACTAAATTCAGAAGAGAATTGAATACCTCGAATATAGTAGGTTCGATTAAATGTGTATAATTCATAGGTCTGCTCTGAGTCTAACCGTACTTTGTATCTATTAATGAGTCCCCACGATACAGTAGTACAGTAGTTCCCTTTTATTTATAGAATAAAAAAGCTCTGGACAAAACTACTTTTCACACACATTTTTAGCATATTTAAAACTTTATAGCCACACACCAGCAAAAACTCTAGTTAACTCAAAAGGAAGAAAATAATTCTGATGAGTTTTTTAACTACGATAGCTCTTGGCTTTTAAACTCTTTATGATAGTCCACTGGCACAGATTAAGAGCATACCTAAAGTAAGATTGATAACAAAAGTAAGTACATAAGACAAATATGTAAGGCCTTATATGTGATCCTTTACAAACACAACTTTTCTCCTTCGAACTCCTTCCCATACGTCTACTCGTTATGACAATTCTTTTAGTGTTTCTGCTGTCCGGTTATGGAATGCCTTACCGCATTCAATACGCGATAGCCCTTCTCTAAGCGTGTTCAAGCGGTTCAACAATAAATCAGACTTATAATATGTATTAGTATATGTAAGTATATATATTTGTATGTATTTATAAGTATAGGTATTTATATTTCATAATGAGTATACGTGTCGGTATACATGGTATTTATTTAACTGAATTATATCTATTAATTACCATCTCTAATTAGTTTACGCACACACGACTTTGCGTCTAAGTTTTCTACAATCCTCTATTTACTCTAAGGTTTGCTGGAAGAAAACTCAGGTTTGAGTTAAGCTCGCCTTTGTACATACCATTTCCTTGTTTTTTTTAAACTAGTTTTAGTGTACAATAAAGAATAAAATAAAATAAATAAAATAAACTTTTCCTTTAACCTAAATTGTTACAAAATTCTGAGTAAAACATGCTGCATGTATATATTATGTACAAAATGTAAACAAGAGTAAAAATATCTCATCAGCTCGTGAATATTATGCGTTTAATGAAATCTGTACCAAGAAGTGGTCTTATGGACATCTTGACATAATGATGCAACTGAAGGTACAGTCACGTACTTTGATATGTAAACATTAAAATATTTGATATTTCAAAAATAAGTATCTCATGTTGTTTTCAAAATTATATAATCTTCAAACTGGTACAAAATTAGCTATATTTTTTCTTCATAGTAAAGTAAACAAAACACTATTGGTGAATACTACACACTCTCAAAGTTATATTTATGTATGTGTGACAATTTCTTTATAATACAAAGCAATTTTAGAATAATGTAAACACATTGTTTTTGATTATTAATTAATAAAAAGTATACCGCTTCTGAGAGATTGACGCGTATTTGAATTTTTATTTTTTTGATTGATTGGATTTGATTTTGTAGAATCAAAATGTTATTATGTTTAATCAAGATAGTATATGTATCAAAACCGAAAATAATATGTTATTTTTTGACATTTTTATTTAATAATAATTTATATATATAATAATAATTTAATCAAAATATTCATACCATTTACAATCATCTAATTACCAACCATAAAACTTTACTTTTATTATTATTTGCACAAAAATAATGATAAGAGTAATAATTTATAAGGAAAAAATGTCTTCTTCTACAAATAAATTAAAATTGATAATTTAAAGTCTGGTAAGGATTACAAGTTTTCAATTGAAGTTCAGCAAAATAATTCAAAGTGTGTCAAAAGTTGTTATTAAAAACTATCTAACACAACTATCTACTATTTCATATCTGATTCGGTCTGAATCCAAAGCACAGTCATCAAATGGATGAACCTTTGAATAGAACATAATAATTAATGAAAGGAAGTAGCGTTGCCTAATTTAAACGACTGATCTGTTTCATTGTACGACCGTGATTCCAAATATCCTGAGAAAAGTTGGAGTGGGAATCTCTCCCTATTGTACAGGACTAGGCTCAGTATTAATGCACGAAGGCAAATATTAGCACAGACAGACACCGACCGTCAGGAACGAAAAACTGTGGACAAGTCAACTGAGTTTTAATTGCAGTTTCCAGGTAGCGTTTTTTATGGTGAAAATATTTGTACTGCTTTTAATTTAAAGTATTAGACTATTTATTAATTTCCATCGCTCTGACACTGTTGTTTTACTTCTTATGTTAACAAAAATCGATCACCCGCGTTTATGGGTACTGTACCCATTGTTAGAACTGTAACAGAATGTTAAAAAGCCTTCTTCAAGACAATTCTTGAAGAAGGCTTTTTAACATTCTGTAGTAACTGTAACTGAGACTCGTAGTGCTGGAGATGAGAGCATTCAACCATAAACACTCTGAAACCTTATAAATAGTTCTCTTTTATGACCGACTCTTAGAATATTTGAAGATGAAGGAACTTTATATTAGCAAAGCGAACATATCAATTAAAAATAAAACTAATTATTTTCATTTTCAGCATTTGTAAATCAATTTGTTCTTACTTCGATTTCCATCTTCTTATCCTTATTTAAAATATTTTTTAACGTCAAACATACTTTTAAATACATATATGAATATCACCTACAATTTGAAGCCATCAATTACCATTTTTACAATAAGCTTTCACTAAAATTGTAAGATATACTATCACCTCAAATCTTAGTTACTCAGCCATACCCGAAGCAAACGCAAGATTCGTAATAAAACGTGGAAAAATGCTGGCAATGTTTAATCTGATGTCATCATGGATGCAACCCCCGGTGTATTGTTTAGACAGTGCTCCTCGTATTACGGTTCCATGGTTATTTTAGTGTTAATTAATTGCGTTTCACGTACTCGAGTATGAAGGAAGATACATTTATAAGCGAGGCCCTGGGTAATATTTGTGTTATGGAGGCAATATAGGCGTTTATTTAATTTTATCTTACCTTATAACACTCCACTATTCTGCTGATGGATATTTCAGATTAAGGTTTCTGAGTCATTTGACATATCCTGAAAGAGATAGGATAATAACTTAACAGCTTCTCACCCTAGAAGGAGGACAACCAAGCTAGATCGTTGAGCGATACGAGCCTCTTTGGACTGAATCAAGCTAAGGGTGAACGACGGTACCTCGTGATAGATAAGATGGTGATAGTGTTGGTGAATTTATCTCAAAAAAGATAACGCTAATCGTATAATCTGTTTTGTAGTTACACACACTTCTGAAGAGAGCTAAGAGATTTTATCTAGCTTCACCTAGGAGTCTTGGTTATAAATATAGCTATACTTTTGACGTTTGTGTAAATTCATTGATATTATCACTTTAAAACATATTTACATGAGAACGAAAATATGAAAATCAAGATGCATATAAAGATTAGGCGGTTACCGGTGCCCTACAACATTTGCAATATGAATGTCAGCAAGGACTGTTAAAATCCTTATTTAAAACAGAAATAAAAACATGTAGAAAATATGAACATATTTTAATACTTTCTACGTGTTTTTCATTTTTTATTTTGTAAGGTAAGTGCTTGAATAAATGACTATGTGAATGTACCTTTACCCTACACAAGTCTTGAATCTGTTTTAAGTACATACAGAAGAAAGTACTTAAGTAAATATGTGAACGTTCGCTTTATTTTCCGCAAAATAAAGAAAAAAAAACAACGGAATTCCAAGACGCATTATCGAAACACATTTTTCCCATCTGAGGAAGTGCGATAACATGCGCCAAAGGATTTTACGTTCAAACTTTTTGCTACCGTCTGCGGCTCCTTACGTTTATTAGAACTCCTTAATTATGTAAGTTATTTTGCTTTTTTCTTACCCTATTTTATACAGCGTAAAGTTTGGTACTTTTAACGAAATTGAGTACGTTACTACTTTAATAATATATTACACTCAATAAACATTAAAAACCTGATGATTGATAGTAGTAAACTGTTATTGGTTTTCGATATCTTCCGATTAGATCTAAAATATTCAGTGCAAGTAGAATCTATCCGTATAGGTTCATGGAACTAACATAAACAGAAATAAAAACACAAAGTATAAAACTAATTCTGGCTTTATATCTTTAAAAATTTCGAGCCATTTCAGAACTATTTCGTTTAAACGTTAAATTTTAGTAGGTACTGAATGTTTTCATAATATAATACCTTCTAAGTCAGTCATTAAAATTATGGAATTTCTGCCCTTCTCATTTAGAGGAAGTCGAAGACAAGGTTCATCGTTTTGCTTCTGTACTTACGAGCCTCTGCTCTCCTACACCTCCTACGCCTGATTGAAAATTTTCAAAGAGACAGTCTTGTTTCTTTTTTTAAATTGGTTGTTATGAGTATACTTCATAAAACTTTTATAGAGAACACAAGCGGAGGTGCAAGATTAGGCACTGTAATATTTTATTTATTTCAATCTAGACATACATACGGAAATGTAATATTTCAAGGAACTTCTAACGGTAATATGAACATTCATAACAACGATATGTTTACGCATAACACTATTCGTTTTTAAATCAGACCGTCAGTTCTAAATCGTGTCGTGGTAATAAAAAATAACACATCTTAATTCAAAAAGCCTGTCAACGGTATAATAACTTTCTTTAATTTCTATACCGCAGACCATCAAATGTTTAACGAGATCATCTTTATTACAATTTTGGCTTCATTCCAACTTTAGATAACAAGCACGTTCCTGTTCGTTTAAGTGATATTTATATTACACGGAATCAAACGAAACTAATGTCGAGTTGCGTATGAACTGTCTGTGTAAAGAATACGGTAAGCATTTTAAGTATTAGTTTATTCTAGAATGAACCTCCGACGTCATTCCACGTCTTATTATAAATCTATATTACGATAGACGCTAGACTATCGGACTCGGCTCGGTGCCGCCTCGTTCAAGCATAAATAACTTCTTAAATGATTGATAGTGTTAGATTTACACCTCGTTCGAATTCCTCTTGATTGAGTGTAGGCTTTTTGTTATGTTTGATCAGTTAACCGATGGTCTGCCTGATTGGTTGCTATCAAAGTTAATTCTTAAACAAGACTCCATTGTGAATGGCTTGCTTGTATAGAATGATATGCAGCATTATTATTAAATCAGAGAGTTTGGATTTCAAGTTGAAACATTAGCAGCTCAAGATCTGTTTATAAACAAAAATGTAAAAAACCATGAAGTCATTCATAAATTTCGAAGTTTCACATAAAATAGTATTTATAACTATGCTACGTATCTACCACTCTGCGGCCTTAACAACTTTTTTTTACTTCTGGACCAGACCGACGAAAAATCGGATTATTTTTTATACTATTAAGTTGATAAAGCAAGCCTGATGGTAAGCGATTAGCTATGCCAATGAGTGCACTTCCAAACATCAGTGCTTGTATGTAGGACACAATGGGGTTGATATGTCTTTATAGACAAAACCCCGGAACAACGCTTGATTTAAAAAAAAAAAACTAGTGGTGTCGCGTATGATTCTCAACCCTATGGTGACCCTAACCTCCAGCTGAAGAAAAAGTATTACTTACGCTAGATGTGCTGTCATTCGGACGGTTCAAATAGATAAGAATGTATGTTACGTTATTTTGTAATGAGAACACACAATAAGGACGATTCCACTTATTTAGAGATGGAGGCTGCGGTATTCTATTGATTCTGAATCAACTTTATATAGATACGAGTATAAGAAAAAATAATAAAAGTGAACATTTGTGTGCGTTGTAAGCTTTTAACGTTATACCTAATATACGTCTATAATAAAACACAAACAGTAAAACAGGCTACTTCAATAAACCATTATATAATATATGATCTTACTGAGAGTTCTCATAAAGGTTTCGCATGCTGTACTAAAACTTACGAAAAAAAGTATTCTTGATCGTTACCCAAACTGGTCATAAAATGAAACATTACTTTTAAAATGAAGCAGCAGAAAATATTATTTCATCATAATGATTTAAATTACAATGAAACAGTATTCGTAGAATATATGAAATGTTTATGCTCATAGTTTATGGAAATTTATATTTATACATTTTTAATGGCAAAGTTGAACTTGCGAATAAACTATTCAGTAGTTAAAAATAGCTCAGGTATCTGAATAAAAATCCAATCAATGGAAATCATACGCTTACAAGCATCGCAAATCTCTATGTACATTGAAACGTTTGGAACACCAATAAAAATAGACGTCGAAAATCAATACTAAATAATAGCAGAAGCGTTTCGAAAAGTTAGCTTTGGAAGCTGGGAGCTTGGTGCGAGCTTTGTTTGATTGATTGCAACACAAACACAGATTTTTTATTCGATCACGGTTGTTTGCCCATCCGGCGCCGTAGGCTTTACTTTTGTTATGTAACTCCCAGGAAGACTCCAGCAATTTAAATTTTGTTCTCCCTTGATGAACTTACCGTATTAAGGATTTTGGATGGATATAGTACCATCTGCGCTCGCAAACTTCCTTTTTATACTACACCCATCAGTGTCTTGAATTTTTTCAAATTAATCACAATTGTGTAGACCTTTTGAAAACTTTTGGAAATATATTTTGTTCAAAAATGTTCCAACTAACCTGAAGAAATCCGTATCAACAAAATCTGTAAAAAACAAAAATCTAAGTCAGTTTAAAAAAAGACATTGGGGCAAAGTAAAAATCTTTTAATACTTGGGATACAATGAATTGGATGTGTATTTTACTTTATCGCAAAAGTGAGTTTCTTAGACAGGATCCCCTTTTTAATACTTTATAACATACTAGCAACCCGCGCCGGCTTCGCACGGGTAGTAAAGATATCTTCAACAATCATCATCATATTTCAACCAATTTACATAAAACGTTAACCAATTAAACACCTAAACCTTCCTCATGAATCACTGTGTATTGGTGAAAACCGCATGACAATTTGTTCCGTAGTTTTTCAGTTTATCACGAACAGACAGACGCGGCGGGGGACTTTGTTAAATTATTTTTTTTTTGTATGTTACAGTGGGCAAACGAGCCGACGGGTCATCTGATGGTAAATGACTACCACCGCCCATGGGCACCTGCAACTCAAGTGGGAGTAGGGGAAGGGTGGAAGAGGAGCCTGCCGGTTTTATGTGAGGCCGTGGTATCACTCCAGTCGAGCCGGCCCATACGTGCCGAAGCATGGCTCTCCCACGAATATATAGTGATCACAGTATATTGTGAAGCTTTATATGCAGATAATCGAATTTTAAATTTAAGATTTTTTATTAAACTCAATCAACTCAAAAAAAAAACAGCTACTAGGCAAAACAGTTCATCTCTGTTTCTTACAATTTTTTAAACGTGATTTGTTATAGGGCCACTCCCTAAAAACAAACAGTATAAAAATCGTATAAAATTTTTAACACTTACAGACTTTTAAAAAACTAATACCTAAAAATAAATAATAAATATTCAAAAACGTCAATCGAAATCAGTTTTCTCGTTTCGCTACGGAACTGCAGAGAGCGTGCTCTTAAAGCCTTAAAGTCATTATCACGTGCAGAATAACATAACAATTACATCAAACATTTGACATTCCCGTTTAAGTAGTGAGATCACGTTTGCATCACCGGCCAAGAATCTCTGCTATCCAACAACAGAGGGCAATTAAGAAATTTATTGTAATAGCTCTATCTAGGGCGGCCATTACGCTAACGATCGCTAATTCGGGCCTTCAATCTCTAAAAACAAATCTAATATATGGTAGTTGCAGCAGTTTTTCTTTCTTAAACTATGAGATGCACTGACAATTATCATTAAGGAAAAAATAACTCGACTCTAATATAAAACATAGAGTTGAAAGATTTTGAAATAAAGGCAGTTATACTAAGTTTTACGATGTTATTATGGTAATTGTATCAAGAAATATTCACCTTTATTTCCATCGTCATTTTAACAATTTTATATTAATATGCATGTCATTAGCTATTAAAAAAAACTGATTTATAATGATGCATAATTACACACATTGCAATGTTGTCACTCCTACAGTGACTCCACAAAAACACTCAAAATGAGTCCGAGGGCAAAGTAAACTGTCTTAGAACCTACAACGATTTTAATCAGAAATATATTTATCAAAGAACTTAGAAATATTATAAATCTACTTCAGTAATAATAAATTGCAGTAAGTATATAATCTTTATTAGTATATATATATCTTTTTAAACAGTACAACCAGCTTACTAGAATTTAATAACATTCCCATCGCAAGAGATCGATTTGCAACATGTTCCACTTTCCATAAATACTCGAAGCAATATCATGTTTAAGAAATATGCAAGTATCCAAACAAAAAACGCATTAAAGCGCCTAAGTAAGCAACATTATTAAAATCGATTCCGTAGCTCGCAGTGTGTTCGCATCAGATGAGTATAACGCATCCACATTTAAAGATGATTTGTTTAAAATGCTGCAACCAGAGGCTTCGTGATGAATATCGCAGCAGTGTATTGGAATAATGATCCTGCCTTGCACTGTATTCAATGGCATTTTGCATACAATATGGTAGATGGATTTATATTAAAATATGGCCAACGTCAGTGCCGGTTGCTCACAATAAATTATTCATTGCGCACAGTCAATTTTCGTTCAAGATAAACAGATCTTGTATAAGTGTATCAAATTTACAGATGCATCGTGCATCTCATAAATATTCAAATAATATAGATATTGTTCTCTGGTTGTCGGTAATTAGATCGCCCACTAAAGAGTGCTTCTCTTTAGTACATAGATAGTGACAAAGTTTGTAATAAATTAGCTACCTATGTGATCAGTACCGTCTTTACCATAAGGACACACGGGGCACGTGTCTGGGGCCCCAATTCTAACGGGGCCCCATTTAAGAGATTGTCTAAAAACACAACTAAGTAATCAACAGATTGCTTTGATATGTGTGTCAGTTTATCAAACTTACAAAAGCTAATTTAGTGTGTTAAATAAGAAGATACTTTTTTAAGTGTTGATGTAGCTACAAGAATATTACTTAGATTATCTTTACCAATCGTAATAGAGATCGCTTACAGGTAAAGACTACACAGAATAAACTAGAGATGAAAGAAAAAAGAGGTGCGAGGTTCGCTTGCACGAAATTTAGGCCTTTGACCGTGTAAGTACTAAAATGACAAAGGTATGTATCTTCTTGATCTAAACCAGCATGCATACGTTTCTGCTTCTGAATTAGATTTCAGCGTTATCAGTATAAAAATTGCAGGTATAATTAGATACATAATTTAAAGAGAAAAGTATTCGGTCCAAAATGAGTCATTACTCATCATAACTTTTAAACTTTCGCATTCCATGATAATAGAACTATGTTAACGGGAATTAACGCCATCACATATTTAAAAGGTTTTATATACCTTTTAAATACCTGATTTATTTATAACCCCACGACCAGGGTAACACGTAAAGAACGATCTCTCAATCCCGAAGGATAACGAGGACCTGTTTTCAAAAGACGAGTACAACAGACTGTATACAACAAAGTCCCACCAGCCACCCAAATTATATGGTCCGCCTAAAGACATAATTGTAAGTCAAATTGTTTCTCCTACTTGCGAAGCACGTTGCGTCAGTATTGCAACCACTTGTAGGCAAAACACCGTCTTTTATGAAAGACTCACGGCCCTTCATACAAATCATAAAAGATCTGACGTTGGAACCTGATAACAACATGGTGAGCTTTGACGTAGCGTCGTTTTTCACCAATGTTCCAATAAAAGAGTGCTAAAACAGCGTGAAAGACCTGCTGAGAGACAACGAACTGCCTTTCAACTGTATTGATGTACTTAAAAACTGTTTAGATGGGCAACTATTTCCTTTTCCAAGGTTAACATTATCTTTAGATTGATGGTCTTCCAATAAGATGTCCTGTAGCCCCTGTACTTGCCAACATCTGGATGGAAACTTTTGAAGAGAAGGCGCTGAGTCTCTGCCCGAAGACCGTTAGGCTTTGGAAGCGATTCGTGAATGACGACTTCAGTATCGTTAGAGGACACAAACGAGAAGTAACTAACTCCATTCACCCTATCTTGAGGCGAATGGTTCACATATGAAATGGAGGCGGATAGATCGTTGTCCTTTTTATATGTTAATGTAACCGTGAGATCAGATGGGTCCCTGTCACACTGTGTGTACCGTAAGTCTACTCATACGAATAGATACTTACACGCCACGTCTCATCATCATCCCCGACACTTGCAATCTGTTATGACTTCACTTAAGAACAGAGCTTAATCTTTATGACCCTGAACATTTAGAGCGGGAGCTGGATAATTTTCAGGAGGTACTCAAAAGCAACGGATATCAAGTGAAGTGGTTTTCGGTGGGGCGGTGTGTCGGAATCGAACCGACTAAACCCGTCCACCCGCGGCCACCCTTAGGGTGGCATGAGGCGCTGGTACGCGCGCCTCCGCCGCCCGGTTCGCCGACGGCGAATTAGGTCGGAGTGGAGATCGTCCTCCCGGACCCTTTCCGCCGCCTCCTTCTGCAATCCTCACAGAAGGTCGCGACCGCGGTAAAATTCCTGTCGCTACCGGCCATGGAGCGTATGACGGCCGGTAGCGAGAGATCCCCTCCGATGACTGCAGTGAGGGCCCGACGCTGCGTCGCCCAGGCGGAGCAAACCGCCAGCGTGTGCTGAGCCGAGTCCTCACTGCAGTCGCAGTGGTGGCGGGACTCAGTTCCCTCCTAGCGACCGAGTGCAGGTACTTCCCGAAGCAGCCGTGCCCGGAAAGAACCTGCGTCAGTCGGAAGGAAAGGGTCCCATGCTGCCGCCCTGCCCACTCGACGATGACCAGCTGGAGCGTCTCCACGGTGGCAAAGCCAGCACATGGAGCCTCCAGCCGGGACGACCAACGAGCCATAGTGGCTCGGCAAGCGGCCTCACGCCATTCTCGTACCTCTTCGGGAGTCCCGGCCAACGCCGCCTCCGACGACACGGTGCGGTATCCGCGTATGGCTCTAACCGCCATAACCCTCTGAGGGCGCCAGAGGCGCGCCCTATTCTGGGCGGTCAGAGCCTCCGCCCACACCGGTGCACCGTACAGTGCCATTGACTGGACAACTCCCGTGTACAGCCGTCTCGTAGCGACGCTGGGTCCGCCCAAATTGGGTAAGAGTCGCCCAAGGGCGGACGCAGCGCCGACCATCTTTGGAGCAAGCTGCAGGAAGTGCTCGTCGAAGCGCCACCTACCGTCAAGGATCAGGCCCAGATATTTTATGTGGGCCTGAACCGGTACGAGGACCGAGTTGACCTCTATAGAGGCGCCAGGGGGTGGACCACGACGGGGCCCATGAAATAAAATAGCCTCCGTCTTATCAAGGGCCACCCGCAAACCCAGCGCCTCGATGCGCCCGACCACCAGAGAGACTCCCCTGGTAGCCAGGCGCGCCGCCTCCTGAAAGTGGATGGGGTGACCCCCGGGCTGTGACCAACGTGTCATCGGCGTAACAGATTACGCCGAGCCCGGGGGGGGGAAGTTGCCTCGAAGGGCCCAGTCGTACCCCATGTTCCACAGGAGTGGTCCAAGGACAGACCCCTGCGGAACACCGCACGACATGGGCCGACGACCCAAAACTCCATCTCGGTCCTCATACATGACGGTACGCTCCACCAAATAGTCTGCCACTAGCCGCCTCAGGTACCCTGGCACTCCGTGATAGTGGAGTGCTTCCCTGATGCAGCTGAATGGCAGAATATTGAAGGCGTTGGCGATGTCCAAACCTACATGCCCTATGTCAAGGGAGTTACGGCTACGATTGGGTCCGTATTAAAGGAGCACTCCATCCCGGCAGTATACACATCAGGCATAAAGGGTCACAACATCGTGGATACATCGAAGGATGTATTGCCATTGCAAACTTCAAGTGTCTATAGAATAGACTGCAGCTGCGGTAGTTCCTACATACACCAAACGAAGTAGACTATTGATGAAAGTCCATTAATCACGTGATGTATTTTTAGCAACTTTTTAACCCCTCCACCCCCTGGTGCTACGTCGTGAGGTTTTAGAATAACCCCACTTCCCCTCTCCAGTGATAAGGTGCATACCACCTTGCTTTTATACGCATTTGGATAAACAATAGAATAGGGATACATCGGTTTGCTTACAGAATAAGTACATGCGAATCAAATTTATCAAAAATATCGAAAATGTACGGGTGAATGAAGAACCATCTACCTCACGAATACGACGACGCATACAGGTGAAATTTACGTGATTTGTGGTCAAAATTGATAATAATGAAGTTACTCTGATTAAAAATGAGTAACCCACATTAACAAAAAGACATATTGGGACACTTATTTTGATAGTTAAAACGTTCTACAGTTTTTATTTCATTATCCATGCATTTGATAAAGATAGCGATTGTATATTGGACTAATTATTGTTTCAATCACGTTTGATTTTTTATTTAGTGAATATTAGGATAAAAATATTATTTATTCCATACTTTCAGGTAAATGTATTTTTTACCAAACAACTAAAACGTTTACATTGCTTACGATTGTGAAGTCACATAGCTTTAAACAAGGCTATATGTACAATCTCGCTACTCTTGGCTGCGCGTTGTTATTATTATAAAAATTTATACTTTATAAGTTAGTACGCTACCAACTATTATACCTACAAGCATAATCAAGGAAAGATTCGCTACTCTATACATTTTTATATAACTTTACTATAATTTACTATTTACGTTTGGCTGTCTTTCCTACGTACTCAGTTAACTACTAACTTAACTACTTAACAACTATCTTACAGTGTACAAGCTAACTGGCCTGTAGATTTATGGTCCTTCGAGCCGGGATTATTAGTTTATTTTTATTTTCATAATAAAAAGGTTTATGCTCAACCACACTTAACCCGTTTACTATGCATATCTGGAAAATACAATTCAGTAACTTTCATATGAAACTAAATTTGGCTGCGTCCAATTGTTTCAATTAGTCGGAAATAACTTGTGATATTTTACTTAATGGGTGAATATAATAAGGGCAACACTCGATTTCAATTCTTATTTACACAATTTCGGGAAATAACATTCTATGAAGACGAATAACCAAATTATTTCCAACAAGAGTTGTTTCACTTTATCTATCAATATAAAAAGATGCTTCTAGAAATAATAAACAGTTCGTAACTAACTATAGAAACTAGCTAGATACATCTATCAGTTTATTTTATTTCTGTGGGAAGACCGCAAACAGGCTTCATGAAAATGTGAAAAACACGGAAAACTGAAGAACACAGAAGTAGTACAGAAACAATGGAGTATGCGGCTAAAATTAAGCTCTAATCAGAAGATAATGTCTTAACTATGAATATTTAATTCAAATTGGTATAATCTGCAGTGCACATTCTGTCAATCGCGCCAACTGTCAAACTATTGACAGTTTTGTCACAAGCGCTAAGGTCACATTAGAAATGTTAATATGGTCTTTAAGTTTTCTTAAATTTTCTAATTTCACATTCAACTTTCTTATTTTTTTCTTTCATAAGAACCTTCTTCTTACAATAACAAACACAAAGAAAAGGATTAGCGAAATCGGTCCAGTTGTTCACGCGTGATGCCGTGACCAAGGGAAATAGGGATTAATTTTTATATATATAGAGATAGATATGTACCCGTATTGTATTTAGTAACATATAAGTATGTTTATTGAAAAAAGCGCGGGAAACACAAAGCCGTGAAGACGTGCTTTTGAACCTTTTTATTTTAATTATTATTTTTTCCTAAATTTAACATAAATTTGGATCAGAGGGTGATCGTAGTTTGTATGTATAGTAGTGTAGATATTAATTTTGTGTATTTATTATATAGTACAAGAAGCTTGGTGTAAGTTCCCTCCAATTTTATTAGGCCGCCCATTTTGGACCCCGATCCCGGGGGAACGGTTCCAGATATAGGTTTTTCAATAACTGTTTCCAACGAGGAATCTGGCATGGAAACAGATACATCTATCAGTGTGGGAACTAATAGCCGTAAACGTTTAGCTGTAGATAGGACTTGTAGAACTTGTAACAAAAAAAGAAGCCGTAAACGACATCGCCAAGGAAAAGAGCATAATAAAGATGAATGTCAATGATTAAAAGATGTTATTAGCAAAGATACCTCAACACCACCAGTTGCGAAGGATTCAATCTCAACCAGTCAGTCAGTATCACAAAGTCAAATCTCTCCTGTACAGTCTCAGTCGGTTGCCAGAATGTGTTACCATTCTTCCGACGCGGCGCCGTACGTCGTACATATTCAAAAAACGTCACAGAGTCCCAATGACAGTGTATCCCTACACCCCATAACTTTTGGAAATTTTCTAAAAAATAATTCAATACACAATATCGTTAATGGAAGTCTGAAACGCATTGGTCGTAACAGGCTTGCATTAGCCTTTGCTAAGTATGAGGATGCCAATGCAATACTAACTAATCCGGCTTTCGAATTAGCTAATTATAAAATTTTTATACCATCTTTCTCAGTCATCCGTATGAAGAGGTGATTGAAAATATGAATACTCCAGTTGGCTGCGGTCAAATTCTTAAAGTGCGAAGAATGAAAAGAAAAAGTATTGTGGATGGTCAAATGGTTCTGAAACCAACAGAGACAGTAGTTATAACATTTGATGGACAGGTCTTACCCAAAAGAATTTTTATTTGCCATACTGCCTTACTTGTGGATTTATATATTTACCCTACAATACAATGTTATAACTGCTGTCGGTTTGGCATGTTAAAGTGTTAAAGTACAATGTCGGTCACAACCAAAAGTTTTAAATGTGGTCAGGGTCACACTGGAGATAGCTGCTCTGTATTGGAGGAGGATGTTACATTTGTTTGTGTAGAGGTTCCCACTATGCTATCAGTAAGAAATGCTTAGAGTATGAGAGACAGAGAGCTATTAAAGACAGTATGGCTAAGAGCTGTATTTCGTATGCTGAAGCCTCTAAGATACATGCCCCAATTTCTCGTGTAAGCTATGCTGATACCCTGCTATCTTCTAATATAAGCTCATCTACAATAGCCCCTCAACGTGAAAGTTCAGCTAACCCTACTATGAAAACTTCATATTAAAAACAGTTTTTTTAAAACCCAAATCACAAATCTTCAAAGAGCTATGATAAAGATGCTCATAATGAAATCATTAGAGATTACAATACTCCTTCCTCTTTCAATGGCTGTGCTTTAACTTTTAAAGATGATAATTTAGAGAATTTGAGTACCAAGGAGTTGATTATTGCTTTGATAAAATCTTTATCTCAATCCGATCTGTTTTTACCGTCCAACGCTGCCCCTGTAATTGATGCTATCACAAAAAAATCTAATTATAATAATAATGGACAAGCTTGCAAAGGTAATTCAGTGGAATAGTCAAAGCGCTGTTCCCAAAAAAAATGTTTTTTTTTTTTATTAATAAACATGAACCTTTTTTATTTGCTATACAAGAAACTTGGCTGAAGCCAGGTTCTTTGTTTAAGATTCCAGGCTATGCTAGCCTAAGGGAGGACAGCTCCTTCCTTTTACCCATTTCCCTATTGCACCACATTCTAGTGGGTTTTCTGTTGTCGCTGCTACTATTAATGATATTTGTTTTGTATCTATTTATATTCCACATCCCTCATCGGCTATTCTCAATTAAATTGAAAGTATTATAACCTCTCTTCCAAAGCCCTTTGTATTGTTGGGTGACTTTAACTGCCAACATAATTCCTGGGGAAGTTCTTCAACGAATAGTTATGGGAACATTCTAAACGAGCTTATAGATACCCATAATCTTTGTATACTTAATACTGGCCTGCCTACGCGCCGCTCAAGCCCTGGACATGGTCCTAGTGTACCAGATCTGAGCATCTGCACTCCAAACTTAGCATCTACAATTACTTGGTTTCCTTTACAATCTACCCATGGCAGCGACCATTATCCACTGATACTCACTTTTCCTTTTTGCGTCAATAGCTCATCTGCCCGCTCACCTCGCTTGAAGTATAGGCTGGGTGAAGCCGACTGGGAAAAATATAAATCGATAGTTAACGCCAATATTTCTAGTCTCCCAATTGTCTGTAAGGGCTTTGAACCCCAGTGCGCAGAATCCTTAACCAAAACATTAATAGTAGCGGCTGATCAAGTTTTTCCTGTTAAAAATGCATCCCTTGGATTCATTGCTTCTCCACCCTGGTGGGACAAGGAATGTATAGAAGCGGTAAAAGCTAGAAAAGAAACAGAATTAAAATATTGTAGAGAATGTACTGAGGAAAATTTCGATCATCTTTCTCAGATTATAAACAACACTAAAAATCTTTTTAGAAAAAAGAAATCTGACAGCTGGAAATCCTTCTGCTTGTCTATGTCTCCTAATGTTCGGCCATCTATGGTATGGCACAATATTCGGAGATTTAGATCTGCCTTTTCTGAAACTTCCTCCAATTTCTTACCTACTTCCTTAACTAATATTTTTTTAGATAAAATAGCTCCTCCTTCAGTTCCAGAAAAGATATTTCTTCATAATGTACCTCATAATTTGTCTGGTCTCAACAGCCCTTTTTCACTATCTGAGTTGATGAGAGTGTTATCTTATATTCGGGACTCAGCGCCAGGTAGTGACGGAATTCCTTATTTTTTTTTAGTTCATCTTAGTGATGAGTCTTTATCGAATCTCTTAGACTTAATTAACTCGATTATGATTTCTGGTTCCATCCCGTCCGACTGGAAAATACAAGACATGATCCCGATTCTTCAACCTAATAAAAGCCCTTCTGAAGCGTCATCATATCGTCCTATAGCTCTATCCTCAGTATTCATGAAAATCGTTGAGCATTTAATCAAAATTCGTCTCGAATGGTTCATAGAGAGCAATAACTTGTTGAGTAAGAATCAGTTTGGGTTTAGACGGATTAAAAGTACTATGGACAGTATAGCCATTTTTACAACGGATATACGCATTGCATTTTCTGATAATACCGCTGTAATGGCAACCTTTTTAGATATAAAATCTGCCTATGACAATGTTGTTTTATCCATTTTTTTCAAGAAACTTAACTCTTTAAATGTTCCTTTTATGTTAACTAATCTGATTATGAGCTTACTGTCAGAACGGAAAATTAAGTTGTCCCTAGAAAATTCTAGTTCAGTATCTAGGTTATTGTGGAAAGGCCTCCCTCAAGGATCAGTGTTAAGCCCCATTTTGTATAATATTTATACATACGACTTGGAGTCTTCCTTGGATTACGATGTCCGATGTCTGCAGTATGCGGATGATTTACTATTATATTATGTTCATAGATCATTCAGTTCTGCCTGTACATCGCTAACTGCGTCTTTAGACCTTCTTAAACAAGATAACAACGGTCTTGAAATATTCTCAACTAAAAGTTCAGCTATGTTGTTTTCTAAGAAAAGACTCCTTCCTCCAATAACTGCATTATATAATCAAGCTATCCCGGTAAAAAATAATGTCAAATTTTTAGGTATTGTACTAGATTCCAAGTTAACTAGGGTATCTCACTGTGAATACATAACAAACAGATGTGAGCGTAATTTGAATATCCTTAGGTGCCTCTGTCGGGCGTGTGGTGGGGGGCACACCCATTTACCATGAAATTAATGTACAATGCATTGATTAGAAGTGTCCTTGATTATGGTACTTTTTTTATTAGAACCGAGTAACAAAGCTGCATTCAAAGGTTTAGATTTGATTCAATCGAAAGCTTTGAGAATCGTTTCCGGTTGTGTGAAGCCAAGCCCAATTAATGCGCTACAGGTAGAATGTGTAGATCCTCCTTTACATCTTCGTCGGCAATACCTGTCTGACAGATTTATATTCCGTTGTTCCCAACTATCAAATCATCCCATTCATCAAAAACTCCAAAAACTTTCTCAGATAGTACACACATCTAAGTTTTATAAACACAATCCTACTCCATATTTAGTAATAAGTTATGATAAAATGATTTCACTTCAAACTCCAATTTATAGTTCCCTTTGTTTTCTGTTGTTCTGTGGCAACTTCGAATCACTTATATTGTCACCAAATATACATTACTCATTAGGTATTAGTAAGGATGATCCTCAGGCAAATTCTTATATTTCTTTCTTATATTATATTCAACTGTATTAGAGATAATTTATGGAGAGACTTTCATTACATTTTTACAGATGCTTCGAAACTTTCTACTACGGGACTGGTTGGAGTGGGAGTGTTTCATTCTCAATTTAATAACGCATTTAAGATCAAATTTCCTCCTGAAACTTCAGTTTTTATTGGAGAATGTTATGCTATTTTTAAAGCTCTTGAGTATATCATTTCCAACAAATTTGCATTACAAGCTTTAGGCAGAATTTTATTTAAAGGTGATATATATACTATTATCGTTGATATTAGGGATTTACTTTTAAAGTGCTGTAACCTAAATTTAATTGTCTATTTAGCATGGATACCAAGTCATTGTGGAATCGTAGGAAATATGATGGTAGACCACTTAGCTAATGAGGCTGTACAGGATGGAGTTGAAGATCCGTATATAAATTACTACCATGACACGGTTTCTTTGCCATCGATTTATCTAAAAGAGCGTAGGGAGAATCTTTGGGCTGAATCCAGCTGTTACAAAGGTAAACATTATGCTAGGATCCAGTCAAAGATTCCTTCAAAGCCTTGGTTCCCTCATTAGAATGAGACTTGGTCATGTATGTACTCCAGCTCACCTTGCCAGATTCCAAATTGTCAACCTATGCGAGTGTGGTGAAGTGGGAGATTTGAATAATTTATTCTTTTCTTGCCCATTATATGATAATTCAAAATTAATTTCTTCCTTAATTTCCATCGGCATTCCACTTCCTTCATCTATTCTCCTACTTTTGTCTTCCAACACTCCTGATGTATATAATATTTTAGACTCTTTTATAACAACCCATGACTCTTTAAAAATATAAATATGTATATTAATTTGTTCCTTTTCTCCTTTTGATCCAGATCCTATCCAAATTCAAAATTTCCTTTTATTTCATATTGTTTCCCTACCTTTTACTTGTTAGTGGCGATACGAACCGTGAGCCATGAGAGAAAAAAAAAAAGGATGTTTATTAGCAGTCTGGTTTCCACAGTAAGAGACGGGCGTGTGTGAAGTGCCTCAAGTTTTTACTATTACTATTGAAATGAATATACATACAGGGTGTTACATGTTACAAAAGGGTGTAGTCATGTTTTAGTAGACCCTGTGAATAACGTTAAGCGCTAACTATTTTATGAAAATTCATGATTTTTAATACCGGTATCTTAGTTTGAAACTGAAAAAATAAACTTGAAAATTGACCGATAAAGCCAATATTTCGTATGAGAGAGGGCTGACATGAATGAAATTATAAATGAGTATTTAATATCAAGGATGTTGATAGAATGTCCAGGTTTTTCTGGAAATGTCTGCATAAAAGAATTAAAAAAACTTAATTTTCATGTCAATTTTAATGACTTTCATTGAAAATGACATGAAAATTAATAATGAGTTATTTAAAAATGCGCACCTACATTAGATAAAGCATTTTTTAGCATAACAACCTGTATTTACATATATTTAAATAATGTACTTAATTATGTTTTTGGTGCTGACAGTACTATTTTGACAAGTCTTAAGCGAAGTTGGCGCTGTCGCGATTATCTTCTCATTTAGAACGCATATTAGTTAAAGAGATAGATTTTTGTTTGTGTACTTTACAATTTATGTGACACAGATAACGACCGAAAGAGCTGTTATGTACATTGGGGATAATAGTACCTACATTATTTTTAAACGTTGTCTGAACCAAACGTTTCGTACGATTTTATCGAAAGTGCATTGATCGAATTTTCTTACACAATAAAGGCTTTCTTCATTTAAAATTAAAGAAAACTTTTTAAACTATGGCATTTCAAACTGTACACAAAATTTTAACCAAATTAGTTTATTTCTTAAGATTTTTTTTTGCTTCATAATTTTACATATGCTGTTAATCACGGAGAATATTCCAGACAATGGGTGAATAAGCACAGCTTGAAATTAGAATGTCTTAATTCAACTTTCTTAACTTTATTAGATATTCATTTTCGATACGTATACAAAAAAACTTACATGAACATGTGTAAAATTTAATTTAGTGCATTATTTTGTTACTTAAATGAACTAGTTAGTTTTAGTGTTTTCATTTAATGGGATAATCCACTTAGCATTAAGGTGTTCTAAAAAAATTTACCATTAAAACAAACAAATTTACAATTCACTTCACTAATTGAGAGCATTGGGATATTCTAGTTTTATAGATAAATTGTCATGTTCTCTGATAAGTTGGACATTGTGTTTCATAATTTTTGCTGCTGAGATCATAATTATATACAATACAACATATCACTCAGTTCATATTATTAGAAGTGAGCACCAGGAATTGTGTGAAATTGTTCCTAATTAATATTACAAATGTGACTTCTCTTCCATCTATCAAAAATAAAACTTGAAGTATGAGTAAGTTTCCAAAATAAAAAACCGGAAAAGTGCGAGGCTGACTCGCGCACCGAGGGTTCCGTAAGCAAACAAACTTGTATGTACTCGTAGATAGTACGTCCATCTCGGGAATCAATTCTCGAAGACTTTCGCCTGTTTTTTTCAAAAGACAAACTTAACTTTGTGGTTGCTATGTACGACAAAGTCAACAATTCAATAAGTTTTTAATCACAAAAACTATTTTTTATGTGATATAACAACAAATCAACGACTTTCGGATTTCCTTTCCTTTACTTGTGCTATTAGCTTTACCTTGCTTCTTACCTTTCATGATTCTAGGTCAATGGGAATTAGGTTATGATTTACATGCGAAATGTTAAAATTTCTTAAAATCTATGGCTTAATGGCCGTATCTTTTGATTGCGTTAACTTAGAAGCTTGATTTTTTACAACTTCAAGGGGTCGCTGTCATAAGTATTTGATGTTAGTTTCAACTTGATGCCTTCAAGAGTTCCTGAGGAAAAGGGTCTTGACAGACAAACAGACAAACAGACAGATATAACAACAAGTTAACGACTTTCGGATTGTTTCCTTTATTTGTGCAGTGAGACCTTGCTTCTTACCAAATTTCATGATTTTAGGTCGAATGGGAAGTACCCTATAGGTTTTGATTTACCTGCGAAATGTTCAAATTTGATTTTGTGACTGCGATGACTTAGAAGCTTGATTTTTATACAGCTTCAAGAGACCGCAGACTTATGTATTTGGTATTAATTTCAACTTAATGCGTCCACTGGTTGGTGAGAAAAGGTCTTAACAGACAGACAGACAGACGGACAACAAAGTTATCCTATATCTAAGGGTTCCTTTTGAGGAACGGAACCCTAAAAAAGGTACAAGCAAGCACGAAAAAGCGTTAAAGTGTTTCAATAAGTACTTATGACTGTTCGTTGAATATAATTTTCACAAAATCAACAACAATAAATATCATTGACTCCGTACATTAATTAAGAGCAGCTTTAAAATTTGGTGCTTGTAATATGAATAACACAAGCCCTATCTCTGAAAGGGTAACGCAGTGAAAGGTACCATATATATCTATTCAGAGAGATAAATACATTGGTATATAAAATTTGTGGCTGTCAATAGCTATATCGGGGTTATGACGAATAGCAAGTTTTACTAGCTGTCCATTTGACGAATGTTGAACATGACCTTACAATTTATATCGTAGATCCATAAATCATTCTTGAACGCCCGATCAAAACTGACGTGAAGCTCTCATACTTGTAAGCTCTCGAGACGTAACGAACCAACTTTTTTTCCGTATCGTAAGTGTTTGCTTCGGATGAATAGCAATAAAAAGTTTATGATTATGGCTTTCATGGAAGTAAAATTGTGTGATCACAGAAAGGAGTTAAAGACGTGAGGCAGGAAGCATTCAGTAGATACTCTTTTGATATCTTGAGAAAATAGACTCTTTTTTATTTAATTTATTGGTCCGTGTTCAAATTAATGCCCTATTCAAATACGTTCAACGCATAGAAGATACCTAAATAACACTTCATTATACTAAGTTAAAGAGGTTAACTAAACAACCTAGTTTTAACATACAATGTGGCTTATAAAATGTTGACGGGAAATATACTATCCATTTTTGGACTAATTCCACGGAAAAAAACAAATGTCGAAATAAACGAACCGTAAAATCACTTAAAATATCTCTACATATTCAGTTTTTACAACGTCCAGTATATATTAAACATTGTTCAAACAAAAACATTTCCAACATGCCTAACAAAAAAAAAGAAAAATGTTATTCCAGTACACGCAGTACAAAAGACCCTAGCATACAAGTAATGTTTCGTTCACTCTGTAGCTGGCAATAATGACGTGGACTAACAAATTGGCACGCGAATCCTGAACAAGTGATAGATGGGCCCGCGACGTGCGTTCGAAACAAAGGCCAAAGTGTTGGTTGCAATCACATAGCCTATTCAACAAATCAAAGAGTTAATAAACATATTGTGGATATCGCATTTTTCTTTCGTGATAAAGTACATAGACTTTGTATGTTCAACACATTTTAAACTAGTTTACACTCACAGCTTCACAAACATGATAAGTATGTACTGCAGAATTTATTTTTGTATATTACAACATATTTTTAAATTTTTATATTATTTTTTATATTTTTACATTATAATAAAACATAATTATTTAAAAAAAATAGCAAAATGTCATTATCATATTGCATTTTAAAATTTTCTTTATGAAAATGTTTATGTGCGACAGTAAATTTAATTAAGAATGTAATTTAGAAATGTTTCTGGTGATACGATTATATTAATAATTACGTTTTTTCAAAAATTTAGAGTGTTACTCAATCAATTAGCCTATTCTAGTCCACTGCTGGACATAGGCCTCTCCCAATATGCGCCATGGCACCTAGTCCTTCGCCTTCCACATTCAGTCCCTCCCAGCTATCTTCCTCAGGTCGTCAGTCCATCTGACTGGGGGGCGTCCTACCTTCCGTTTACCGATTCGCGGTCTCCACTCTAAGACCCGTTTACCCCAACGGCCATCGGTCCTTCGGCATACGTACGGATGGCCTCATCATGAATTTTATTTTGCAAAGAGCGTGCGCGCTGTGCGACTTTTAGTTTGTGGACTGGCCTCACCGTTAGTGTCCACGTCTCGGCACCGTAGGTCATATCAGGTAGGACGCACTGATCGAATACCTTTGTTTTGAGGCATTGCGGTAAGGGTAATGAGAAGACTCGACGAAGTTTGCCGAATACTGCCCAACCTAACTGGACTCTAATGGCGATTTCTTTGTAGAGTTGTTTCTAACGAACTGGATAACCTGGTAGATATTCTTAAACGAATTCGAACGTCGATCGTTCGACTTCAATCTTGAAAATAACGTTGGTTTTGTCCAAGTTCATACCAAGACCGTCGCGTCGGATGCTTCATTTAGGCTGTGCATCATGTCACCTCCTAGCTGCTCCAGCAACTCTGCTACTAAGACGATGTCAGTGCCTTGAAGACGTCCTCAAGCGCGTTGGTGAATAGTTTGGGGGATATTATATCTCCCTATCTAACGCTACGCTGCAAGCTAATGGGATTGGTCCTCTGGTCTTGGAGCTGTACAGTCATCGTGGCGGTGTCATATAAGTTTCTCATTGTTGTTATCGTTGCAATGATATTTTAACGTGTGCTAGGGAATTATTCCTCATAATACAATAACATAAAGAAAAGCTGTTAGCCACCAAGGTTAAACAAGGTGATAATTGAAAAATATTTTCACGTTCTGAGTTTTCATCTTGTAGAAGAATCAATGTAATTTCTAACGTTTTCTTTTTTATGTAAATAAGTTGCCAAAGAAGTGTACTGTTCGCCTGTTGATAAGCGATTGGTGTTGTCTAATGGATACATGTATCATAAATTATGGCGCTAGTGCATTACTGAATCTGTCTTGCGACGAGGTGACTTGCGTCGCCCGTCACAGACCAGGGGTTCGTGAAGGAAAAAGAAAAAAAGGTAACCCACATTCAGCGCTCCTTTAATGTCCAATCTCGCGGCCGCCTCACGTCTTAGTCCAATATGGGGACACTGGCCTTAGCTGATTAGATCCGTGGTCTTTTGATGTGGTCTTCTGTAGGATAGGGGCCAGTCGTAGCCTGCAGTGATTTAGAAGGCTCGTGTAATCTTGGTTCGAGACGAGGACTGGTAGAACTACGGCAGTCGCGAAGCGTACTTGATTTGAACTTACTGAGAGTTGGTGCTAGGAGCATGAACGAGAATGTGCTCCTCGTTTCATATTTTTGGATAGTAGTTCGTAGTATCGGGGTTAGTTTGAGATTTATTAAAAGCACGAATATACAGTTAGTTTCATATTTAATATAGTTTTCATATGAACATAAACAATATTAATTAAAAGCAAAAAAAATCCTTGTTTTCTTTATTTTAAACATGAAAATGAGGGCCAATTGCAACAAAAGCATTATTGATGTGGCCAACAAATCAACCATAACCTATTTCAGTTATTATTTTTTGTAACTGGTCATCGAAAGGCTCAAAAGAAACCGGGGGTTCTTCCCGTCGTTACCACATCCGATCAACTTATAGTTTTGAAGTAAACCGCATGGGCACGCGAGCAAAACTCATTCAGCCAATTAGGCGTAGACAGTGTTGCAACCAATCATCGTTTGACACAAGTCAAATTGGAGTTTGAGCATTTCGGTTTGATTGATACAAATCGAGGTCATCGACTGATTTATCAGTCCTCTATTCTGAGTTGGGACGAGTAATTAACTTCCATTACAGCTTGTAGCTTTTATTGAGACAGATACATAAAACGGAATTGGTTTTGTTATGCACAGGTTGTTTAGTGGGTGATGTTAATTTATTATTCGTAAAGAAAATTGGCTAAAAGCCTTTAAACCTTATACCTTACACCTCACTACACAGATTACTTACCTTACAGTAGATCGCATATGAATTATTAATGTTTCAACTTTATGCGCCCTGCCTTTAAGTTCTTGTATAGACTACTGATTAATAAATAATTCTAAGATTTGACACGATGCCAAGGTAGTGTGACCTAGCAAGGCTTTAGCCTATGTAAATTAAAATGATATATAAATAAAATCACTAATACCGTATGGATACAGTACACGTCATTTATTAATAAAAAATACTAATATCGTAGTGAAATCAAGCTTAATGAAAATCAAAAGTAAACACAGAACAATCTTACAGCCATAAAAGATGCTCATAAACCGACATCCGAAGGAAAATGGCCGTGAAAATATAACAATCAATCATGTTGGCATGTTTTGTTGTGCTCAACGGATGCCAGGAGATTATTTACATTGAATTGATGAGCATCCCAGAGGCTAACACCACCTGACCTTAGCCTTACCATTTGTGAAAGTAATGCAGACTATAGTGAGCGAAAAAACTACTTACGCATATCTTGAATACCTTGTTTTTCTGTAGTGTTGTTTGCAATAAATATAGTAAGATGATTGCTGTAATTTATTTGCTGCACAACAGGTTTTAAAAGTATAATTTGTTGCGAAAATAATTATTTATGGTGTAATTGGTATATTGATTGAAAATAATTCATATTAGGAATTTATCGATTTAAATATACGAATAAATAATTTAAAAATGTTTTTCAAATAGAATTTAAATAAGTTATTTATACACAAAATAATAAATAATAAAAATAGTAAAAATATAGAAAATAATGGAAACAATATAATCTAGGGAACCAAGTTACCTTTAGTCCTAAATTAAATTTACTTAAATTCTGTTACGAAGAGAAATTATAAATATGTGTTTTACTAAACTGCAACAGAAACTATTATTACTATACATATATTGCTTACACATAAATCAGAAGATCTGAACAAAACTCAGTTGTGTTCGCATCATAAATCAATTAAACCGTTCACGATCAACAAACCAACGGTCAGTAATGATACCAGTAATGAAAGCACTAGATAAGATATTTGCGTCTCAGCATATTAATGAATGTTGCGACTAGTCGTAATCAATTTATTTCAATATTGCCAATGGGACGCTCTGTGCTTGTTAGCCGCCATTAATATGAATTTTAACGCTAGGGCTGGTACTGGATAAGATGACCTAGTTACATAAATACATTATTATTTTAATATAAAATTAAATGCACCAATTGAGATAACATTTGGATTGCACTAAAAGGATCTGACACTTGCAGAGAGGCGATAATTTCTTTGTTATTGCAATTGAATACAGGTGACGAAACATAAATATATTTATTTTGGGTTGATAAAGGGTGTTTAGTTCTTTTAACAATAATCAAATCGTCTACTTTAGAAAAAACTGTCAGTCGTAGGACTGCACGTTAGAAGTGGAACACACACATCTGTATGTATGTATCTGAGCGTGACGGTCACACGAGTTTAGTGCTTTGTCCCCATATTAAAAGTGCCCAATGTACCTAAAGAAGTTTTAACTTTAAAATCTAATTTACCCTTTTAATATTACGATTTTGGTCTTTAAAAATCATATAAAGTTGTAGGCAGAACTAGAAGAAAAGGTTTTAAAATATAAAAGAGAATCACTGTGCTTAAGATGTGTATATAATATTGCACAACTTCATCAACATAAAATAGACATGATATAAATAGCTTCTGTCCTGCAACCTTATCTAACTCACATCTCTTACTTACTTATACCAAATGACATTAGAAAGTCAATGTAGTTTCAATACAATGTATTGGAGGTAAATATCGATATCTATTTCGATGATCAGATAATGTTTAAATGTAGTTTAAAATAATATTGATTAATATTAAATCCATTTTTGTTAAAAGCTAAATTTTAAATTGGTTCCTATCTCCTCCATACATGTATTTATATTTGTTCTAGATTTAGTGTCGCCTGATAATAGTTTTGTAGTTTTAGATCCAAACTAAATAAGTATATTTTACTACATAATATATATATCGTATATATAAGAAGCCTTGAAGAAACAAAAGAGTTGAAACCGCAGTAAGTCACGTAATAAAGAAGGTCAATTTCAAAATTTTTATTGTTTTACTAATGTTAAAGATACGTATACATTATTCAGTGCATAAACTGCAGCCTATATATCTTTTGGTAAGGCCAAATGCATTAAATAAAGACCAAATATTGATTAGATCATAATACATTATTTATATCATACGCTTAATGTTGGATTTGGATTACGCTGCTGTAAGGTGTAGTCTTACTTATTTATTACTTAAACTATTAAAATAAAATAAATTGTTCGAAGAGGTAACCCTATACGTCATCTATTCGAATTAAGGCAGAACATGTGTGGCATCTGCGTAAATGCATCGGGACGGGCCGATCGTAAATACTGGTATCTGCTTTAACAGGAACATGTATATACTGGACCATTACAGGACACGTCGACAACGGTTTACTGTGTAATCCCATGTCACTCCATTATATACTTTATATGTGTTCTGTTATTCTACACAGTTGTTGTAGAAAAACGTTCGCATTTTTCAACAACGCTTGTGTAGATATTAATTATCAATCTTAAGATTGTTGCTAATTATTTACCAATAAATAATTAATAATATACCAGAATATTATATTTTACAATTATTTTAGTATGCATTCGCACAAGTTTAAGGACATTCCTTTCTGAATTCGTCGAAATAGTAATTTTCGTTTAAGATGTAACGCTGGAAATTAATGTGATGTGACATATATGGATACAAGACTTATATTTTGATGCATGATATACATTGTTTTTTAGGGTTGTCAAATATTTTAATTGGATAATTAATAATTACAAATTAAAATACGAACAAACAAATGTTTCTTTGTCGGCACCGGCCACCGCTTATGTACTTGTATATGATCACATATATCGCATTATGCGGGACCGTCCCATAATGCCAGATGTAATCCCGCTTTGCAATAATTAGTAAAATAGTCCCGCAAAACGTTGGATGCGTCCCGCATGTCCCCCATATTGTTCAACTCTACTACTCTTCATGCACACGCATACCGCATTGTTCACAATGATTATGTCCTAAAGGTTTGGAAGGAGATGAAGTACAGTACCTACAGAATACCGATGGATGAAGGTGTTTGAAAATTTACAGAAAATCTTTAAAAAAGGGCCTAGCCATTCTCGGTACCTGATGGCTTACCGGTTCAAAACATGTCTACCGAAAACGAACTTTCATTGCTGAAAACAATATGGGCGTCAAGAGAAAATCTTACTGAAAGTCGAAATACTACGTGCTATGATTAAAGAGAAATTTGATAAATTCAGTTTGATAGTTTCGAAAACTATGACATTCTAAACAAAAACACTGAACTGGCTAAAATTAGGCGATAAATTTGATTTTAAAAATAAATATCTTCAGAAAGTATTCTTCGGACAAAACTTCATACTTGACATTCAATACCCCCCTTTCCATTATACCATACGTGCCGCATTAAATTTTCAGAAAATTGGCTTTGTCTATACACACCGTTGTAAACCCTATCCCCCATTTCGCTCTGATGACTCATCTGCAAAAAATCTTGATGAATGATTTTTTGCAGATGAGTTCACCACTTCACACACACACTACTTCGACACGACGACATTTAAAATTTTTGTTTTCATTGTTAAAATCTAAACAGTTCGCAAAAGTTCATTTATTTGAAAAATAGTTGATGTAAATAATAACGAACGAAAAACACTAAAAAACTTTTGATGTTACAGGTATCGACTATTTAAAGTGTATTTGTAATCGTATCGTATAATTAAAAGTAATGCATTACAACTATATTACGAGAGATTGTAAGTCACTCAAGAACAAGACCTTGTCACCATATCTGCCAGCCTAACTACTATAGCGTTACTGGTTTTGGTATTGGCTTCAATGTGGGCTTACATAAACTAGTAAACTAAACACAAACTGGTACTGATCAAGTTAAGTAACCACAGTGAATTAATGGCCCGGTGACCAGATACATTATCTGGAGTATCGACCTAGCTATCTGTGGGTCATTAATCTATTGATACCTACGTTTTAGTTTGTTCATCAATTACTTTGGTTCAAGAATCATTCGTCAGAATAGGGGTAGATGCCAAAATAATGTCCATACAAACATTAGAGGAAATTAATTGTATTGAATAAATTAAGGTTAAGTAAAGAAATTACGACAAACAATTTAACAGTATTGCCCTATTCAAATCTCTTTGAATAACAACTTGACAAAACAGGCTTGTTGACCATGATAAATGTATGTTTGAATAGAAATGTACTGTGCATTTAATGACGACCAAACGCACGATACTTTCCGTGAAAGGCGAATTACTGGAACAATCAGTTACCAATAAAAAGGAGGTATTAATTTATATTACATAAATATATTGTCTACAAGTTTAATAATAATAATGCTACAAGTAACTTTCATGGTAAGTGATAAATCTACCGTTGGTACGTACACTACTTCTTTCACTTTAACTTTCTCCTTAATTTGAAATCACGTACCAGCTATAAGAAGGTAATGTCTAATAGCCAATTATGTATCAGAGTTCAATCAATTGTCGTCACGCATGACAGTTTTATAAGATGTAAATTTAATTTAACAACCTCTTTTACTTTCTATTTCATTTCCAATGTTTTTTCTTGTTCTACTACTATTATTGTTAGTTCTTGTAATAAATTGTTAATTTGATTTATTATACTTTTAATTACGCTCTCTACTTAACCGATTATTTCTTTAGCTAAGAACTTTCAATAAAGTTCTAAGGCTAAGAAGCCACATATATATACAAAAGCAAAGCTTCATACTGAAAATAGTATTTACAAGGATTCTTATAGCATATAATTATGTTTACCTTTAAACTCTATTTGAAAATACACAATAAGGATAATTAAAAATATATTTCATAATTAAGTCAAACCTTTCTTCTACGTCCTAAGTTTGATCAAATATGTACCCTTAAGCCAAGGAGTAGAGATAATAATTTAAAGCCTTAGCACATAGTTGTTTCAATGAACAAACCATTACATTTATAAACTTGAACTTGACTGACAAATGTGTTCTTTATAACAACGAGAATAGAATATAAAATGAATGAGTATTTCAAATGGAAGTAACTCAAGTATGATGGATTATATACGATACCTCTTCAAAGTATGTTGAATATTAAACGATGATGACTAAACATAAATAAATGAGGCACTGTAAAAAAAATCGGTGTATGCCTTTTATATTAGCATAACGTCTGCTGGCACCCAATCATTTGTCTATGATTAATTTTTACCTTGTCAACATTTCATAATACCATGTTAGTGTAATCTTGGTAACGCCTCCTCATCATTTGACGATTTGTTTTGGGCGTTGCTATTCGATTTAAATTATACTGATAATATTTTTTTATAGTTTCATGGTTATTAAACTCAGTAAACATATTTTTATTAAACAGTTTCAGTATTGCCACATCTGCACTGTTTTATATTTTTGGCTTATCAGCTCAAGTTACGTTTGCTTTAACACAAGACAAATAAATGAAGTTAATATAATCTATTTAACCGCATTTATTTCTTTGGGCGTATCGTATACCGTAACATTAAGGTAAGTAAGGGAGGAAAGGGCTTAGTTCAAGTTTAGTAATATCATTACTGTGACCCACTAAGTAAAACTGAGTAATAAGATCATGCTGGCCCAACACTAGGTACCGTCTTAACAAAATTTGGCAGAGTATTTTTCTCAAGTAGAATTCCCAATTGGAGAAAATTGAAAGGGGTACTCCAAATCTCTTATTTGCTTTATGAGAGCTCTGTTACTAAGATTTTCGTTTTTTGCAATACAAAGGTAGCCTTACTCTGTCATTGTTTGTCGGTGTTTAATGACATATGATAAAATGCGGTCCTCTAGAAAAATACAACAAATTAATCAAATTATACTTTAATTCTTACTTTTTAGAAAATGATAAAAAGAAAATATATACTCTACTTACTAAATTACATTATTAATGGAGATTGATGTATTCTTTTGTCAAAAAAGTAAACATTTTGACGCTTTGAATTCAAATCTCCAAAAGATTCATCTGACCAACAATTTGTCTTGAAAACGCAGGAGGGTATTAGTCACATCCTTTTGTGCAGCCGACTTAAACTCATGTGACTTTTTAGAGTAGGGTGCTCAGTGTTCACCCACACATTGACATTGTTCCCCAGTATCAGAAGAGATCTCTTCATGTTTGTCTAACAAGCGACGTGTCCGATTATTATTACTGTTTTATCTCTAGGCTGTGTTTGGTTGTTGGAATTATAAGGATACTCTATGTATTTGATATGTAGGGCTTCTCTATACAATTACCTACTTAAATGTATAAACTAAAATTTATAAATTAGGATTAATTACCCAACTAGTTAAGTTTTGTTAAACATTTCCTCAGCGCCTTTTCTCAACGAAGTTGGGGTCGGCTTACAGTCTAACTAAAAAACCGCCAAACTTCGATATTTTACGTGAAGCGACTGCCAGGAGGGAGGAGGACTGGATGCGGAAAGTGGAGAACCGGGTACTATGGCGCACATTGGGAGAGGCCTATGTCCAGTAGTGGACTAGAACAGGCTAATTGATTGATTGACTGCCATTAGACCTCCACAACCCAAATACTGGGCGATATCGAAGTTCTGTAGTTAGACCAGGTTGTCGGATTTTTTTTAGGGCTCCAACTACCCTTAACGAATGCCACAGATGTTCGTATGGCAACGGGGGCCGACCGCTTAACGTGCTCTCTGAGGTACGGAGGGGTCTCAATGTGTTAAGAATCACCCATCCTAAGACTGACCTGGCTAGTATTACTTAACATTGAAATGTGCTAACCTATTCGGTAACCACTTAGCTGCGAGCCCCTCAAGTTAAACGTATAACTTTATTTAAAAAAAAATAGTGATCTCTTGTTCGGTCGACAAGATAGGTATATTATTAAGAACTATTTTGTAAAACGGTAGTTATCAGTGTTTGCAAGTGATACTATCGGTTACGATAAAAATGAATTTACTATTAAAAGTGAACAGATATGTAGTATGGGGTTAACAAAATCTTTGATATTTCATTCATAATTATAATAACTTCAATTATTATGTTCATTGAAGTAGGTGAATGCTACTATTATTATTGATTGTAGTATATTTTGTAGCATATATAAACATTAAATAATAAAGTAATTTAATGGCTATAATAGTTACCATCCAAAATGTCCGCTTCATTTGAATTGTTCTTTGATTGTATGACTCTTAGTTAGTAAAAATAGTATTTTCACATCTCATCTTATTATCAACGTAATACTCGTATGTCATTGAAATATATATGTAATTACAATAGAAATGCATAATAGCAAATTCCTTATGTAGCCTAATAGTTTTGATATCAATATTTTTTAGTTTTCGTGCCCAACATTTTTTTAAATAGATTATTTCACAGACAAGGTAAAACATCCTATACCGTTAAAGTAAAAATCATCGAACCGGCTAATGATGCAAACCTTTTTTTGGAAATAACTCTATAAATTACTCGTTTCCGAAACCAATTTCGTATGGTTAACGATTATTCTTATGACAAAGGTGATTAACTAATTTAAACTGAGCAATAAAATCAATATTTGAATACTGTATATTAATTAGTCTGTCATCATAAATTGTTCAAATAATTGGGTACCTTTGGCATCAGATCGTTTACCGTGCCTTTTAAATCACATTAGACTAGACAGTTTAATTATTTCGTTGAACACTTATGATTATTTTTTCACCCATACAAATTACAGCCGATGAAATGACGGTCCATAAAACTAATAGGTCCTAACGGATTAAAATGTCTACTGGGTTATCGCACTTCTTGTACAACTTTGTTACTTGAATCCTTCGGGCAACATTTAGTAAAAGGCAGACAATTCGTTACTGTTGTTTTCACGAGTTCTAAAACTTTTGTCAAATATCATAATATTTCTTTGAAATATATATTATACTAACAAAAATGGAATACTTAAGTTTGGAAAAAATGGCCAGCATTAAGAATATCCACACTAAACGAAGCATCAGTTCCAACATGATTTTAATAAGATTAAAATAATTGTACGCGTCCTGTGAGATTGAATACGTTTAAGTGATGGACAAAAACTGTAAGCCACGTTTCTTATTAGATCCTTTTTGTTTTGAACGTGAGACATGTTTTTGATAAGACAATATGTTGTTTAACTCACAGAAAAGATGGAAAATAAATGAGTTATTTAGCTGTAATTCACTCTTATCATCGTTAAAATCGTACAATTAAACAAACCCTCCAGTTTTATAGTTTTACCAAAAAAGTAAGAAATTCTTACTTATGGCCATGGGTACACTGATTTTACTTAAGAGACTAAACGCCACTGCATTAGAATTTAAGAGTGAGGTTCATGGAAATAAAAACATCTGTTTACATTTATATTATGTACATTTCTTGTCTCCTCCGCCTCTTTTGAATTTGTGCAAGAAAAGAACAAAACAAAACCAATTATACAAATCTTGAAGATTTGTAGCAGTATGTAAAGATCTTTATTTATATATATATATATATATATATATATATATATATTTAAGTAAACTAAAAAAAAATGTATATAATTATGATTACCTATACAAAAGTTATGGTACAATTTTAGTATTACATAGTATATTTTTTTCATTTTTATACTTAGTTCTTACTTAGTACCGTTATTAGATGAAGAAAGTGAAAAGTTGGATCTCATAAAGAGTACCCATGCTAGGAGTAGCAAAATAAAATAAATAAAAATATTTTAAAAAACTTGATTTCAATGCATTGAAATCGATTATACTTGTGAAAAGGTGATTATGTTAAACCGTAATTAGTAAATTACGATTTTATAATTGTTTTCTTTTTCTAAATAACTGTAATGGACTCTTTTTCTGTTAATTAGAAGACTCGTGAATTAGCTTATTATAGATTAAATTGGAACTACTGATAAGAAACGCGTAATTCTACTCTACGTATTTAGCGCCAATTATATTATTGTCAATTTTATAAATCTGAACGTAGCTATTGCTCAAGTTATTTTAAACCTTAAGTCCTTCGTAATCCTCTAATTAAATTATCTAATAGTCTTAAGGCAGAACAGTTACGGGTAATGCGATTAAGCAATCCAATATAGATGAAATGGCACCGAGCACAAATTGCCAATCAATAATGACCCTAAGGGCGTGTAATTAACAGCTGCATTAGTAGACTGCATTATGCATGACGCTGAATCTCTGGCAGGCCCTGTTATCTGCGATGCGTATTTCGCTTACAAACATTTACATAATTAGAAACGTTTAGCTAATTTTAAATGGACTATCGATACTGTAGAGTCGCTTGATTTACAGTCAAGAATGGTTATAAGCAATTAAGGATCACCAGGCCAAATGGTTGATATCAAATGCTTCTTAAAACTGGTGGAATTAAAGTCAAGCAAAGGTGCGATACATTTTCATAAACACTAACTTTTTAATATGATTAAATTCACAAATCTGATTTTTTTGCAATGTAACGTCAGTAATATGGTTAAACATCTCTGTGTGAATTTATATTGGACTCTTAACCAAATTATTCGTATAAATTTATCATACAAAAATTCAAATACATATGTAGGGTACAAAATAAAAAGAAATTGCATTTTAAAGTTCGATAAATGTAAACAATTTTACAAAGTTAAAAATAAAAGTGAAAAGACCGGGACTGGACGTTTTACTGAGATACATTTTATGTCAGCGCCAGATAACATTTTTATTGTTAACAAGCAGAAAGCCGTGGCCATGGCGAGCGATGATGATATCTCCTCGTATGAATGATGACTTCGTGCTGAACCTCTGGAAGCAGTATCCACAGATAGACATGAAGCCGAGAAATACGGCACGAATATGGAGATTTGACTGCACCATGAAAATGAATCACAAATTTAATGATAATTTCAATTTAATTCTATAGATTAAAAACTTCAAAATTATACGTATATTGAAACTTTTTTTTTGCATAACAGATAAAAAACTTTTTAACAAAAAATTAAACCGACGAAAAGAACAAAAAAGCAAAAAATAAATAAACCTTTTAAGTCTTGAGTATTCAGTTAATATAAAATATGAAATTTTTATAAACTTATTTTGAGTCTGCGTATGATGTACGCCCTATCTAACAAACACCCTTGATGTATGCCCTATCTAATAAAAAAAGAATTATCAAAATCGGTTTATAAATAACGGAGTGAGAGCTGAACATACATAAAAAAATATACATACGGAACGAATTGAGTACCTCCTTTTTTTCGTCGGTTAATAAAAATGGGGCTGATTGAATGGTACAATGTTTTGTGTAATTATGAACTGTAAGTGTACAAATAGAACATTAAAATAGTATTAAACCTTTCGTGAATTTGTTTAGATTTTCATTTCTCATCAAAATTCTTGATGAGAAATCATGATCAGTCATTAAAGACTGTTTAATTATTTTTTAAGCAATACATGTGAATCTCAAACGAAATTTTATAGCTTTTTACTTTATGGTCACTAAAACTAAAACGCCCGGTTTAATATTAGTGACATTTATTGTTGACAGAGCTCTTTATCTTCCTATGTCTATGGCCGCGCCGCGACTCATCCGAGAGAGATAAGGGGTCGACGTTTTAGCACAAAGCGTTTTCTGTTTTGGATCTTTTCTTGCAGGTTATTTGACTTGAAACGTGCCTTGGGAGTACCTGTTTACTAAGGCCACCTTTGTCGAGACTCGAGCAATATTTTCTCGAGATTATCTTTTAAAATGCCTTTAACGAATGACCGAGGTAACAGATGCGATGTCTCACTTAACAAATAACAATCACGCTTTTAAGTTGTTGAGTCGAAACACAATTTAAAAAGATAAAAATGAATGTAAAACAGATAAGCCACATAAATTATTTGACACTTCACTTTAAATTATACCAATCCTAGACTATTAATTAGATATAAAATAAGAGAATTTAGTACGTGCAATAAACTAAGTACTTACCCACAAAATATCATGTCTATTATATTATTCTTGTACGGTCAAGGTACAAGGTATCAAGGTCATATCAATAATAATAACATATCTATGTATCAAAATCGCGAAAGTTTAAAAACAATTAATAATATATCTCTTTATTGCACACCAAAATAATTTTAAAGAGTAGGAGCACAACAATGTTGGGTTGCTTATACAATTGAGTTATTGAAAAAAAAAATCTTGTCATAAATTGAAAGATCATATATGAATTCTATAACAAAACCATCCTAATTTTTTGTTGTTGTTAAAAAGTTATAACAAATTAAAAATAATGTATTAAACTCAGTACCGAAAACACCGACATCAGTTCCCGAAGCAACCCGAGCACGCGTGACGTCATAATGTTAATGTCTACTAAGCATTACATGCAGATAGTGTTTTACGCTTTTATCAATTAAATCTTGTTATTATCGTCAATTTGTTTTTAAATTTACTAGAGATGTCAAACCTTAAGAATTATAGTGCTTGTTTCGTACCATTGTGTACGAATAATACAAAAACAACTCCCAAAAATCAATCAATCAAAAAATCAATTAATATTTTTTTTTTGCAATTGAATGATATTGGTTTCATTTGGTAATTAAATATTATTATATTTCTATATTATGTTAGATTATGTATTGGACAAAATTAAGACCTTTTAAATTTTCTATGTCGATAGTTCTCTTGTTATAATAACATTTAAATCATTCTGAAAATTATTAATTTAGTAATTTTTTTGGTACTACTAATCATCCTAAGTTACCTTGTTTCGTTTCTAAAAATGCCGACTTATCCAATGGTGTAAATGTAACAGGATGCAGTTAAACACAAATAAATGTTATTATCTCAAATATACTAGGAAAGCACACTCTATTAACTCAGAATATTTTATAAATAATCTAAAGCTTCAAGAAGTAAATTCTATTAACAGTTTGGGAGTTTTTGATAATAAATTCACATTTATACCTCACATGCAACATATAGTTAAAAAAAGCAAATATAATGTTGGGCTTCGTGATGCGAAACACCAAAGCCTTTAAAAGTAACACTAAAATTATGTTATACAATAGTCTCGTGCGGAGTATCTTAGAATACTGTAGTGTTGTACGCAGACCTGACTATGCGGTACACATATTACATAAAGAACGCGTACAAAAACGGTTTTTGTGGCACCTGACGATATTTACAGGTAAAGATTAACTTTTAACTTCGTATAGCAGCCGATTGCAATACTTTAGGGTGCACACACTGTCGACACGCAGAGATGTAGCTGACGCATTGTTTTTGTTTGCATTGGTTAGAAACAAGATTAATTCCCCAGATTTGATGAGTCTTATAAGGCTCCGTGCATCCTCTAGATATCCTCGGAATAGTGTGACACCATTATGTCCACCATTGAGAAGAACGGTCTCAGGTTCTAACTCGATCATACCTTGATCTTACAAAACTCTGAACAGTTCTAGTGATTTAATCGATTTACACCTTGACGGTATACTTCACTAAACTGTTGTCAATCAACTTGCACATGTAAATTTCTAATAATACCTACCTCAATCCCTATTATATTATGTATATTCATATTATATGGTGTATTTAAAATATGGTGTTTTAACAAACTCACATTGATGCTTGAGCACATCTTACTTCATATGAATTAAACTGAATATCATTTTTGAGAAAATCTGTATATATCATAAATATATATCCACACTAGGTATATTATCAGGCTTTGCTTTTATAAATCCTTTATCACACATTATTTACTCGATAAAATTTATTATAAACAATAATTTTATTTGCAGTAAATTTCTGAAATTATTTATCAATACATATGTAGAAACCCTCGCCCGTGTACTAATGTGGATTGACTTTAACGTTATGACGCCACAAATAAGGCGGCGGCGATGGTGCGTTTGGAGTCACGTGACTCTTTTTAAAATTTAATCACTTTTAAATTGTTTATGATTAATTGAAAAAATGTTTTTCAATTGTTTTTGTTTTAACTATCTAAATTATTTATAATAAAGTTTTAAAATGCATGAAAAAAGTCGATGATTTTTTTTTTCCAAAAACCCAATTGGCGGCCTTATCGCGCTGACTTATTGTTTTATTAAAGGATAAATAATCATTTACAATACTACAACTAAGTAATGTAGATAAAAAACTTATGAAAACCAAATATTACTAACTAACTAACTATTAAGATTTACAATATAGTTAACCGGAATATTTTATTTACAGCGTTGACAACCATACACCCGTCTTGTTTTAGTTTTAAAAACTATTATTCAAAGAATTTATAGTAACAATGACATAATTGCGGTAGAATCCTCTTGTCTAGCCAAGATCCTGGCACAACTTTTATTGGGGGTCATAACTTTGAAAGGTCTTTTTTGCTTGGGATCCAAGAAACTAGCCATATTGTAAATTTTCCTCTACGGACGCTCTTTGTTTTTTGCCAGTCCTTTTTCAATGCTCCGAGTGGCCGGGTGGTACTCTGAATAAGATGTAAAATGTTCTGGTCACGCTTAATGTAATTGTTCCCAATAGCATGCGGAAGCCATTTTTGGCCAAAGTTTTAGCTGCCGATTTTTCTTTGTTATTGTCTTCGGGTACACATAGAAACATTCATTTATTTGGTACAAGTTCACAATTTCATATCGATTGCATTGCATACAATTTCACAGAATAATATTAAATTGGTGTTATCAACGGAACAAATCGTAATTGACTCATTTCCGTTGTCTATTATAATATATTATCTTTGTTATTAGAGTCTAGTTCTATAATCGAGTTACCGATCGTCAATTGACTGATAGATTATAATACGACTATTAGCAAGGGCGTTGTCTCTGCAATATCGATTTGTACCGTAATGTACTGTGGTTTTTTTAATACCATCAGTTCGAAGTTCATGAGTCGATAAGATTATACATACTTGCTTAACGATTAATAATGGAACTTACACATGGCTTACGTTTTTAAGTAAGTACCCATTCGAAAGCAATCTTTAATAGATTGAAGAACTCATAAATATTAGTAGATAAACGAAGCCATTCTTTCTCATAAAAGTCGTGTTGAACTTCTATCAATATCTGGCAATGTCAACTTACTCGTGTTATGTAAAGTTCCTTCAAAAAGATTGCTATATAAGAATGATGTTTTAGGAGTTCGTTGTTACAAGATAACTGGTAATATTGTGTTTGATGTCCTTTTGTAAATATCGAGCCATCACATAGGCACGTGAGATATTTACCCTTGATATTGACAGCGAGTATAAATAGTTGTGCTCTGATACGACCTTGGCCCAACCAACCTCTTTCTAGGAAAGTTTCGCCGTTTCTATTTTTGATTACTTATCGATCTAGAATAAGGTTATGAGTCACATAAGAAGCGAGTAAATGTTATAAATTTATTTTTATTATCAGTTTTAAACGCGAGATTTGTATTTAGTTTGTTATTTGAAGAGATTGTATTGTGTTTTAGGTGTGCTCCCTTGATTGTGACGTTCATCCTCAAACAGGGCAAACTTATCACACATAGAACTTCTGAGTCAGAATAAATTTGATTTTTTTATGTAAAAAATACAACACCTTTATCATCTGTTCTTATTTGCGAAGCTAACTTATTTAAGTGATATTTTTATATTTAAGAAACGTCTAACTAAAATAACTTTTAGTTTGTTGGTTAACTTTACATCAGTTAGAAGTCCATAATAAAATTCAAGATATTTAAAGGTCTTAGCTGTCTCCCACGGTAGACGCAATTCGACACGCACGTGTTATGGCATCCAATGGCCCACGATTAGATCGCGGTGACTCAAGGTAACTTGAATGAACGTGTTTTTGTGCCTAACTAGCACAAAGTGGTAAACTACTTCCCACTTTTTCTTTTTTAAATTCTTTAAGAAGTTTTGTAGCTTTGGCTTTGCAAATATATTCAAAGAGCTCTTTGTAGAGACTTCTAATAATAATTCCTAACATGCTTTACTAGAACTATTTCGAACAAGTGCCTACTACAAAGTTTCATCGCAACAACCAACAAATAAAATAATGATATCAAAATTTATTATTTCACCAATTTACAAATGTATTTATAGAAATATGTATAATATGTATTTACTCTTAAAACTTAAATAATACTAAACTTTGACAAGAGCTCATTAAAAAGATTTTGAACATTCATCGTCCTATTATCGAATATTACAATAATACAACATCTGTTCTTAAATCACTTAAATAAATCCAAACGAAGTTGAAACACCATAATCTTATGTGTTTCATTTTCTTCCGATTTAAACTGTCAATCATTTATTTTGCATTGACATGAAAATGTCCGCCCCTCACATCGCAATTTTGCATTGTGCACAAATCTACTTTTAGTAAATAAACAAATAAATAGTTCGCTAGTTAATAAATGTAATTTATTATTGTAGTAATCAACTATATATTATATTTACAACTTTATAGACTGACACGTGTGCTTTGGTAACTTATTAAAAGTTAGGTATTTGTTTTACGAAATTCACTATTAAGTAGGACCGTGGTTAATATGACAATCAAAATTTAATAGAATATTTATTACAGTATTTGTATAAAGATATTTGCTATTACATAAAACTAATAATTACTAGTGAGAAAAAGACTTTGTTATGTTTAATTAAAGTTCATTATAAAAGTTTAACCTTGAAATTCTAAAAATCTTTTTAAAAGTCCTGTAACCCTACTGTTTTGTAAATTGTTACGACGACCTCCTTTGAGATGAAATACGAGGAGGTGCGTCTAACGAATCACGCAGGCTAAGTCTTCGCCTGCATAACCAATATTTTCGAGTACTTAAAAAACACGCGTGCCATCTGTTGTAAACTGATGCAGTGCCGGGTCCCACCCGTCGTCATTGAGGCCCTCCACGTCCCGCACCTTTCCCCTCCCCCGATACCCATGCGGCTTTCATTCGTTCAAACTTCGTAGGTCAGTTACCGCCCGACCGCAGGGGAGCATGGCTGCGTCAAAAGTTTTACCGCGATCTCGCACTCACTGTTTACATGCGCTATAAAACGTAGTGTACACAATAACATTCGACTTTATAAACATTGACTTTTTTTGTGATTTAAGGTTTAAATAAGTTTTTAGTGATTTAATCGTGACAAATGAACTATAATAAAGTGTCAAAATGACCAAGAACTTTTACGAAATGATTTCGTTAAAAGTTTGGATGTGTTTGGTTGTCGTGGCTAGTGCGCGCGCACGGTCCGCGCCGCCCGCCCCCACCGGCTGTCATTGGGACTATTCCGACGCAAAGTTGAGTGACTCAAACTTTCTCACGTGTAACATCAAAACGATCGGCTCTGTAGACTTCTTGTTTAAAAACATTACCACAGCGCAGGCGTACAACATCAACAAGTTGAAACTGACATGCACGGATTTGTTGTTCTTCGAAAGTTCGTTACACATGAACACCGGCAGTTTTCTGGGCCAACTAAGGAAACTTGAAGACTTGCGTATTGAATACTGCAAGATCCGTTACGTACCCGCGACGGTCCTTTCTCCGCTACGAGACTTAACGAGTTTAAGTCTTCGCTCTTATAACACGGATTGGCCTGCAATGACTATGGAATTTCACGCTGAAAGTTTTCGTGGACTAATGGAGCTTCGGACGTTAGATTTAGGAGATAATAATATATACATGCTACCTTCTGAAGTATTTTGTCCGCTTTTTAGTTTAGAGATATTGAATCTTACCAATAACAGAATGCAAGATATATCCGACATCGGATTTTCGGACTGGGGTAAAGGCCCTATTGCTCCAGGTAAATCATGTAACACAGGACTTAAAATGCTTGATTTATCACACAACAATATTTTGCGTCTTCCTGATAACGGCCTTTCTAGCTTGAGATCGTTAGAAGTTTTGAATATTCAGAACAACCTAATTAATGAAATAGGGGACAGAGCTTTCGTCGGATTGAATTCATTAAAAATTCTGAACTTGTCCGGAAATAAGTTAGTCGCTGTCCCTCCGGAACTATTTCAATCATCACGAGTTATCAAAGAAATCTCATTAGCGAATAATTCGTTGTCTGTGTTGGCTCCGGGATTACTAGAAGGACTTGATCAGCTTGAAAAATTAAATTTAGCAAGGAATCGTCTTACAAATGATTGGGTTAACAGAGATACTTTTGCTGGACTTATTCGTCTAGTTATATTGGATTTATCTCACAATTCGCTTGCACGCTTAGATCCTAAGTCTTTTCACGACTTAAATAACTTACAAGTGTTAAATCTTGATAACAATGTAATCGAAACTATCAGTAACGGAGCATTTGCTGAGCTTAAGAACTTACATCAACTGTCTATATCAGAAAATAGAATAAAGGCGTTAAACGAACACATTTTTTCAAACTTATTTGTTCTTAGCCAGCTTTATTTGGACAATAATCAGATTTCAACAATAAATGATCGCTGTTTTGAGAATATTACGTATTTACAAGATTTAGGTTTGAATGGAAATAACTTAAAGATTATTCCCGATGGAATAAAGAAACTTAGATTTTTGAAATCACTTGACATTGGTAAAAATAATATATCAAAAATATCAAATACTTCTTTTGAGGGATTAGAAGAGTTGTATGGGTTACGGCTTGTGGATAATCAGATTACAAGAATACCTAAAGATACATTTAGCACTCTGCCTTCCTTACAAGTACTAAATTTAGCTTCAAACAAAATAGAAACTATTGAAAAAGATGCATTTTTATCTAACCCGACGTTAAAAGCTATCCGTTTAGATGGAAACAAACTGATCGACATCCAAGGCGTCTTTAGTAAACTTAATACTCTTGGTTGGCTCAACATTTCTGACAATAAGCTTGTTTACTTTGACTTTAGTTACATGCCAGAAAGTCTTGAATGGTTGGATATCCATAATAACAATTTAAGTAAACTTGAAAATGAACACAACGCTCAACAAAATATTCGTATGCTGGACGTCAGTTCTAATACATTGGAAATCGTCGATGAAAGGTCGATACCTGATTCTATTGAAGTCCTTTTCTTTAATAACAATAAAATTCACACGATCCAGCCGGGTACGTTCTTACAAAAAAGAAATTTAGAAAAAGTTGTCATGACGGATAATAAATTACGAACTGTTGAGTTATCTGCGTTCACTCTGCCACATATACCAAAGCATAGAATGTTGCCAAATTTTTTTATTGGAAATAATCCATTTGTTTGCAATTGTCATATGATTTGGTTACAAAAGATAAATTTATGGAACCATATGAGACAGTATCCTAGATTTATGGACTTAGACACAGTAAAATGTGAAGTTGTAAATAACAAATACGGTGGAAAAGCTAATTTGATGGATGTTCCTGAAACACAGTTTCTTTGTTCTTATGAAACCCACTGTTCTTCTAGTTGCTTCTGCTGCGATTTTGAAGCTTGCGATTGTAAGATGACATGTCCTGAAGGATGTTCTTGTTTCCATGACAGTAATTGGAATTCAAATGTAATTGATTGTTCTAACGTGGGTTACGCAGAAGTACCTGAAAAAATTCCTATGGATGCTACAGAGCTTTATCTCGATGGCAATGATTTCCACGTCTTGGGTAGTCATCTTTTTATAGGGAAAAAGAAGTTACACAAGCTTTACCTAAACAACAGTAACATCGCTACTCTTGATAATGACACCTTGAATGGGTTACACTCCTTGAATGTTCTTCACCTTGAAAACAACCAACTCACTGAACTGTCAGGTGGAGAGTTTGCACAAACAAAGCACTTAAGAGAGTTATATTTGAATGATAACCTCTTAACAAGTGTCGCAAACAAGACTTTTGAAAATCTGTCATCTTTAAGAGTTGCTCACTTCCAAGGAAACAAGATAGTCGACCTTGACAAAAAGTTGGCGCATATCTTAAATTTGGAAACCATCAACGTTCAAGGCAACTCATTTACATGCACATGTGACAATATTGTTTCTCTACAAAATTGGTTCAAAAAATACTACGAGGATCCCATCGAAATGTATTGTGCTAGTGAAAATGGGCTTCTATCGAACTTAACCGTGTTTGATGCTATTGACAAATGTCGTGAATCCAGTGTAACGGACAATACTATTCCTACTGAAAACCAACCATACCAGTATGATGAAGTGAGCCCAATTAAACTGAACTTCGTGCCACTTTTAGCTGTAGTTTTGATAAGTGTTATTCTTATTCTCTTATTTGGTGCCTTAGCTTTTTCATTTCGACAAAATGTACGTTTATGGGCCCATTCTAGATATGGAGTGAGGTTGTTCAAAAGTGCTTCAATTCAAGAGAGTGAGTTAGATAGGGATAGATTATATGATGGATATGCTGTGTATAGTTTGTTAGACGATGATTTTGTATCTAAAGTTGTTGCGCCAGAAATGGAACATTCCGGGTATACGATGTGTTTTCACTACAGAGATTTGCAGCACGTGCCCGAAAATTACTTGTCTGATCAAATCACAAATGCTGCTGAATCTTCTAAGAGAATGTTAGTGTTTGTTTCATTTAATTTCCTACAAAATGAATGGTCCAAAGTTACGTTTAAAGCAGCCATGAAACATGTAATAACTTCTATTCATCCCTCTATAAGGCGGCATAGAGTAGTTTTTATTTTAACGACAGATGTTAGCGCCTTAAATTTAGATCTCGATTTTCAAAATTATTTGAAAACTTGCAATGTCTTATTGTGGGGTGAAAAGAAGTTTTGGGAAAAAATTAGATTTGTAATGCCAGATATTTCTAATTTACATTGGAACAAAGACACAATGAATTACAATCATGGCGTTTGTCCAAATGGTAGACGGCACCCATCTAGATATACGGCCTCACCTACTGCGCCTGAACACTGGTATAAATACGATGCGATTCCGCCTCAAACGCCCACTACTGCTAATGCAGGTATAAATATTGAAGATGATTCGTCAATGTTGACAAACACAACATTAACCAGTCAGATCCAAGATGGGGAAAATTTACATCATAGTTACATATCTATTGATACACAAAACTATGAACAACCGTATGGTGGAAGGCCCAGGCCTCCTCATACATTGCGTAAACATCCTGGCCACCAGTCTCCTTCAATGCTAGATGAGCAAGGTTACTTACAACCCCGATCGTCTGTGCACGATTGCTTGCCACAAACTCATTCAGCTGCGAACAGATGATAGGATTGTTGTACCTTCGCTTATCTGTAAAGATACATCATAATGGAACTTCACATTCCAAGTGCATGTGTAGGCTAGACTGCTCTTTAAGTTGGCCATGCCTTACTCAAGCGTGATAGTTTAAAAATGTTGGTTAGATAATATGGCCAAATGCCTTCTTGTTTGGACAATGTCATGAGTAAAGACTGTATTGTTAAATATATATCCTAAACGTATCTAGTTGAATGGAGCCTTATTGTATTTCATTGTATAAAGCTATATTGTTGTCCACTAAGACTGATACTCATGTAAAAATGATAATGCCAGTATCAGGAGTGAATTTTTATAAGAGTATTTTGATATAGTATATCTCATTGTTACCAAATATTTTGTAGATAGACATTACTAATCATTGTATGGAAATTATTGTATAGTATTACTAGTCATTAGGTAAACTGATAGATATTCAATTGCATATTTAGTGGTAGCATACTATGTAACTATTAATCGCATCATTTGTAAAAACCCGTACCTATGTTTACACCACTAAATATATAAACGAGTGTTTGTATATCGTGTATGTAATTATTATAATATTCGACTGTTACATAATATTAAATTAAAAATAAACCAATATCATAAAATATGTTTCAGTTTTTTTTTATGAAACCTCCAAGAACACATTTTCAACCTATAATTAACATTTACTAAAGTTTGGTCAAAGCCTTTTAGCCGTTAAACATTAAGTATCATTAAACCATTAATTTTAAAGTTACCCATTTATACATCCTTGTGGTTTACTTAGACACTGCTTTTTAACTTTTTTGTTCAGACAATGACATAAAAACTAAGAATCGTTTGAAAGCTTATTGTCGGTAAAACTGTAAAGTTTGTTGTTTTGAATTCGAAAATCGAAAAATTAAGCGAAAAAAGATGAGAAATAATTTTGGCTTGCCGACAATCATCTTGGGCATAATGATGGTCCCTTTTCAGGTAGACAAACACACCCAAATCATATATCAACTGTCACGGATAGCATGGTAGCTTTGATTTTTTTATAATTGTGTTCTGAAGTGTTCGTTAACAATAATTATATATACATGGTACTTTGAATTTCGCTCCTCAGTTGTTTATTTTATTAAAATCAAATAAGCTGACAATATTGGTTTTATATTAGGATTAGACAATTAATTAGGTTTACTATTCCGATATTTTATGCCAATCAGGTAGGAAAAAATTTGATATTTTACTTTTAATGAGATTAGAATTTAAATTTCAAATCAAATTTTGAAACTTCTCATGGCAAATCTTCTAATGACAAGATTTGATAGACTTTCCTCCTAGATTCTCTTAGCTTCAAATTTTTTTGAATGTGCTTAAAATCACATTTGAATATTTTATGTAAATATTGAGAGTCATTCACAATAAGCTATAGTTTAGGTATACTAAAAAAACACACTTAACTAAAAATATTTCCACTATCCATCTCGTGGCTCCATCATGAGGCCATCGTTACTAAGCCCAATTTGTTGGACTCGTCACAACGAATCATAAAGTTAATCGTAAAGTTTCATTTCAATGCGACAATTAGAAGTAGATTATAGTTGACTAACGACATTTGTCTACATAGTTACTAGTAATGCTAACAAAAGCGTGTTAAAAACTGAGCATTCAATAGCCATACAAACTAAAAAAATATCTTGTAGTGATTATTCAATTGAGATTTTGATTATGATTAATTTCCATACGTAAATCTGTACTAATAATAAAGCTGAAGAGTTTCTTTTTTTGCCCAACCAATCTCTGGAACTACTAGGTATTCTGTGTCTAGTCTAGTCAGATTTAATAAAATATATTTGCATTTGTTAGATCTTAAGGACTGTTATACGACCCTTAGGAGCAGTAAGTTAATAATCGCGGGTGAAACTTTGAGGAATGATTAGTTACAGTTAAAATAAATATCCTTTCATTTATATTCCTAAATTCGTCTAAAGCGGACATCAGTTCAAAACTACGAAATATATTTTCATCAACTTTTCAGCAAAAATCATTCACAACTATTTCTTCTCCAGGATCTATTACATTTATAGACGTATGTGCGCCTTCGAGAATTACAGAACTTAATAGAATTAAGCAAGTCATTTGTAGTTTTTTGCAGAGACGAATTACTCCCTGCCAAAAACATCACACTAGGTAACAAAATCGTTTTTTATAAGTACATTACACTACAGTAAAAGTGTCCTGTTTTAAGGTAAATCAAATTTAATAAGACACGACTAAGGATTTTCAAATAATAATAATACTATACCTCTTTATTGTACACCAAAATGATTTTAAAGAATAGAAGCCCAGCAATGTTGGGTGGCTTATACAATTGGCGGCCTTATCGCACTAATGCAATCTCTTACAGGCAACCATGGCATGGTGCGAACATAGGAAATCGATTTAAGGCCAGTATGGTGTACGCTCAGTAGGTAAATTATAGAAGTTCAAACATACATACATGCATATACTCAGACCTATATCCCCGAAGGGGTAGACAGGGATGTATTGAAAAATTGTAATTTGGTCTTAGTTATAAAGTCTATTTTCGTCAACCGGTCACTTTGGGCTTTTTTCTTATGGTATAGGGGGCAAACGAGCAGACGGGTCACGTGATAGTAAATGACTGCCGCCGCCTACGAGCACCTGCAACTTAAGAATCACAAGTGGGTTGCCGCCCTTTAAGTTGGGAGGGGGGGAATAGGGGGCGAGGAGGGGAGAAAGGGAGAGGGAAGGGTTAGGGCCTCCGGTAACCTCACTCATTCGGCGAAAAGCAATGCATTGATTGTTTCACTGCCGGTTTTCTGTGAGGTCGTGGTATCACTCCGGTCGAGCCGGCCCATACGTGCCGAAGCATGGCTCTCCCACAACAACCGATTAAAGATCGAAACATTAGGAGTTTGTTGAAAGGGAAAGTAGTTAAGAAGGCAAGACAATGGAAAGAAAGAGATTTTGCTTTTACGGATGCATTGGGGCGTGTGAGCAATATTATAGGTCGAGCAGGTCAGGGACGCATACATGTACCTAACTCGAACTGGCCGTTGCTGGGCAGTCCAAAGTCTAACCAAAAAGATTTTCAATCGTAATGTAATTGACTTTTTTTAGAAATTAACGTATAGTTTTGCATTTTTTATTATCACTACATATTATAAAACAAAGTCCCCCGCCGCGTGTGTCTGTCTGTCTGTTCGCGATAAACTGAAAAACTACTGAACGGATTTTCATGTGGTTTTCACTGATAGACAGAGTGATTCGTGAGGAAGGTTTAGGCGTTAAGATTTTGTGTAAATTGATTGAAATATCTTGATGATTGTTAAAGATGTCTCTGCTACCCGTGTGAAGCCGGGGCGGGTTGCTAGGATAAATATAAATGAATCCTTATTTCCCTTGGTCAAGCCATAACTTGAGAACGACTTGAATCGATTTCATTAATCTTTTTTTTTATGGGATAGGGGGCAAACGAGCAGATGGGTCACCTGATGGTAAGCGACTACAGCCGCCCATGGGCACCTGTAACTCGAGAGTCAGAAGTGCGTTGGGTAGGGTTAGGGCCTCCGGTAACCTCACTCACTTGGCGAAAAGCAATGCAAGCATTGCTTCACTGCAGGTTTTCTGTGAGGCCGTGGTATTACTCCGGTCGAGCGGGCCCATACGTGCCGAAGCATGGCTCTCCCACAGCCTTTTATGTTTTTAATACTTTGTAGAAGGTTCTTACGGAACGAAAAATTAAGAAAATTGAGCAGAACATCAGTTTCCGTGGGATAAATTTTAATTTCCACGCTAACGAATTCGCGGACAATAGCTAGTATAACATAAAATGTAATCAAACATGGCCCCCCCTGATATTAAACAATCACTCGTACCTATAAACGCTCGACACTAGTGAATTTTGCAGATCGCACCTATGGAACAACGAGACTTTATTTATCAACAGATAATAACTACAATAGCGGTGTTTATTAATTGCGATCTGCATTGTAGAGGTACTTCCTAGGCGGTTGGCTCCAATTTGAGCTTAAATGTGGTACCTAAATATGTTCCCCAACTCATTTAATTCTTCTTCAATTTTTAAATACTTTGAAGGTTTATTCTTATTGACAGTTTTTCAGCACTCGTTTTCGAATATCGTGTGAGAAATGTGCAAATTAGTGATGAAATGAATATTCGCATTCGCGAGTATTCTAATAATTTTTGGCTTTTGCGTCTTCATTCGCAAAAAACGATGCGAATTTTTAGCGAATGTATTTGGTAAACGAAAAATTAATTATGTATGGATATGGAATGATAATACAACTGATAAGATTTATATTGTTTTATTTACTTATAACTACATCACTACATACTATAAAACAAAGTCCCCCGTCGCGTCTGTCTGTCTGTTGGTTCACGATAAACTCAATAACTACCGAACGGATTTTCATACCGTTTTCACCAATAAACGTGATTCATGAGAAAGGTTTGGGTGTATAATTTATTAAGGTTTTGTGTTAAACGGCTGAAATATGACGATGATTGTTGAAGATGTCGGAAAAATGCTTTGTTATATATTTGAATAAGGAAATGATAACCCGTTACTGTCTAGAGGTAGACAAACTAAATTGGAAATACTGTCCCTTTTGTTCTTGTGTGTTAAATTAAAACATTAACCAAATAGTTAAATAAAGAACATAAAAATAAATATTTCCAGCCTTACATTAAAAAAAAAAATCTAAATTATATTATTATTATCTACCTATATTTTATCAGAAAATAACTAAAGAGGTCTAATCAAATTATCTACTAATACCTATGTCTAATATATATTTTTTTTAAATTAAACATAATGTAATAAAATGAGATGTGTAAAGAGTTCCAGATTTACTAAAAACTTTTCCACTGGACACTTGTGGGTGCAGTTACCAAATATTCTCTGGCTACAGAATAAAATGCCATATATTATTTATTGCTATTAACCTTCCATCACAGATGGAAGTCTTCTTCATTTCTCACACGTTTATCCAATACATATAAATAGTTTTTTTTATCAAAACTTTAACAGGATTTAAACTAACACTAGTAAAAAACCACGATATCAGTACAAGAGCTTTTGTAGACATATTCTTTTAAAAGATTTTAGTTTAGTAATTATAATTACTCAACCTTACCATCAAAAGACAATACAATAGGAAAACCTTTTTTAAATACATTATATTTCAGTATTCTTGTCACCAACAAAATATAAATCGTATATTGTTTACAAAAATTGTATATTACGACAGCGCTATAATCTAAACTAAACCACACACATTAATATGAACTGTTTCTTATAAATGAACGTGTCAGTAGCAGAATCTATTCTATTATTGTCCCCAATAGATTACCAAAAGTATTACTAATCCAAGATACCTGCTATCAATATTCGGAAATACCGGTCCTATCTCTGGATTTCACGGTTAAACGCACCATTGATTCTCTCTATCATAACCGATGCGTCGTCCCCAAGAGCAGATAAGAAATTGACCAGATATCAGCTGAAGTTCTTTTAGTATTGCTTCCTTAGCTTCCAATTTTAAAGATAGATAGATAGAATTTTGTATTTATTTGCTTTTGTGTATTTCTGCATTTTATAAAACTGAAAATTTTAAATTGATAGTATTGATGATATTATTAGTATTAATATATATTATACTGTATATTTTGCAGATAAATTCAGTATTTAAATATAAGGCAAGGCAAGGCTCAATATTTTTTAGAAGTATTTGGAACTGCAAAGAACTTGGTTCACAATAAAGCAATGACTAATCTCAGTTCTCAGGGTAAAATCATATTGGGAGATTCATACTTTCAATATGACATTGATCGACGTTTGATATCCGAACACGGTATGTAAAGATTTTTCTGTTTTGTATCTTACATTAACGAAATTTGTTGTTCGGTTGGTCAACTCACACCACCCGCTGGTTAGACATGACGTTTCACACTTGAAGTTGGTTCGACTCGGTACAAAGGTCACGTCTTCTCACTCAAATCTCGACCGGGAGCGTTTCGGTCGGAATTGGATCGTGACAACCGAGAGATACTTATCGTGATTTTCTGGCCAATTCCGATGCATCGCTCCGTTGTTAGGATGGGTAATGGGAGCATGGGAACACGGACCGAGCTTGTACTAACTAAATTATTGTAAGTCAAATAAGGCGATGTATTTGTGGAACGATGATTAAAGTTGCGTAGGGTAGTTTGTTTGTCTATTAAATTTTGTCACGTGATTGACGTTGAACCCGTCTAACTCTTTTGTAAGGATGAGTTGAGTCATGCAAATAACAGGAGGGATTTACTCTTGTTTGCCGATTACACATATCATTTATTAAATTGTGATATGAGTACAATAAGTATTGCGTGTATCCAGAATGAGATTAATTAAATATAAAGACGCTCAAATTTCTGACTTATTAAATATTTTACTAATCATATCTATGCAGGATAGTGTACGTTACCCCAGCTGGAAAGTTGCTCCTAGAGTGATATGAGTGGAACGTATAATTAGTGCTTAATCTGCTGTAAATGTGCGCCGCATAAAAAATTTGTGCCTGTTTTCGTTTTCGAAAAAAAACGGAAAGAACGATTCCTGCTGGGGTAACGTTCTTCCAGCAGGAAAATTGTAAACTAATTATCGCAGAGAGAAATTTTGTGGATGGGCAGAGAGCTTATGTTTGTGCTAAAATGTGGGCCGAAAATATAATTTGTGCGTCTTCAGGTTTTCGAGAAATTCGTTTTCCTGCTGGGGTAACGTTTTGCAGAATCGTGTATCTCAAAAACTATTGTATGTGCGCCTATAGAATAAACATACACAAGTGGCTCTTAATTTGTGACAGAATAATATTTAAGAAAATATTTATAATTTTCAAGCAATCGTGCTTTTTTGAAAACCCAAAAAAATATCGCAGCGCCTAAACGAGAAAACGTAGAAGCTCGCTGAAAACTGTATTCAGTGCTTCTTGACGCCTCTAATCACCATAATAAGTTTCAAGAGTGTACATACATGCGTTATTGAATAATATTACTAATAGTCAAAACGATGGTATCATAACTTTGACTTCAACATACAAAAAACTGGCTCAATCCAAGATGTGTAGGTGAAAATTGATTTATATCAATATAGTGCGCAGTTCTTACACTTATCATTAAGACTTATAAAAAGACTAGTGTATCATCAAACTGAAATACCAACTCCATGTTGATAAAAACTTACTGTTTATAATTCTCTTTTCATTCAACAAAGAGACGCCTATGCTTATTATGCGAAAAGAAACAAGCATTTCTTTGATTTCTAAAATCGTTGAACATTGAGACTTCTTTGTCGGGGAACGATAAGAAGATATCTATATTTATAAATAATTACACTCATTCCTATTAGGTATGTAAAGGAGGACAGTAAAACATATTTAATAAAGTAATTATAAAAATTGATCGAGCTATAGCTTACACTCCCCAATCCGTCCGTAAAAGCAAGCTCCCTTTCCTTCCTTTTCCTATTGCTTTCCCATCTTAACTACCCTTCCTTTACTAACTCCCAAAGTGCCCAGTTGACGGCAATCGGTTTACCCTCTACTGCTAATCCAATGAGTGGGACCAACTTATAGTTAGCTAAATGTGTGTAATTAATACATCTCTGTCTACTTCTTCGGGAATTTACGCCTGAGGATATGTAAATATGAGGTGGAAGACAATCAAAGTAAACCTTTAGAAGTTTTGCACATTTATTTTTGATAAGATAATACAGGTTTTAAATATATTTTTTTTATAACAGTGGAATCAGTATTCTTTAGGGTATTTCCTTTGTAAAATCGACACAATCTACAAACGCTACACTTTAAGCACATCAGGTAGGTACATAGGTGCACTTAATGCCTAAGGCATTCTCTACCAGTCAACTTAAAAACTTATGCATAGTACTGTCCTAAGAACGAGTAAGGATTTAAAAAGATTTAGTAGTCAGTAGGTGTTAAGCTAGCTGTTTTCATCCTCTCACTGAAGAGAAACTTTAAAATGGTAAAAAAAATACTTTACACAAAATCCTTAACGCCAATAAAGCGCGTTAAAAGAATAAAGTAAATTGGGTTATGGGAATCTCAGCTCGGATAAATCACATCGAAAATACTATCACGATGGAAGTAAAAAATGTTACCATTGAACTTTGGAAAACTACGGATACATTTCATTATCCCAATGACCCGGCCAGTGAGCATGACTGACTCTTTAGTGAATTGGAGGTACAAATCTTACTAAGTGTAAAATAAATATAAAATATAATAAATTAAAATACTCTTAATCTACCGAGGATAACTATTATGTGCCACTCATGTAATCTTTGTTAAGTACACCTAGTTAAGAATTGTCAGATGTTGTTATCCCTAATATAAATAAATAAATAAGCAGTTTGGTTACTTAACGATCAAATGTTTAATAAATGTACAAATATGTAGAAGAAACTAATTTTGATAGCAAGTAATTCTGTTTTTTTTTTTGTATCTTTTAGATAAATCCACTAATTCAGAAAATAACTACATTTTAATATTTTTTAAAGAAACAAAACTAATAACCTGGATTACAAATATGATCCACTTTATTAGTTATTTCGAATTCTTCTTAATTAATTCCTCCGGTTTCTGCTAAATGCTTGTGTTAGGAGTGGGTACTCGTCAGTAGAGTATCTTCTGGGTGGGGTTCGAACTCGCAACTTTTTGTTTGGAACTCTGACGCCTTAGCCATTACATCTGCTTTAAAAATACCCGTATCGCGGCGACGGTCATCTTTTTTAAGGCATTGTTGAGATGAAAATATGCGTCATATTATATAATAATTATAATGTTTATTTCAGACTACAGAAATACATATATGTACATAGTGTCAGTAATGATAAAGTTTAAAACTTAAAATAAAGTTAGTGCAAACGGAACCTCCACTATTCACGCAGTATATAATATATATTCACGGATGTATGAAGTCGAATCAAGTGACGCAGCATTGGACAATTCCAACTTCCACGCAATGTGCTCAGGATACTGCTTACAACATGCACAGCAAATCTAAAAAAACAATATAATTTATTGTATCCAAGATACTAAGATTCGATATTTAAGTCTGTCCAGACATCCAGTAGGTTTAACACTCGAAAACTTAGTAACGGTTAATTTTATCGGAATTGATCAGTGGATCTTAGTTCAAAACTTCGTAATAATGTTGCTACATCGTGTCCTAGTTTAACTAACGTTGACGCCTGTATGATCTTTAAACATCGTATATCATAGATATTCCATATGGATTATTGTCCATTCCAATTTATGTGCTTCGGTATTTTCTATCGCATTGTGTAGTTGTAGTGCTAAGCGTAATATAAATCCTATATTTAATTAGGAATGATTGCTTCTTGTTAGTGTTTAACGAATACAGGTAAAACTAATTTACAAATTATTTCCACGTGTTGTAAATGATTATAAATTAGTTGTACTAAATCTGTTTCTAGCTGTAAGAGCTAGCTTGATTTTTTGCTTCAATTAGTTAATTTACTGCTGAGCTGGTGAAACGTATTTGCTAGATAATTTTCGGTAACATATATTTCTCATTACAATTTTTATTATATTACATATAGTTAAGTTTTTATATCTGTGCTGATACATCATCAAAAAGCTTTTAAACATAAAAAAGTTCGTTATGTAGGCACGTAAACTAACGTTATTACATGCAATAAAATTCTATACAAATGGCATGCAAAGTGATGAGTTTTAACCAACTGGAGCTATGAACGTAAATTTTTAACGAGTTCAAAGTTTGACATCGGTTGTATTGTAGACCGGCTTACAGCACGTATAGACGTTAATAGTCACTTCCACTTTAAACCTTTTAATTTTGTATATTAAAATTTATTATTTTATGTCTTTTGATCTTCATCTTTACATTACTTCGAGAATAACTCATGACATTAATAATAAAAAAATACGTAGTAGTAGTAGTAGGTAGTAGGTCCTTAGGTTTATTTTTATCTTTTGTTATTGATTTTTAGTTTAGGCGTTTCCTTAGTCCAATTATAAAAGTGGTGTAGTCACACAGTTTTCATCTTTTTATTAAACTGCTTTAAATATTTGATAGTAGAGTAGTTTGAAATATACAGGATGTAACACCCACCACGCTTTTCTCGGCATGGTCATAGGGTCGTATAGCAGACCCGTGAATAACGTATAGAGCTAACAATTTTAGGGAAATTCGTGATTTGTAATACAGAAATTATTTGGATCTGACATTGATTAAGCTAATAATATAAGGCAAAGGGCAGACATGATTGAAACTATGGCTATTTAAGACCAAGTATGTTGATGGAACGTCCAGATTTTTCTAAAAATGTCTGCATAAAAAAATATAAAAAACCAAAATCGTTGAAATTAACGTGAAAAAATTATAATATGTTGTGTAGAAATGTGCACCTACAACAGAAAAAGCACTTTCAGAATTAAAAAAAATATCTAAATCAAATCTACAACAAATCTACTAACATTTTTCGTCTACACATAACGCTCCACATATATTTGACCACACCTTTTTGTAACATTCCGTATATGCTTTTATTAGTCAGAATTTTAAACAAACAATGCTAATATTAACATAACCCACATGTCTAATGACTTCACATAAAGACACGTCAATTCGTGCAACCTACTTTGGGTGAGATAATAATCTTATCTTCACAAATGTTGCAAGTTCGTGAGTACTAAGAGGAGCGTATCAGCCACAGTTAAGTTCCATGAACACGTGCTGTTAACAGTTCATCGCTATTGAATGTAGGAGACGAATGACGAAACGTACACCGACTTGTTATTAGACAAATTGTTTGTGGTTTGAATGTGTTTTTGGTTTTGTAACGGAGAGGTAATGTTACTAATTTAGAAAATCTGTACGTGAATGATTAGAAATTTCTGAAAGGTCTTATAAAATTATTTTAATGCTTATTGACAGTTGTCAACTAACTAGCAAAAATAAAAACAGAAATACGGTAGTAGTGCCCTTGTCGGTGTGGCGGAAGTTGTTTCAATCGGGGTCCAATAATTCGTACAGACATCTGCAAAGCTCCACTGAGCTTTAATCAAAGACGAGATCTTAGAATTGATGACGCTGTTTGACTGACTTGTACTTGTAATTGTACTATAAAAATAAGTAACTTTGATTCTAATTAAAAATATACCTATAGTTTATAAATAAAACTTAAAAGTAAATATTAAAAAAAAGTTTACAGAGAGCTCAACTGTAAATGCTAAACAATAAATACATTGATTCATGTCATTAAAAAAATCTGCGGTTTCAGATGTAACTCATAATACTGATACCACTTAGTCATGATTTCAAAGAACGAGATGCCATTAGCAAGTAAGCTTTGAATCAATCGTACCTACTTTAAAAAGGCAGTTATTTCGCTGACTCACACCCACCCTGAATTGTTTCTTGGGTGCTCTATCTTCGACTGCTTATTTATAAAACGACCGCCTAGTTTTGATATTCTATTTGTTTAAGCATCTATCAAAGTATGTATTATGTTTTATCCCCCAGCAACAAATTCATTGCTAAATTTTTTAGTTGATTATGCTGTATTACTGTGGGAATTTAGTTAATTCCGCAATAATATTTCGTTACGAAACGATGAAATAATAATTTTATATCTATGTTATGTAAGACTTTTATGTTCATATAAGGAGCCAAATAGTTTATGATAAGTAGGTTGTTGCTTAGATACAAAGCGTAGAAAGGCTTCGTTCTGGTGTACCTAATTAAAATACATAATTAATTTATCGGCTTACAAACTTTTAACATCAGGAAGCTATAACGATTGCTTTTATTGGTGTCATGAGGTTTAATCGTAAATGGTTAAGTAACATCGAATGTTTATAAATTTCGTGTTTAAAACATAAGAAAAATCCTTTCTTCTTTTTAATTTTATAGTAGATTTTATTCAGTTTTATTTATTTATCTAATAAACTTATCTTTCTTTTATCAAATATTTTAAACGGATCAACTATGTTATTTGACGGCTTAGAGGAGGTATCAATAGCTTAAAGTTGTGTCGATATCGACGTTCTGAAGAACGTCTACTACTAGGGGAATATATTACTTGCTTATTATGAATACTACGATTCCTGTCACATTTTCGATCAAAATAAATATTAACAAACCTAAAGCAGACTCGATGCTACTTTTAGCCTAACCTATCAGTCGCGGTCACCGACGGACTCTCAGGTAATATGTAACGCGAAGTATATAAATCATATTCAAGGTATTTAATATTTTTAAAACGATTATGTCTATTTAATACAAGTTAAGGAAGTTCTTCTTCTTCTTCTTTAAGTTCCTTTTTCATTGCTGAAGGTTAGCCGTCAGTTTCTTACATTCATCTTTGTTGATGGCCAAGCGGAACAAATGTTCTACGGAGGTAATACCGTTCCATTCCCGGATGTTGCGCAACCACGCTTATATCCTTCGCGCAGTGCATCTTCTACTTTACACCTCATAATTACTTGGAGCAGGCGATATCTATCGTGCCTAAGCACATGGCCGAGATATTCTAGCTTACGCTGGAGCTTCCAAGGAATTTTCAATACCATAATGAAAAAAATCCTTTTTTTATGTACATAAAACCATGAGTATGCATAATGTCATTAGGCAAACCTACCTAATAGCTACCAGTAATAATTTTGTTTGGAAATTATTAAATATGTAGGTTATACTTAAAGATTAACATTCACGAATTGAAATAAAAAAGTGAAAGCTAAAGTTCAGTTTCTAAACAAGATTTATGTGTTTTGTGTAAAAATCAAACTGGCTAGAAGAAAATTTAATTTTTTTAAAGTATCAAACCATTTTTTTCTGACACCAAAATTAACACTGACTGAGATGAATGAGTAAGATAATTGAAGCTCCCACCCGTTCAAAAATTAAAAAGCTCCTATTAAAACACGCGATGAAATGAATACACATAATTTTTGTATCTAGACTGGTTGAAAATTCTCTCCAATTTTGGCTAGTTTCTTATGATTCATTTTACATTTATTACTTGGCATTATTGATACACAGAGTTTATTGTCATTCAATATAATTTAGACATTAGTATTTTAAAAAGTTCATTTTTATACTTGCTACATTAGCCTTTGTTTTCTATTAGGGCGTTCGACTCTTACGAGAGTAGAGGTATCACTGAAATACTTCAATGGAATGAACAAAATACAGTTAGTGAATACTTATTATTGCTTTAGTAAAATATATAACCATTTCATAGCAATGCTTATTTTTAAAAGAGCGCCATCTAATAAAAGGACACGGAACTTTTGTGGAAGTGGGAATGAAAGAAGCGCCCTCCCGTTCTAAAGAACAAAATTTTAGAAAGTACTTTTAAACTTGAAGGTAAGTTTTGTGTAATATGTATTAGGAATCGGACACGTATTTAATTTGTTGCCCACTACTGGATATAGAAACAGCAAAAAGTAAACGCAGCGGAAAAAAACAAAGGAATACCCAAATGAAACAAAAATCTTTTGACTACTTTAAGCCGTGCCTGTGAAGGGAAATCTCACAACCCTATTTATTGTAAGACTATTGAGAAAAAATTGCTTTCTAGTAGGTATTCGAAGAATGAAAACATAATTATAAATACGTACTAATCTTTTGTCCTGTGTACCTTTGAACCGATCTCTCGATCAGGTTTTAGTGACCTTGATCACATGGAGAATAGTGCAGCGATGTCTGCTCTCGGGTGTCATTTTAGGTTTTCATGGCACCACGCCGCGGTGTTCCGCGACACACAATATTAGATAATGGTGCCCTTATTCAACCAAAGAAACCACCGTGAATTGTAGTCTTTTTCAACTGTATCTGCAGAAAATATTGTATTAATCTAAATGCTTAGAAATATCGTTTGTATAAGGACGCCAAGATATCGCATTTTTAAGTACCTAAAATTCTTATGAACGCAAGTGTGTGCCTCTGGAGACTCACACATTCGGTCTTAAAACCTTCAACCTCGCTTTCTTGCGCTTTCGGCTAGACCGTCAAGGATATCGATTGTGGACCGTGGTCAGAGTCTGACTGACACTCGGCCTGTGACCACAGCTCGTGTAACCCTGCCGAAACGTCAGACAGTTCAAATGTAAAACATGGACATGGACACAATAGACTAACCCTATAGACATGTATAAAAAATATACACACAGAATGGGACGCGAATGAAATGTAAATTTTCATTTTCATTTTATAATAAATGCTTAAACTTAACTGTGTATTGTAACTTTAAAACTACTAAACATACAGCTCATTAAAATCCCAACAAAATACAAAACCCAAAGAAACGAAGAAATACTTCGACGCACTAACAAACACAAACAATTACCGAGGTAAAGGCGGTGAGCTGAAAGGCCTCTAATGACGTCACTATTCTACATTCATTGTTAGCTTTCAATAATAAAGTGTAATGTGAGGTGCTAAAAGAAACCGAACCACTTTATAGCCATCGCTGATTTTAAAGCCGAGTGTGAATGCATTCTGCGGCCTTAGTGTTTTATGTAAGTATGTAAATTATTTTCCAATGAGCAGTTTTGCATTTAGTACTAATTGTAACACTGCGCATAGATGTAAAGTGCCGGTTTTATGAACTGTTTAAAACAATAACTTATTAATAACGAAGAATATCATAATGTGATTTGAAAATAGTAAATTCAACGGTTTAAATTATTTGAAGGCGGTTACTTCGAATGCTTTTTATCCCACTGTATCAGAAGATAGTTCATTATTACTTAGTATGTATTTGCCTAAACATGCGAAAAGTAATTAATTAATATTTTTTTGATATTCCAAGTTATTTATACCTACTATTTTTTTCTAGTTTATTGCAAGTGTTCCATTAAAACAATTCGAATTAGAATATTAATTTGTGCTCTAATGATTAATTTCGGATTTACTGTGACAACTACATGAACATATTATTATTGCTCTTAGTATATATTTATTATGTACACTGACTAATGTCATTTAATAGAGCAATATCCTAAACAGTTCTATAAAAAGTACGTTCTAATATATTCGTCCTAAGGACTCGTTAAGTCCGCTTAACTAACCGATACAAAACCAACACAATAAAATATATTTTTAATGGAGACCCAACGATAAATTGACCTTAATAACAGAAATATTTTATTAGTGTATCGGCCATTGTAAAAGTGTTCGTTTCTACGACATATTTCATTTAAAAAATGCCTCCTTTGGTGGATGAGATCCGATCAAACGTTTGTGTCAAAAAAAGGATAATACCGCCATCGTCCTGGCGGGTGCCCAATGTTTTTTCTTTACGTTCGTACTGGCCCACATTTTGGGCCAACCTACTTCTATAGAAATGCTCCCAGTGGACTAATATGTTCTCCAACGTCGAGTTGTTTTTTAATCCACGATTCTACTATTTTTTTTAATAATTTTAAAATGACAGATGAAGATGACCGTAACGGGTAGAGATGCATAGTCACTTGAGCATAGTTTTGAGAAGTAAAAAAGTTAATGTTTTTTTTTAATATCGAAACTTCACCACAGTGCGCCACTTTATCAAAAGCTGACAGTGCATTGGTAGGATATGGAGGCAAGTCAGTGTGATTTACAGGACTTTTAAATATGTATGTAATAATGTACTATTTACGTTTACTTACATTTACTCATAATAAGAAGAAAGACTTTCTTAATTGTATTACAATGAGAATAACTTTGATTTAATTTTGATAATACATGCTAATTTTGATTCATTATGCATACCTATGTATAAAAAATCTGTTAAATGCTTCTTTAAATTTATTAGAATATTGATTTTTCTACATGTATGTATTTATTCCTGTTGAATATTTATAAAGATTAATAATGTTACAATTGTCGTTTATTTGTTTAAAACTGCATTATAGTCATCGTGCCGATGCATTCTCTCCTCAAACGTAAGCTATATACTCGTATTTTTAAATACGAACATACATACTGTACAACAATCATAATTCTGAACCAAGGTATTGTTTGGAAAGTATTCACTTAATTCTTATTTCATGACTTGTTGTGACCTTAGCTTGTTGTTAGAGGTCGAAGCGAGCGCAGATCCGATCGCTGCGATGCCCGATCATGTCTATCGATGTTACGAATAAACAGCAATTTAGATCTAGTATTCATATTTTGAATCGTGTAGTTTTGTATTGAAATATCTCATAATTACGCCACTGACTGTGGTTTGTATTAGGTAAATAAATCGTGGCCTTTCAATTACCTATTCCAAAAAGAGAAATCAGTTCAATGCTTTCCGAGGTTATTGACGAAGTAAAGGAAAATAAACGAATAGACACACTTTTTCAGTCGTTGCCTGGTAAGACATGGTTTAATTTTTTTTATTAACTGTTCCGTTTTGAACTTTTAAGCATTGTCTGTTTTCGCTATGATACTTTGTTTTTTTTTATTGTTCACTTTATTTAAACTGTATATAGTAGCACTACCTGCAGAGACAGACCTTTACCGATAATTTAAAGCACAGTAATAATCTTTTTGGTATTGTGTTCCGCCGGGATTGATAATTGTAATGTAAGTATAAATTGTATTATTGAAAAAAAAACTCAAGGACTCGCGCACCGAGGGCTCCGTAAAATATTTTTATTATATGATGTAACTAAAAATTTACGGTTTTCGCAATTTTTCCTTTATATGTACTATAAGACGTTGCTTCGTACCAAATTTCAAGATTCTGAGTTCACGGGAAGTACCCTGTAGGTTTTGATTCCCTTGCGAGTGTCGAAAATTTTCGGAAATTTGCGGCATAAACGGCTGTATCTTTTGATTGCGTTGGGTTAGAAGTTTGATTTTTTCACAGCTCCAAGGGACAGTACACTTAAGTATTTGATATAAATTTCAGCTTTATACCTCAACTCGTTCCTGAGAAAAAGAGTCTTACTTAAATATTTACTTTTTTTATTGATCAAACTGTTACAATACATATTAACAACATTTTTAACCTAAACCACTCGCTTAAACCGCTGAGGTTACTTAAGTTGATTAATTAAATTAGTAAGTACAATAAAGATTTTTCTATATTATTTATAAGTTATTATTTTTTACTATAAATCTATTATGATAAAAAAAGCAAATCATTAATCTCACACAATCACATCCGGTGCAGATGTTGCCATCAAAGATCAGTTTTTATCAACAAAATACCTCAAGTTCTATAAACAAACAAGGTGTTAATACTGTCGATAAGGATCTAAAATAACTCGCCCCTTCTTATAAAATATTGATATTTAATAGTCACATCACAGACTGTGTAATGCAGGCAGCTCGATAGTATACCTTCGGCATACCAGATTACCACATCAAATATTCCTTTTGACGATTCTGTTAAACAAAATGCATACCTAAACACCATGTCAATAGAGTTTATATTTCATGTTGTGAAATTTTGGTTGAAATAAGTGCAGGTGGCATCGGATGGCATCACATCGGCTTTATCTTAACAATCACATCTTCAAATATGAAACTTTTACTTTTATGGCAGTTTAAAATGCAAGTCGTGTCAACTAATGGCTAACGGACAGTCAATGAACGACAATGTTTTTATAACAATCTATAATAATATTATAAATGTGCTAATGAGTAGTTGTTCAGATGTACTAGCTATTCATTAGCACATTTTTATAGCATTTATAAAATTTTATTAAGTAATAAATAGTATATTTATGAAGAAATGCTTGGTATCAATAGCAATAGATACAACATTGAACATGGTAACAATAGCGGACATACACCTTTTTAGGCACAACAGAATTTGTGTAACTTGTTATTGATGCATGCTACAAACATTCATTTTTCCAAGGCAAAAAACATATGATTATAAATGTGTAAATAATACTTTTTCATCAACAAATATTTCACGTGTATATCTCTGTATCAATTAAATAGCTTTTGGAAAAGGAAAAATATTGAAGAATTATCTATAATTGCTAGAGTCGGTTGTTTTCGGTAAAGAAACGTGTATGAACCTCCCAAATTGTTTCTTTTAAATCCAACTTCATAGCTGTAACTTTCTTTTAATGAAATAAAAATGCATGAGTATTCAACAGTTTTGTTAGTGTTTTATCTCGCCGCATAATCTTTCAATGCTGTGCTTATACTACTTAAATAACTTCTTTGATATCATGTTAGTTGTGAAATAAAAATGACGTCATCCGTAGAGCTTACCCAAACTAGAGATAAACGAATAAGATAAGTAATTAGTACTTTATATTTAACCGGTTGGTGTCAAATGACTTCATTATAAAAACTAGGTGGAGAACTTGTAAATAAATTTGTGTGTTTATCATCAATACAAATAAATAAAATTGAAGTGTCTGTTTGTAATGTCAAAATAATAGTTTTTTATACAGTTATTTGCACGATACCTATGACAATAAATCAGTTTTCAAAACTTTTGTCTGTCTGTCTGTCTGTCTGTTTGTTCCGGCTAATCTCCGGAACGGGTGGTTCGATTTCCACAGGGTACTCTGACAGATAGGTGATATTATAAGGAGTATTTAAGGAGAAAGAATTAGGGTTCCGCGTAAAATATATAAATATGCACACGCGAGCGAAGCCGCGCGGGAACTGCTAGTTGTACATGTGATGCAAAACATGTATTCTTGCCACGTAGTTTCTAAATACTGATTGATACGCGATACACGCGACGGTAATTATGTGTCATTACTAATATTACAAATGCGAATGTAAATTTGTTACGCGTTCACGCCTTAACTACTCACCCGATCATCATGAAATTTAACATAAACATAGTCAGGGGTACAGAAAGGACATTGGATACCTTTTATCCAGGAAAAAAAATATTACTTGCGAGGAATGGAAAATAAACTTTTACGGAGCGAAGCCGCGGACAATTGGTAAATAGACGAGGTTATAGGAACATGTACATTAAATAGGAAAGTTATCTTATTACACGAGAAAGACCTTAACATTATATTCAATGTGTAGTCATTCTGCAAAAATATATTCCTGTAAAATTAGATAATTATTTTATAGTAACATTATGATTTTTTGGTGTTGGTATTGGTGTAGGGCTCTGTTTCCGCATTTAGACTCATAGACGGTCCATTATGCGTTCAGATAGGCTGCCTACTTGAGCCAGCCTAGCTCTTTCCAGAAGCACAGAAGCCTCCTGCGGCGTTCGCAGGCTTCTAGGAGCGATCTCGCACCTGCGAGAATACTTGCCCGTTGTGTGACCACTTCCTCGCACTCCAGGATAACGTGGGCGGCCGTTTCCTCCGCGTTGAGACATCCTCTGCATAGAGGACCGTCTGTCGCGCTGATGGTCATTAGGTGCCGGTTTAGGGCTAGGTGGCCCGTAATTGTTCCTACAACTATTCTGATGTATAGTCGGTTAAGACTGAGCAGCCTGCAATTTAAACGTGGTGAGACCTCCGTCATCACCAGTTTAGACTGCCTACAGCCCGGTGTGACGGCCCGACGACCGTTATGCGCTTCACGAGTCCGTTGCCTTACCCATGAGCGAAGTTGAGTGAAGGGAAGTGGCAGTAGTATAGTTGGACCTGCCACTGACGTTACAGATCCCTTCCTTGCCAGCTTTTTTTGATCTATTGCAGAATTACCCCACTATGGAAGGCCTTCCCCCTGAACTGTGGCGCAACGAAATGGCCACCGGATGTACCGGGTGCGAAGATCTCGTCATCCAGTACATCCTGCAGCCGACCCTCAACGGCTTCAGCCTGCTCTTTGGTCAGGTCGTGGTACGGCTCCAACATTACGGCGACGCAGTAGTCGTTTGACTTTAAGGCGTCGGAGTAACTAGTGGAGCTTTTGGTGGTGAGCTAGGGTTTTTGACGCTTACCGCTGGCCGGTGGAGTAAAGGAATCATCTGGACGATTCCTTTTGGTGGGTTTGGTTTGGGCTGTAGGCTTGCCCGCTTGGTTGGCGTTCCCAGCTCGTTTAGCCCGTCCAGGGCGATCCTGCCGTGGGGATGCATTCGCGGCAGCAGGCTTCGTGACAGCCGGTGGCGTCCCCGTAGGAGCAACTTTTCCCTCGGCTAGGCTACTGCCTTTGCCATGGGTTGGTGCATCACTGACGTGAACATCGTGGGGCCTTGCGGTCCCTTCAGCTTACTACTACTACTAGCTACTTACCACCTACTGCCAGACGCCGCATTCCGTCGATGACGCTGCATTCGGGTTATTTACCCGAGGAGCTGCTGGTTGGATACCCGGCGCACCACCTGGGTTATTCACCCGGGGTGCAGCCTTGGATGGTTTCCTGGAAGAATTTTTATTAATTAAGTTTTCCATGTGTGCTTTTTGTAAGATTCGTCTCTTCGTTCTTCCACCCTCCTTGGAGCCCTAAAGGGGGGACGTCGCGGCAAAAGGCACTCGAGCGCCAGAAGTAACGAAGAGATATAGAGCTCCTACCCTAGTGGAAAACAGGCTGAGCTGGGCAGGAAGATACAGTCGTCCCGCCCGTCGTCTGCCCCCACAAGGAAAGAGCTCTCGCCTGGCGGCTCTCTGACGGGTCGCCGCAGCCGATTGACTGAAGGTGGGTAGCCTCCAGCCTCCCGTGTCAGGAGAAATCCGGGCCAAAGCAGTGTGTTGCCTTTCAGCTCAACTACCAGGACAAATTCTTCCCCCCATACGGGTCCCCGCATACGGCACAAACATGCGGGTGGTTGCCCCCCCCCCCCCCCCTCACCGCCAGTCTTAGTTGATGATGAGTCCGCAGGTATCAACCACATACTACCCGCAGAGGGTTTGCGGAAGGAAAATAGGATGGGTAGGGTGGGATATGGGATTGCGACTGGATGTTTCAGTTACTTCTGTTTCATAGGGAACCAGATCAAAAACAGGCGGCAACCACGGGAAGGAAAACTCCCCAGACTTGACATGGGGATCTAAATCTCTATTTGAAGGGAGGAAGAGTACCAAACACTAGTGGTACATCAGCTGAGCCGGATGCTTATATGCCAACTTAGTTTTTATTCGGAAAAATCGAGTTTTACATTACAGTATATTACTAACACTATTAAGTTTTGATTGTGCAAGCTAATATACGGAAGTAGCTGGATGTGTTTACCTAGTCGTGTCATGGTCGCAATTTAAGTGAAAATCGCAATTTGCTGTGCACCACCTCTATTAAGCCTGCTCTTTATTCTCGCCGTCGATATAAGTGAAGCCCTACGAATAACGATTGGATCGGAGCTGGTATTTTCTCCGCACGTCAAAGATTTTGCGGTCGCGATCCATCCATGCTACCTTGAGGGAGTAGACTTCTATACATTCTTCAGTCTTCTTACTGTCGTATTCTTCTCTACAGAGACTTCGTTTCTTTTTTTAAGCACTTACTTAATTAAAATATGATAAAGTAGTTATTTCTATTGTATACTTAAAAGTATTTAACTATTCACATATTCAAGCACGGATGGAACATGGAATCATTTTGTTTTTTAACCGACGAAATTCATTAATGTTATCACATTTATCACAGAAACTAGTATTTTATCTGGTTAGAAAAATTCTTAAGATTACCAATAACTGTCACACAAAGTTATTTTCCTTGAAATAATATATTATGTATGCATACCACGTTTATAAACTAAATGCATAATAAACTACATGATCCAGTTTATTGATTTATATTACCGAAACCCCAGGAAACGACCGTCAAATATTACGAGGTGATATTTAAAATTGTATCGTATCATAAAATCAACATTAAAGTAATATTTGTTGTACGATATATGTAAGGTTAATGTCTTACTGCTAGCGTGCTGCGTGTAAGGACAAAAGGTTAAAAAGTTATTTAACTATAATTATATTTAAACTTGTATCACGATTCATGATAAAAATTAGTTTAATACGTTCACCGTACGGATGATTGTGGTTAAATAGAACTTATATCTTGAGTTTTACTTGTCAGTAGAAAAAAGGCAATAAGGCTAGGGGTTGGTTTACCAGAGTTACCACTACTAGTAGTGTTGTGAGCGTTTATAGGCACTGATTACAGCTTACTATCAAGATAAAATAAAGCACCTTGTATGTAGAAATTGTGGCTAACAGAATGTGTGAAGGAAAAACAGATATTATAGCGCCGAAACCAAACGACTGGCATAAGTCAGGAAGATAATGATGTATTATTTTATTATAAATGGTTAATAAATAAAAAAAGATGTTTAAAAAGTGAGAGTTTCATAAATTATAACACCAATTAGGTAAGCATCGTCAACATCAGCGGCTTTATGCTGTTGGATTTATGTATATTACAGCGATTCGATACCTCGTGCTTCGGGACTAAGGCCTTATATGAAACAATTTTAAAAGAACCAGTTAATCAGTTAACATTGAACTGAAGCCGCTGGCTAAAATTTATCTGCATAATGACCGAGTTTCATAATTCTGAACTATGTACTATGTTGAAATACAATAAAAACAAGAACACAACACAATTAGAATACAATTAGAACAAAGCTCGCCCAAGTTTCATTGAGTCTATACATATTATAATAATTGGACTTAGTTTTTACGCGTACAATGTTTTCCAATTTCTTCACTGTTTACTGAACAGTATTAGTAAGATTTTAAATTTAAAACATGAAGGTTTTTTGGGATATAAAGTTTCAAAACTAGTTCAGGTCTCTAAATTCACATGTGGAATTTAACGCTTTTTGTTTTCTGATATAATTTATTATGTAATATAAAGCTGTCATCAAAAGGTCATTCGATTTCTGATTTCAACTTTAACGTATATACAGTTATATTTGTTAAAACTAATATGTTACACATAAAAGAATATTGTATGGAGATAATGATGTAGTATGTACACCATATAATAAAAAGGGTTTTAGCTGAACTATGTTCCTATAGAGTTTAACGCGGTAATGGCGGAGTCGAGAGTCCAGATTTGCCTTAGACAGATTATCACTAACAGATTTTTGTTCGTGGGAGAGCCATACTTCGGCACGTATGGGCCGGCTCGACCGGAGTGATGCCACGGCCTCACAGAAAACCAGCAGTAAAGCAATGTTTGCATTGCTTTTCGCCGTGTGAGTGAAGTTACCGGAGGCCCTAACCCTTCCCTCTCTCCTCTCCTCTACTCCTCTTCCCCCTTAAAGGCCGGCAACGCACTTGTGACTCTTGAGTTGCAGGTGCACATGGGCGGCGGTAGTCTTTTTCCATCGGGTGACCCATCTGCCCGTGTGCCGTAGTGTGTATTCACTTCTGACGTGCAGTCCTACGAGTGACGAGTACCATATAAAAAAAACCTGTCACTCGTAGGACTGCACGTCAGAAGTGAATACACATACACATAGATATTTACATATACACACACACACACACAATTTTATATATGTTATCTGAGCGTGACGGTCACGAGAGTTCAGTGAGTTTTCCCCATATCAAAAGTGCCCAACATGTCTAAAGAAGTTTTCACTTCAAAAAAAAATTACACTTATTCCCAATAGTCTTAATCTGGCCTACTTTAGACAAGTGCGCGTAGAACGCACGCGTCTTGCCTAGGCAGGAGGGCCTGCTTCTGTTGCTGAACCCGCGGCCCTCAACACTCATGGGCAATAACTATTACCTAATATTATACAATTCACACATATATCCTATTATGCAAGCTACAATGTTTTTCTAAGCTCTAACAAGACACGTCTTTCGTATTTTGCAAAATATTTTATTAAATGCATCTAATTATTTACTTATTACTTACATAATTACACTTTTACTTACGAAAGTATATATACACAACATTTAGTAGTATTTATACAAGCATATATACTACTCAAAACAAACTTATTTTGTTTTTGAGTAATATATATGCTTGGCCACTAAGGTTTTCTCGAAAAAACTAAAGTTAATCAATTGTTTAACTTAGGTAACTACAAATATTGCTTCCAATTTTGGCTAATAGTTGTTTAAAATAATGATCTTACTTTTCAATTTTAAGCTTTATAATGAAATAAGCCGTTTTAAACAAAAAATATGGGCAAAAAAAAACAATGTAAAGAAAAGTACTGAACTTGTCACTTTTTTTCTTTTTGTAAGTAACGAGTATGTCCTCCCTTCTTAGCAATGCATTTCTTAAGCCTCGCTTGCATACTCTGAATAGAATTCCTCACGTTTCCATCTGGAATCTCCTCCCAAACGTCAATCAGCTCCTGCTTGTAGTAGACCCCTCGTTTATTCTCCCAACCCTTCGTTTTAATTGGTCCCACATATGCTGAATTGGATTTAAGTCCAGACTTTTAGCTGGCCATGGTAATGCCTCTTCCAGTACAGCTTGGGTCACTCAAGCTGTGTGGACACGGGCATTGTCTTGCATCAGAACGAATCCAGAACCCACTCGCTGTGTAAATGGGATCACTTGAGGCCTGATGACGTTCTCGATGTAACGTGCAGAATGTTACCCGTATTTAAAATGGTGAGCTCAGTTTAGCCGTGTAATGCCGCGTTCCAATAAACAAAAAACGATTCGTTTTGCTTACGAATGGTAAAATTTCGTTGAATTTTCAATGAAATTTTTACGATAAACGAATCGTTTCTTGTTTATTGGAACGCGGCATAAGCTAATCCAATCCCAAATCATTACGTTAGGACCGCCGAAACGGTTAACTTTGTGGATACAGGACTCCAAAAATCGCTCGCCGCGTCTTCTCCACATCCTTATACGCCGACCATCGTTAAAAAAAATTACTTTGCACTCGTCTGTAAAAAGCACCATGCTCCATTCTTTAATCCCCCAGTTCAAATACTGCTGGGATAATCTCGTAATCGTGCAGGCAATTACGAATAGTTTAGTCACTTACATGGGTACCCATGGTCAGACGTAGGTGGTGTTGCAACTTACTGGCCGTCACTGTACGATTCCGAAGAGTACCTAACTGGATGTACCGATCTTCCCGAGCCATTGTTATACGAACTCTAACAAAACTAGGTTTTCAAGCAACATTGCCAGTCTCTTGGAAGCGGTTCCATGCGTTATGAATAGCTATGCCAGAAAAACCTATATAAATAATAAAATTATTAATAGTTATTCTACTAATCTTGGATTACTCAAACAATGACAACAAATCAGAGAATAAAAGAGCGTTGCTCCTCATGGACTAATGATTGTGTTGATATTTCAACTGACAGAAGTGATGTAACTGTTTCGTAATATAGAATCACATAGTTGGTGTCCAATTTTCGGAAACGCAACATGTAATTTGTTTCACTAGTCACGAAATGAACATCTTGTTGGGTTAACTTTCTTTCTTGTTATGTCATCAAATAATTCTTCTTACATTTGAAAAAAAACTGCTTATTAGACACCAGCTAAATTCTTGGTCTCGATTTAACTTTGAACAGATAATGGCGATGGTATGAGAGACACCAAGATGCTAATTGATAAACCAAAATATAACAAGATTTTTAATGTTATAGTTAAATAAAAGTATATCGACTTTACTTAGATCGCGTACCTGTAAGTTTCGCTAATAGAATCGTGAATTGAGTTAAATTGATCTAATACAAAATACATTATAATATATCATTAATAGAAGTAGATAACTAGGTAGTTTATCATTAAGCTAAACCGTTATTTTGGTTGTAAGTGACTGATGAGACTCTAAATGCTACACAAGTTAAATGGGACTGAACTAATTATAAAAACTTCTTTAGTCATATTTTACTTGTGCATACATTTATATTTATAGGTACGATTTTCCCTCTCTTAGTTATTAATTGTAAATAAAAACAAATGAGCATATGAGTGTTTTGCACCTTCTGGATATTTTTTTATTATTTATATTATATAGTTAAATAATAATCGCGACACTAAATGAACAATTAATTTAAGTCATTAAATTTTTGTTCAAGAAACTATTTACTTAAATTGTAAAATACGTTTAAAAACACCTTTACAATTTTCTTGTAATTAAAAAAAATCTCCAAAAAATAAACCTATTGCAATTGGTGAGTTTTAACAACTTCAAACTGAACAAAATAATATAAAAAATGTAAAAAGCGCGTTCCGTTTGACCGGCCACCTACATTTGTGGGAGGACTTTACTTGTCAATCATCGTAGCGTCTACCTTGCATGTGGCATTTTCTATAATAGACTTCAGTGCTTTAGTTAGTTACATCTTTTTATCGCGCATATTGATTGTTACTAGTTTTTACTGTTTTTCTTGCCTGTAATTTAATAAACAATATTATGAGAACACACAGCAGGTGGCCCGCAATTGATTTGTTCTTGGTGTTTAAAAAATAAATAAATATATAATGAGCAAAAAATTTACTGATTGAGGTCTGAGATATCAGATCATTTCAAAATTTACCAGTATTAAAATGTTATTTTTGGCATCAGTTAGTACTAAAATTGAATTAGGAATATAAAGCATTTATAAAAAATTTAAGATAATTGTAGTTAATAAATTGCAAACCAAAATTACGTCGAGAAGATGATGCTTAGCTCTGGGAGCATCAGTTTTTATTAAACAACAGAGGGTCGTGGCCCGATAGCCTGATGGTTAAGAGGTTATGGAACAATCGAGTTGCGTTCGTGAGAACAGTATGCGCCCACTTCAAACTAATGCACCTAACCTATAGGATGCTTTCAACAAATAGAGTAAGAGTATTGTCACGATGTCGTTTTGTCTCAAGTAGAATCTATACACATCTCTACTTGCGATCCCAAGGGTTCACTTCCGTGCCATATTCGTGACGATGCAGGTTATGAGTGATATTATTACAGTGTAATAATTGTTTTCAAAGAGGAGTGTAGAAATAAACCACATTACTACTACCAACGCAGCTGTGAACGGAGATGGAATGAGTGTAATGTTTGATCCATTTATAGAACTGGGAAGTGAAGCTCGGTTTGTACAACTTGTAGGTACCAAGTTTAGTTGTGTGTTAACGACATTAGTTCCTTTGATTTGCTTTCCCTTTAGTAACATTTGATGTACCAACTTTTGTGTCAAAAATTTATTCTTTTTTAAATTATACGTGCTCGTAAAATTTATACAAATATATATATATCTTATATATTATTTAATAAAAATTTTGATATTTTTTCAACAATTATTACTAGGTTTTGTCAAGCTATGGAGTTTAGATATAAATTTAACTATTTCGTTAAAATTATATTATAGGATTATAGGATAGCCATGTTCATACTTATTTGAATAAAACGTTCGAGTATCGGACACGGGTTTTATAATTTATTTGCAACAACATACAATAATTGTAAAACACATTTTCGACGACGTTTCGATACAAAACATTATTGTAAGCAACGTTACTTAAATAGTTCAAGAGGTTACCATTTAAACAACACAAAAAAAAAACACAAAGAGAAAGTAATGTTTAAATGTCAAAACAATCAACATTATCAATTACATTTGTCATGCAAAAGACATGCAAAGTTAATCGTTTTTTAAACACTTTTATACAAACATTACGTAACTAATAAATACAAGATATTTACGTATATTCTAAAAATTGGAATTGGCTACGATAGTTTGGTATGGCATTACACAGTAAAAGTGCCAAATCGGTACTTTGAGGCCATTATGATTCCCAGGAACCAAACTCAGGTATAGAATAGCGGCGCTCTAACTTGTATCTATTAATGTACTTGTTTGTTTTGGCTTAGATGTTTTCAGGTGGCTATTTAGTGGAACTATTTTAGAATATTAAAGGTAAGTCGAACGAAAAAATATGTTTTTATTATTTATTAGATGTGAGACAAGTCGAATTAAGAGAGATATTTGATTGTTAGAGGGCTCGCACTTCCCGGCAAGAACCAGTTCCAGTTACAAGTATGCGCGACCCTGACCTGCTCAAGCTGTTGCTGACACTCACCAATCCGTATAAGCAATATCCCTTTGCTTCTCTTGTCTTCCCTTATTTTAATAAGTTTTTAAATATATATATATATTTTTTTATAATAATGTATTTTAAAATGTAATTTATATGTATTTAAATGTTAATAAAGAGAATAATAATAACTTCTAACATCTCACACACGGCCGTCCTATCCCAAACTAGCAGCCTGTACTATGGTAACCAGACTGCTGATAAACATACTTTTGTATTTCTAAATACATATATATTATAGATAATAGATTATACCCAGACATAGAACAAATGATCGTGCTCATCACACAATTATTTGTCCTGGGTGGGAATCGAACGCACGAACTCTGGCTCAGCAGTAAGCGTCACTAAACACTAGACCGACAGGCCAGTCAATTACCTAACTTTCCCTATTATTATGAATTTTCCATCTTCAATTCCCAAAATGCCCGGCTGGCGGCAATCGGCTAGCCTTTTGTATAAGTGTGACCAAATTATAATTGGCATAACGTGTGTGTTTAATCCGCCTCTCGATACCCCTTCGGGAATACAATCGTGAGTGTATATGTTACCGTCAATATCCAAAGCGCAGTGTATGTTAAGATATACTGGTGTCTGTTAACATCCACCGAGCTAGCTGGTGAATGTCTGTTATTTTTTCTTTTTGTTACGATTTCTTTAATTCACCAGTGAATGTTATCATACACCACGACGACTTGGTGTATCTTCATTATGAGCGACGGTAATATAAAAAAAGGTTTAAAAAATGTTAGTAGGGTAAGTCAATTGAACAGAAATGGCTAGGTTTAGGTTAGGGTAGAACTGCGACCGCCGGATGTCTTAATAAAAGCTGTTCCCGGATCCCTCCTATTTACGGCGCAGTACGGCACACCGTGTGGTTTTAGTCGGTTCGATTCTGACACACCGCCCCACCGAAAACCCTGGTGAGGTGACGGCCCGAGGGGGTTTGCACAGGCAAAAAAAAAAAAAAGAACTGCGACCGAATTCAATTGCAAAATCACAAATTTTTGTCAAACATCAGTGAACCCGTAATACATTGCAGAAAATATAAAATAGAAAAGTGTATGTCTTTCTCGCTTTTCGAAGAAATACTGGTGGGTGTTAACATTCGCGTATATTGTAAATCGCTGAATCTAAAATTAACAGAATCGCTTTGGTGTATGTTAACATTAACCTATGTATGTTCGATTCAAATAAATAAATAAAATAATTTCGTACTTACACCATCGTAATTGGTGATTGTCGACATACATCGGTGCATCTTAATATTTACAGTAACATATATATATATATTGGATTATGTTTATCTAGGTGGAAGATGCCGGCGAATATTATCGTAGCGTTGCGTGTAAGTGTTACCATAGTCCATGTTATCTGTCATCTTAGCCGAATGACGCCAACTGGTGGGCATAGGCCTCTATATCAAGTATTATGGCATTATTATTGTTTAATTTTGTCTTTATGTGTTTATTATAAGTTGTTGTTCCCTAATAAGATGTCTACTATTGAACACATGTTCAATCAAAAAATAACGAGTGGTCTTTTACGCCGTCGCGTTGCCTTCATTCAGTGGCTATACATCATCGTTATCATCATCTAAAACATGGGAGTTCTCCTTCCCTCTACTATCTTATAAAGATGACCGCGAAACAATCAATGTACAAAATAAGCATTCGGTGTTCCTAACATTAATTGGTTATTGGGGCTCTTGTTACCACGTTCCGGGGCTTAAGTTCTGACCAAAAATCTGACATATTTCTGAATAGGGTATTCCGCACGCGAAAACTATACGATGACAATGATAGTGATTAACCAAGATACCGATATCCGACTATTGAACAAGTCTCGTGCATAAAATACTTGGGCATAATGATTGACGAACAACTCTCGTGGAAATCACATATTGATGCAGCTACGAAACGTGTAAGGAAGCTAGCACACATATTTAAAAAAATTTGGTCTGTAGCAGAACCGCGACTTATTCGAGCCGTATATTTCTGTCCCTGTCAATCCATTTTGAGTTGCTGTGTAATTGCTTGGGGGGCTTTGAAAAAAAAACATATCTTCTTAAGCTCGAACGCGCTCAGCGAGCTATCTTAAAAATAGCGTTTAAAAAACCCTGACGTTATTCTACTAATGCTCTGTACTCAGAATGTAATCTTCTTCGCGTGAGACAGCTTTACATTACCTCGATACTCCTCCGATTTCATAAACTCGCGAAGACCATAGTGCGAACCTCTCACAGAACTCTTAAGTGGGACATACCGAGAGCTCGTTCTGCTTTTGCTCGTCAATCCTCTACTTTTATGGGACCCCTTCTTTACAATAAAGTGTTTACAACTGACAAAACTATAATATACCAGACATCATTGCGCCTTAAAACCACCATCCATCACACACTATCATCTTTAGCTATACATCTTTAGCTATTAGAGCTCAATTCTAAAGTGTACCTAAGTATTAGTGGAAACTTAATAGATTGATGATGGTTAAAGTTGTTACGAGTATTAACATTTCAGAAACCACATCGACAGTTTATAGTACTAAGGTCACGGACGCAGGCGATATCTTCTGAACTTGAATGTCAGCGCAATTTGATATGACGTGTCACACTGACATCTCGCTTCCTTTGTTGCCGTTATTTAATTATCTAATAACGTTGAAGCCGTTGTTACAACGGAGATAACGGATTTAGATTGTTATTATATACACAGTATATATATTATATCATTATCTAATACAAATAAATAAAATTGAAGTGTCTGGTTGTAATGTCAAAATGTTAGTTTTTTTGAATCTCATACAATAATTTGCACGATATCTATGCCTAAAAATCAGTTTTTTAAATTTTTGTCTGTCTATTTGTTCCGGCTAATCTCCGGAACGGGTGGACTGATCTCCTCGGCACTTCCAATGGCAGATAGCTGGTGTTATAAGAAGTAACCAAGGCTACCTTTGTTTTGGAAAAAGAATTAGAGTTCCGTGTAAAATATGTACATATATAAATATGAATAATAAAATAATTGTGAATAATTGTACGAATGTTAAAATACTTTAATATACGTCTTCCTTAACATATTTTATCTCAAATCTCGCTCATGTCGATGTTTGGGTATAAAAATGATATATTTTTTTTAAATATTTCTTTCTTTTCATAATATATTGAAACCTATATTTATTACTGTAAATTTACAAGAATTCTTTTACGTTTATTTATAATATTCTTTCTTTTTCATTTACAATAAAAAAGTAATAATTTCGGCCGGACAATCAAAATAAAATAATCTTATTGTACCATATCTTTTAATTTTTCAAATTGTTACAAGTCATCTGGTTTGAACAGTCAAAACGGTTTAAGTAGTGAGTGTTTTAGTCTATGACTAAAATAAATACGTCGGTTCCCAGCTCGTAAAAATTGGAACCTTTAAGCCTATAGAAGATCAACGAAATTGCTATATTGGCAAAACAGTGGATTTAATTGAAAGTACTGTGTCTCATTAGGTCTTGACCTTCTTTGTCTTCCCTGCCCTTGGAACAGAAGACAAGGTTAATTAAGTGTCACTTCTATTTCTTCTTTTATATTTCTGATCCGTTCACTCGATGTATTAGATCAATATAAAATGTTAGATGGATACCTAGTGTTTCATACAAGTTTTGCATGTGGTTCTAGTCGATCATTTCGCTTGCGATGATACTCATTTACACTTACTTAATTCATAGCTAAATAATTAACTGTATTTGTGTATATTAAACGGATACAGTTACCACGCGTATTTAAATTTGAATATCATAAACATCCTTGTCACGTTCACTTATTCAATTTAGTTGACACTAATAACTCCAAATTGTTTTGTGCCATAATATTTTATTTAATTACATTTTAAACTCTAATATACATAAAGGTACATTAATAAAACCGCCAGACTAATTTCATCGCAAAGCACTTTAATGTAGATACGATTCGAGATAATTTCAAAGACTGATCAATATAGTCTTTATAGCAGACATTCAAATGTCCGAATATTATTGATGGACGTCGCTAAAAAAAGTTTAAAGGCACAATATGCGAACCTGCATTAAAATTATAATACCCATTGAGACGAAATTTACAAATAATATGTTTATCAAAAACATGCTTTTACTGTATGTAAATACAGGCTAAAATTGTGGATTCCATTTTAAAAATAAAGACTTCGTATGAGTGGAATTTAATATTCGTATCCGAGTCCGCAGGCCGAGTGGGAGTGGTCGGGTTGTTCGTGCTTCACCGGAAAGATTTATATTACATGCATTTTCGTATGCTAGTGATCTGAAATTGTCGACCGCGGTCCCCGACATGAGCAGTGAATATCGCGACGGGCCGCATTGTGGCCCACGCCCATTGCTCTCTTAACGACTATTCAATACACTTTTGAATGAACGATTGCTCGTTGGTATATAATTCAAGCGAACAACGATCGCAAAGGTTTTGCATTAAAAAAAAGTTTGTAAAGCGATATGGCTCGATGTTTTAAAGATTCGCGAAGTATTTCTCTATGGGAATATTTTATTGATTGTTAAAACATCTTTATACAAATTACTAATTAATTGAATAGATAAAAGCAAAATATGAGTGAAGGTTATTAAAATCTTGTATTGAAATCTAATGTTTGTATAAAACACCTTAACATTAAACAATACCTTTTGTTCGTGTGGTATCGTACGCCAGTCCTAAGGTCAGTACATTTTTAACGTTCGATTTCATCCTGTGATGTGTTTATCTCAAAAAAAAGGAGCATGGGAGAACGGGTTATGTAAATATCATTTCGATGTCGTAGATAAGTAAACAGAACAAGAATAGTAAAAAGCGATGAAACGATAGTTTGGTCCGCTTCTAAAAAGCAGATCCAACCCTTTCGATGTCTGTCGGTTTCAATCTTTTACACACTTTGCGTGTATAAAAAACGGACATATGGATTCGGGCTATTGTGTAATTTAAAATAAGGTCAGATGTGAGGAGGTTTCTGCTTGAACAATAAAGCATTTTAATATATTTCATTAAGATTGACGTAGCTGATTACAGATTACCGAACCCTTTCATTTCCTTTCCATTGTGATGAGTTCAAGTAATTACCAAATTACCAAGTGAATAAGATCTTCACCTTGCCAGGAAAGAATGTCATTTAAATTTACAAATACTAATTTCTTTTCTGTACCACCAGTCTTTGATATAATGATGATTATGTCAATCAAAGCAGTGAGTAGCAAAAATTAAGAGTGGTGTAAATTATAAATAAAGTAGTATTTACCTTAGCTATGGAGGAAATAACAGTGATGAAAGCATAGTTTAGTAAACTCTCTGGCCTAACCCCTCCCATAATGAGGAAACGTCTCATAAATACATGATGAAATAAAAAATTACAATATTAGAAGACAATACAACCAGCAGGCAAATTTCATATACTCTTTATATGGCACCAACTGTTTAATTTCTGTTCAAACCTGGCAAACAAATGGCGACCCATTGTTAAAATAAAAAAGAATACATTTATTAAGTTAAATACTGTTTAAAAAAGATTAAAACCACAAACAGTGGCCGGTTTACTTTGTAATAAGCAAATTACGTCTTTAGCAACTTATATCAGAACAAATTTGCTTTGCGGCAATTGTTTATAAAAGTCTGAAGGGGGATTACTACGCCTCGGTGAATAACAAAAGAGTGTTGCGGTGCTACAAAAGAGGATTAAACAAGGAGGTAGCCGTATCATCCACGGTAAGAGCTTACTTAAGTTTATAGAACGTGTGTCGGCCTTAAGACGTTTAAACTATGACTTCCCATTAAAGGGTTGCACTTTTTGTAAGATCACGCTAAGCAGTGCCTTTAGTCGATCGCACGCTGAATGATACTTACCTGGATAAGTTTTTTACGCACCTATTCGGAACAGCTTAAAACATAGCGTCGTCGTGGGGGTTCTAAAAGGTTTTATGAAGTTTTTGTTTCTTTGTTCTATGGTTTAATTAGTGGGTATCTGCGATACTATTTTAGTTTAATGTTAGGTTCGTTCTTGGTTGTGTAGTTGGATCTAACGGAGGTATCTAATTAATACTTATACCCCACCACTTGATTACTTCAATGTTTAACAACAAGAATCTGTAGGTATATATTTAAGATTACAATCAAATAAACGTATTAAATGAGAAGTCATTTTAAACTGTTTAATGATTGAATGAGAATGAAATAAAGTAATAATGTCACTTCAAATATCAACTGTCTAAAAATACAAATGTAAAGTGCATCCCCGGCTTGATAGTATGCATTAATATTTTAAGTATTATTGACACCCTCCTTGAAACGAAATGAACCACAATTCCATTCTAATGAAATATAATTATTGATGTATACTGCATCGCACTACTGTTACACGATACCGAAGAATATTTTTTCTAAATATTACAACAAATTCTCCGACCGGGCTCCTTTACCCAATAGACACATTTATCATTTTTGCTATTAAACCGAACAACAATATGAACCACGGAGGAACTAATAAGCTCATCACAAAAGGAAATGATACCTTTAGGCCGAAACCGCTTCAATGCGCCTTAATTAACCCTCAACTGCTTATTATACGTTTAATGATCCCTTGTTTATTTTATAACTTATATAAGACAGTCTATTGATGTATATATGCTATCTATTAATAATAATATAATTTTGTAGATATTAATAACAATACAGTTTTCTGTCTTTTTATGTAACACGTAAGGTATCGCAAGGATTAGGAAAATCTTGTAATTTTAAGTTGTAGTGAATATTCTAAAAATAGTAAAAATGTTAGAACTGCTGTAATAAAAAACAAAAAACATATAAGCATTGATTATTTCAAATACTTGCTACTATTTCGTATTAAAGATGATTAATATAATAATATGTAGTTGCTATATATATATATTCCCTACATATTACATTACATATTTATGGTACAAAAACGACCAAGAAGTAGTCTCTATTGTTAGCAAAGATGCTATACAAAAGTTTTTTTTTTACATTTTAACCTTCGGTCAGTAAGACAGGTGATAAAACAGGTGTAGTTATGAATCGCTTTTTTAAAACGTTGCTTTCGTAAAATAGGGCGAAGGTATCGTCATTAAGCCCAAAGTTTGTTTTAAGTCCGTCACGCTATTGTTGGACAAATAACATAAAATGTGTTTTGGCCTTCGGCAATTTTGCTGACGTCATATATGGGCCGTTTTTAGATTAATTTTTTTAGAAGTCGACAGAACGAAAGAGGTCTCTTATGAATGTTTGTGTTCGGTTAAAGTCGAGTCGGTACGGATAAAAGCGATAATTATTTTATCGTGGGGATGCTCCTTGTTTGTTTCTCTAATAGCTACTTTAATGGAAGTTCTGTTCTGAGAACATAATGCATAAATTAAGCTTTATCTGCTGTAGACATCGGTTCTTTTGTAGAATTAATTGTTTCGTTTGTGAAATTTAATTCCGTATAAGGATTTTCTTGTTTGTTGGTACAAACAATGTTGATAAAAGGTCATTATGGATAAAATGCTTTTTCTTGTGATCTTATATGTTAGTAATACAGTTTTGGGGATTTTTCATGACACTGAAATGTCAGGGAAGTAAATAAAGTTAAAAATGAGGCGAGGATTGCATTCTATAAAGTGTAATTACAATTACAATTGTATTGAAAATCATACTAAGTTTAGGTTCCCAGTAAAGACATAGTGCCATAAGTGTTAGATAAGTCATATGCTATTCGGGGAGGAATATTAATCTACGTATATTATTTATAAATATTCGTACCTAATTATATTATAAATTTTGCAGCCATAGGTTGTTACTAGTACAAAAATTTTGCCAATGCGAATTTTATCAACAAAGTTCTTTTTATTACTTATTAAAATTCACAAAACGATAAAATAAGAAAAGAAAAGATAAAAAGATTTTAAATTTTTCAAAAATACCTTTGGTAAGTATTTACAAAACGTATTTTTGAAAAATTGCTGTATAGCTTAGGGAGTTAATTACGTTTATTATATTTATATATAAAACTATTAAGCAAATATTTTAATTTAAAGTATAGTATACCTACTCGTTTGTCCGTTATTGCTTTCTTAGATTGATCTTTAAATTAAAAGTGTTAAAAATCGTATTGATGCCTAAAGTAGTCAAACACAGCAGGATCTTCTTGAGATAGGAGCCGTCGGATTTGAGAAATACATTTTCTCTTCAGCCGGGTTTCTGTCATGAATGAAAAAGAAAATGGATAAATTAGGCCTTTGAACTGAATTGAGGCACTCTGTCTTCGGTTCTTTGGTAGCCATTTAGTAAGTACTTGACCATTAATCCCTTAATAATTTTAAATAGACAATAAATAAAGGCTGTGACTGTTATTAACTGTTGTTATTGTCTTCATAACTTGCATCATAGTTTAATTATCAAACTGTGTATCTAACTTAGGCCGACAAGCAAACGTACAAACTTAAAACAAGTACCTACTATATAATCTAGTGTCTTAGTGTAATCATTTATCTCTTCAGGTACTTACTACTAATGATGGCTTTATTGCAATTAGTTGTAATCCGCCTCTTTAATTGTTTCAAAGTGGAGATCTTACTAGATTTTGTTACATGACGCGTTCTCGTCTAAACTCAATTAAATAGTAGTAGTAATAGAATTCGTAAACAGAGATAAGTCAGGATAATAGCACATTTACATGCGGCACTTCCTATAAAGTGTACATATTAAAGTGGCATGACATGTAAACTGTTTTGCATTCAAGTACATGTCAGTGTTATTGTCCAGCATTGTATCCTTTTACCAAAGTAATTATACTATCGTATACCTTAATTTTTTATTAACGAACACCCTACTAGTATAGAAATAAAGTTGATTTTTACTTTACGTTTGTTGTTGGTAAGTGTAAAATTAGCCTGGTTGGCATAGGCCGGTATTCGCATTGTGCCGCATCGATATTTTGTATGCACATTTAAATGCGGTCATCTATGTCCGTGTTCGCGTTGGACCTCGACATGTTAATACGCAGCTGAAATCTCGCGAATCGGAAAATTTTCAATGGTTTTACGCTGACCCATTGTTTTGTCCGAGTATCGTGTTAAAATTAAATAGATACAGACACGGATTAGCATGTTATTCCAAGTTTAGAAAACAACGCATTCGTAGAATACTGCTGTCAGTTAAGTTACAACGAATGAGATAGGAATAGGATGGTCCATACAGACATAGACATAACATTTTTATTGCAGGGCACCACCACTGTTTATGTTGTTACTGTTAATACGTATTAGTGTAGTGAGATGCCCCGTTCTAAAACCAATATCTTCTCACCTCTATTACTTCGGATCAAAGCAAAATGTTTTCTACCTACACATACCTACTTCTGTCAGTATCTTGGTACTTTGAACTTTCAACATTCATCGATAAAAAAAATTTGTCCACGAAAGTTGGTCTGTGCGAAAGAGGATATGGCTAGAATGGGAGCAGTGAGATTACGAAAGATGGAGTAGAATGGAATAAGAAAACATATTGCACCGACCTCAAATAAATTTGGTAAAAGGGTAGGCAGATGATGATGAACTATGGGATTTTATTAATAGGTTTAGTATCAAAGTCAGTCAAATAAATATACCAAATATGAATAAAAATCAAAAGTTGAATTGCCCAAGTAAGTTCAAATATATGTTATTTTAAACTAATTTTTTCACTCGTAAGTAGCTAATATAGTTTCTTATTGAAATAACAATTAGTCGTCATTGACTTAAATTTCACCCTATGTATTTTACAAAATGGTATTTTTATATTCGAGAAACGTAGTATCTCTACCCTATAAACTGTATTTCGTTCATTTGTAACGTACGTACATATTTCCTCATTTACTGGTTTCTCTAAGCAAAAAATACAGATACCCTTTAAATACAAGGGAAATGGACATCTGCCCAATATTGTGTTATTCTTTCATTCCGACTCCACTTATAAGAATGTTAAATATGTGTAGTTGTATTTTCGTCTCTTCGCTCTTACAAATGCTATGAATAAAAATAATACGCTTTAAAGACAACTGTCTAATTCCTTTTTTGGATTATTTTAAATGCTCAATTGTTCATGGACTCTGCTCGTGGGTTTTTGAACCAATGTTATCACTTCCCAGTTTCAGTTCTATGAGATATAGCGATAAATATATCGTAGAGTAATTTTCATTTATATAATTATATTGTGTATTTCTTATCAGTCAAAAACGTTTGCATGACATTATAAGCTTGTAATATAGATCAGTCTTATTAACCAATTTACAAAATAAATGTTATCTGTAATTAGTTAGATTATTAAAGAGATATACCTTACTGAAAATAGTAGAATTTGTAATAAACTGTTATGAATATATTCTAAAAAGTAAGTTATTATCTCTTTGACGATATTTACGGGACATTTTAATGTATTGCAAAGTGTTAACATACCTATCTAAATTAAACTGATTTCTTCGTAAGCGTCTATAATCATGAATACGTAGATCACGCGATACCATCTGGTTAAAATTTATATGCTTCCTGCCAAATTAAGTATTTGGTTTTGTATTAGTTTGGAATCAAGGCCGTCAGTATTTTGATTCCGCTCTATAGTTATGTTGCAGAGACAATTCTAGAGTTTCTCTTAAATATTTCATTGAAACAGTCCTTTTAAATGAGGCTATAAATTTCATACAAAGGATAGTAATATCTACTGAAGCTCGCGTGCATCCTTTATTAACTTAGTCGCACGTGGTTATTTCGATCGATAAATGAAGCGATGGTAATTTGTTTTTATGGGCGGTGCAAAAACAAAGTGGATTGACCTGACGTCGCTTCTGCTGCCGGATCGCGTGTAGACTTCGGGTTGCGGTCACAGAAGCGACGAGATAGCGAATAGGAGAGTAGATTAGATTAGACTTGCTAATCAAAATATAATACTAATAATGCATTGTAAAATATATGTGGAAGTATTAAAAAGTTAAATCATGACTTCCATATCCATCACTTGGATAATATAATTGGCACTCCATCATTGTGCGGTTCTCAAGAAACTTTTTGCCTCGCACAACTAATCTGTGGAACAAATTGTCGCCTGCGGTATTTTCGGACCGATACGACCAAGAAAAGAGTGTACTCCCACCTCAAAGGCTTGCAATGCACTTGTGACTCTTGAGTTGCAGGTGTCCATGCGTGAAGTTAGTCACTTACTTACTCAGGTGACCCGTCTGCTCGTTTACCACCTATGCCAAAAAAAAAACAGTACACGTTTGTGGCAATTAATAAATAATAGAGAACCCCTTCTATTATATGTTACTAGCTGTGCGGCACAACTTCGTCTGCGTAAATTTTCCCCGTTTTTGCAATATTTTTATTGATGCTACGCTGCTATTGGTCGTAGCGTGATGTTTTATAGCCTAGAGCCTTCCTCGATAAATGTTATGCAACACTAAAACAATTCTTCAATTCAGACCAGTAGTTCCTGAGATTAGCACGTTCAGAGAAACATATAAAAACAAACTCTTCAGCTCTATAATATTAGTATAGATTAATATATGGATAAATAGGTTTTATACTGTTTTTATTAAAATTTGTTGACTAGACGGATCTTGATAAAAATACCCTATTAACGACTGAAAGTATTTAATTAGATAGTGAAGATTTTGGGGAAATTAATAAACTTTACACAACTCTCAAAACCATTACTTCTTTGCAATAACGAGGAAAGAATTATTGTAAGAGTTGATTTCAAAATATTTATTTACTTGTTTATTAATAAATATGTGGTTTTATTTCTGTCCAATAAAGTTACTAGGAAGGTGGGGATCAGAAATATTGTCCTTTCAAACGAATTTTTACATAAATTTTAAGAACTTTAATAGAAATCTTGTAGGATGTTTAACCTGTTTTCTACGTAGGTACACGTGGTTTGCGTAATCTCAAACAGGAGACCTCTGTGGGGCCACCGATGTAAGTACGTGTGGGATAGTTACAAGTTACCATTAATAATATAATTATTGCATAATGGAAGCCTCCAATAGAAGTATGCATTATTGCTGTTTACTCTTTTGGTATTATTACCAACCCAAGTAATTGGCATATTACGTCTAAGACCAATTCCGTTGAAATAACAAGACAAATACGTAGGATGCAAACAATAGAAACGGTTGGCTTAAACAATAAAATATTTAATTAAATGAATTTGAAATAATTCTAAAGGTAAATAAGCAGCAACGGTTTATTTTTTGCAACGTTGTTTCAAAATTAAAATTATACTTTTTTGGAATTTAGTTAACAAAAATGGTATTGGTTGAATGTTTATAAATACAGATTTCTCGAACTTTGTTGGGAAAAAACTCTTGTTATTCAATAACGGAATTACGTGATTTTAAAGAAGGGATGGATTACTTAAAACAAAGAATTATTTAAGTACACCTTTCCCACTATGCTCTCACCCTAGCTCGCACAGTCATGTGTACTGATGCACGCAGTCAGATGGACAAGTGAAGATTTACCCACCAACATTGCGACCCACACACCACGCCTCATTTTAATGGTTATTACTTCAATACTGCCTTATAAATAGCGGCTTTTACTTGAGAAAGTTTTGAACGAATAAACTTGAACCACCGTCTGTCACGATATTGAAGTTAGTTATTTTCCTGTCTGTGGTGTTGCCAATGAGTAATATTGATTAATAAAGCAATAAATATACTTTCAACAGCCATCTATTTTTATGTCTATATTTCTTCAATACTTCTATAGTCTATATTTCTGCAATCACCTACCACGCATAATTGGGGATTCAGTTGTGCCACTGAAAACTCGAATCCCGACCCGGAAATGAACACATGATCTAACGAAAATCGCCAACGTAAACGCCAACTTGGGCCAACCGACCAACGAGGTAGATCAATATTTATTTGACCAATTTACTAAACGGTTAGTTATTATAATGTACATAAAGCTAAAGCATGATTTTTCTATAGGAACATAATCACAAAGCAATAATTACTAGCGTGCCTTTCAAACAAGCAAATATAAATTTATAATTACAATAACGAGGTCTCCAATCTACAACTGACACGAATACATTGTTAAGCCACGGCAGCCACACATCACTCAATCAAACATTGCTCTATAATAGCTGTGACCGCAATGATGCTTAATAAATAAGAAATCAGCTGACAACACGCCAGTTCATAATTCATAATGGCGGTTTACTTTTTTAAGTCTCAGACATACAGGCGTATCCAAAAATGTTTTTCACACACTATTAATTTCACACGACGCGACGCAAGCGTCAGGAATGTACTTATGTACGTGACGCGACATTTTAAAAGGTATATTACACGGGTAAGCGCAAAATGTATTTACGTCTGTATTGAATACAAAACGCAGGCTCAATTAATACTCTGTTTTAAAAGGTGTACAAGTCAGTTTTAAATGCTTTTTTTTATGGTATAAGGGGCAAACGAGCAGACGGGTCACCTAATGGTAAATGACTACCGCCGCCCGTGGGTACTTGTAACTCGAGAGTCACAAGTGCGTTGCCGCTTAAGGTGTGAGTAGGAGAAGAGGGGGAGGGGGGAAGAGTAGGAAGAGGGGAGAGGGAAAGGACGGGAATAGGGGAGAGGGAAGGGTTAGGGCCTCCGGTAACCTCACTCACGCGGCGAAATGCTATGCAAGCATTGCTTCAGTGGCGGTTTTCTGTGAGGCCATGGTATCGATCGGAGTCGAGCCGGCCCATACGTTCCGAAGCATGGCTCTCCCATATTCATATATTTATATTATTTATATACCTTTAAACGACGGTTAATTGTTAGGAATTTGATACTGAGTAAATCGACGGGGCAAAATGCTTCTTAAAGCCCTAGATAAAGAGCCCCTGCAGGCGCCGAAACTAGTCAGGCATTCCCGAAATTCACTTGTGAATAAAACACTATGTTTTTAATAATTAGGTATACCCAGTCCTTCACACTCTCAAACAATAGATAAGATCTTCTTTTGTTTAATACACTAATGCCCGTTTTCAAAAACATCCCCTAAATTTTAAGGTCACCTAGAGCAAGTTAGGTAACCCTTAGTAAAATTTTCGTTTTCACCAACCTTTAGGGGACACCTAAGTGCTTAGGTGTCTCTTAAAATTTAGGGGCCCGAATGTTGAACACCTAACTAACCCTTAACAAAGTGACAGAGCAATTTGACGCACGTTTTGTTTAAAATTATTGAAATGGACGACTTATGGGATTTTTTCAATACTGTTGAGACTTTAGAGGTGGTAAATAATCCTAGGTTATTCAATAGACCGAGAATTTTTCGTGACAGACCGGATTTATTTACAAAATATGACAATAAAGATTTTTTTACAATACATAGGTTAACCAAGGAGAGTGTTATCTTTTTATTAAATAAAATTACTATTTACTTTCTTACTATTTAATATTAATATATACTTTATGACTCAACTCGCCACTACTTGAGACTCTACTTCTGCGTGGTATTTTGACTTCTGCGTGGTACTTTGACAGTTGTCAGTTTGACACTTCGGAGCATTGGAATCTACATTTTTAGCACCAAATTACAAAAAAATGGTTATTAAATCTTTAAGTAAACAAAACGTATTTTATTTCTCATAATTTTTTCTTACAAAGTAATAATATTCATTTTAATAATTTTATATTGCAAAAAAAACACAATCGGAAAACACTTACGGTTCTTGAAACCCCTACAAAATAGGAGACCCTTAGTTAGGTGTCACTTAGCATGGTGAAAACGAAATAAGATAATAGTCGTATTTAGGAGCTACCTACGTTAGGGGACTCCTAGTTAGGAGATGATTTAAGTATAGTTGGTGAAAACATGCATAAGTCCACGACTCCAAGACTTGTCAAGCAGAGCTTTTTTTGTTCAACAGACCTTATAGCCGTAGTAGATACTATAATTATTATAAGCGCTACCCACTCATCTATTTGAAGTCGGTGCCAGCCAAGTCTAGCCAAGTATATTAATTTATTTTTCGCTTTTGAGTGCCTATTTGTGGTTTTGAAGTCGGTTTAATTTTTTTATTTATTTATTTATTTCACCCTTTTTAGTACAAAACAAGTTTTAATTTAATAAATTCATTTACAAAATTTCCTGGCTTTGCTGTTCGCTGTTGAGGAGTTCCACTATCCACTTCCTGACTCCATCATCAGATCAGCTCAATAGTACCAGATTATTGCATTGTTACTATACTTACATAAGTATGCAAAATTTCAGCTCAATCGGAAACCGGGAAGTGGGTCAAAATTGACTTCTAAGATTTTATTACATTGTTAGACACTTTCGAACTAAAACTGGTTTTTTTAAATCGGTTCACAATTGGCGACAATATCGATGAACATACACAAAAAAAATACATACAGACGAACATAAAACCTCCTCCTTTTTGGAAGTCGGTTAAAAACGCTTGTGTCCTGCAAGGCTCAAAAGTGTCACCGTCTGATCGGGGAAAATTAATTTTATTTTAGTCCAATTTCGAACAATAAAGAAACAAATATGTTACCCTTAAAGTAGCACTGTTTTGCTTTACAATTCTAAGACGCCTACTGCCGCTTACCGTCTCCAAGACTATTAGAATAGAAGTAAGGTAGAATTACCATCTATAAAATAAAGAAGGTCTTAATAACAATTTAAGAAATTCAACAAAGTTAACAAAGATTTGTTTTCTATGAGTCCCGATTTAGTTTCTTCTTCTTCAAATAAATTTTGTTACGTGGTATATAGATATATGAAACCAATGGTATATTTGACATACTTAGCAATTGTTAAGTAATTACCAGTAATTCTTTATAATACTTATTTTAGTAAACCCAACGGAAGGAGTCACTGAGCAGTTTTAACAACATATAATGGTTTAGTCTTAGTAAATACCCTGGTACACATTTCTTAGTAAAGTTTAACTGCGTAGTGCAGTGATTTACGACTAGCATAATTGGTTATCAGATACTTATGACCGCAATTGCGAAGCGGTAGCCATGTTAAATTATTTTTTATATAACAAACATCTTAACAGAACAGTGTCTCTAAATTGGAATGTTATTATTGCAACATAAAAGTAGTGGTATATTATCATAATATCTATACTTATTAAAAGATACGACTGCAACTCTTTTAGGAAGAAAGTTGTCTTATCTTTGACGTTGAGACTTAGGAGTTGAAAAGAGCACGTTTGTGACGAACCTTTCTTCCAGACTAAGTCAGAAACTGCCGCCAGGGATCAGAGTGACCACTATAGATGGGTTATCACCCAGGTTTTTACCCAGTCGTGGGTTTTAAGCCGGGTGATTACCCATCTCTACTGACCACAGCCTTTAAAAGACGGAGACAGTTACACATATTTTCAGCTCGACCATACCATGCCATGACGGAATATTATTTACAGGAACTTACAGGAGGCACATATACGTATATACATTTACTCTTGCAGGCTATAAGGTGAACATTACTCATAATATTTATTATATTATATATTATTATTTATTATTATCATATTTTCTAATTTACTATATACTAATTTGATCTGAAACACTAATGTATATTATCTTTTAAAAAAAGTATCACTGACTTCAATGCGCCTCAAAATACCAAAACCGCTTTAAATGTGCCTATAAAATTTGAAGAGTTCCCTAGATTTCTCCAGGATCCCATCATCAGATCTTTATATTCTGATAACCATGGGACCACCTATACCCTTTCAAGCAAAGAATTATTTTCCAAATCGATCCAGGCGCCTTTGACTAATCAATACAGTGGAACATAGAGCCTCCTCCTTTTTTGAAGTCGGTTGTAAATGATCTAAGTTTTAACATTGTACAGGTACTAATACCCCATACAAAGTGGATCCCCCATCTTTTTTGGATTGTGTCATCCAACCTATGTGATTCTGAAAGGCAGTAGAAACATACTCGTATTTGTAGTGCATTTTACATTTTACTTCTCTCGTTTTCAAGTGATATGGAATCTGAACTGAAACAAACACACTAGAAGTAAATAAAAATGAAAAATATGAATACTAGGAATACAGAACCATATTTAGCTTACTATACTTGTAAGTTAACCAATTAGTTGGCACCGAGATTCCTTACGACCAAGAGTTCTTTGATCGCAGTTAAATGAAAGCTGAAACTAACAAGGTCTATGACAGATTTATCGCGCTCACTAAGAATCATTCGCTCTTATAATACTTTTTTAAGGAAATGATTAAAGAATTCCAGTTTGAGAACAATATTTTAGAAATAATTCTTTTAAATCACACGACGCGACGGGGATTTTACATGTTATAGATAAAACGATTATATGCATAACAAAATACTTATGAACTTTAATTTTTACCATCGGTTATCGACCATTGTATAAGTTTAATGAAAGTTTCGTTTATAAGTATTATAATAATAAACTATCAACCTTATTTATGGAACTATTAAATTTGGATTTATCATAGCATGAGAATTTCTAAATAATGTTAGTCAGAATGTCTTTCTTTTTAAAAAAAATCTATATTAAGCCATCGTGTGTGTATCAAAATTTAAGACATAAATTCATAATTTTTATCCAAAACACAAAATACGGAATTATTATGCAAACACATTTGTTGCAAATTTATTGAAAATTTTTAAGTACCTGCTTACGAGTTATCGACCCAAAAAAAAACTACTATTTGCGTGCTCAAAAATAGCTTAAGAAATTTCCAAATATAATCAGTCTCGCACAAATCGTTCCCATCTATAAACAATGTCGATTCTCTACGCGACGCATACCAATACCGTACAATAAGCATTATAGTTGGACAGTTCCCCATGATTTAGCAAGTGCGGTCATTGTACTCAATGCTCATTGCCGTTTGATTGAGACAATGCATCGGTCCGTTACGGTCTATGATGGAAAAGCATCATTTCGTTTCCTCAATACTACCGTCCATAACAAGAATGGTCACAGATTCGAACCATGAAAGCGCTCAAATGATTACCCGTAGTTCATTAACACTTTCGCAATTGTTTTTACGCTTCCTCAATTGTGACCAATGGTCAAACTTGTTCCAGAGACTTTTTACAATAGCAACAAAGAGGCACACATAGACAGGGCACAGTGTCGAAACGAAATTTCGTGAATTTAAAATCGATTCAAGAAAAATATAGAAGTGTCAAGATCCTTGTTACACAAAAACAGGGGTGGACCTTTAAGATACCGCATGAATACTTTTTAATGTGCCAACGATACGACCAACATTTATTGTATAGCGAATTTGACAATGGATGAATATTTTTTCGTGAGACTTAGTTCTTAAGAGGCTCTTTCTTTTTTTGTGAATTTCAAATAAATTACATTTATATGAAGTCGTATCTGTGCGAGGACAATAGGTGGCTGTCGCGTCCGAGATATGGTTGACAGCTGCAGAATTTCCGAGCGAGCGTTCGTAACCTACCGTGAAACTTGCACGCGAAGCAACAAAGAGTCCGTTAGAAACTTAACAATTCGAATTTCATTTAAATCGTCTTTTCTTAGCGGTGCATGTTGATGCTCGTAATGCCACACCTACATTCAATAAAATAAAATGAGAAGTGTTATTGATTTCTTTAACGCTTTTGGCATTGGTTTTATTTTAATACCTGTGTTTCTGCGGCCTCAAGAAGTTTTAATAGTCTCCTGTGATTTATGCGGTCACGCTACATTGATCACATCCATAAGTACAATAGGTTTTGCGGACATGGTATTATTTGAAATTACATACTCGATAGTCGGACTCTTTAAAATCGATTTTCAGGTTATGCATGTCAACAGCTTTAATGCCTGACAATGCAGACTTACATTTTATAATAGCAGTGTACCGTATTGTATTTGTTAGTGATCGTTTGTGTTATGTTATAATTGCACGTAATTAAAATTTAATTTTAGGATAATGCTTCACTTCGCCCTATTTGCCGCGTAGTTTGATTATACTATGTAAATTCACAGATATAGATAGATCCATTGTACGAACAGCAATCTCATCTGTCATCTTTACTTACTGACCTCTTTATAGAGAACTGTTTGGAGTTCTTAACCTGTCTTATAAATTATGTGTATACTTGAACCACGAGGTGGTATTTACATTTTATTATTCTAGTAACCGTGTTTTATTACTAGAATTATTAGAAGGCATTTGTTAAACATTAACAAAACTGTTAGCTCAACATCGATTTACGCATATTTGATCGATCGTAAAATAAGGACTCAAAATCCTACCGTTCGATTAATCGACTCATGCAACTTATAAAGTTTATGTCCTGGTAGTTTGGCGGTAAAATCGCACCAAAAGTATCATATCGATCGATCAATAGATCTAGCAATCCACCCACACAACCGGAAGACGCCACTCACAAATTTTGTTAATTATGCCCATAATTCAAAATCCCGTTTGGTAAATTTAAACTCGTCTGAATGTATATAGTTATATTATATCTGGTTACTTATACCTTATTAAAATATACACTGTAATAATATTACCTCACGCAAATTGCAATAATCAACCATCGACGACTTCATGCAGAATAATTAAGTGATACACAGAATATTGTTTGATAATAATGAATTTACAAGTGCATTTAAAAAGCAGTTATGGATTTGTGATTACCGATTGATTATAATTTCGAAACGTGAATTGTAGGGCACTGTAGATACAGGTTTCATAACCACAAAGCATACGGAACACAATCACAATCATAATTTATTTTAGATTATTTTGAATATTTAAAGTTTTCTTTAAATTGTTTACATAATATCGTCATAATTACGAATTACTATTTCGTGTTTCGAGATAATTAAAATCCTAGATTCTGTTACATAGTTGATACATACTGTATTAAAACTGAAGTTAGTACAAAAAAAAATTTAATTCTCTAAAATTTATTAAAATACTTAGGTATATGATATGCTATGCTATAGTAAAATGCTAGGCCAATAATATACATACACGTCTGTCATATGTGCTAAACGATTGTTTTAAAGTTTAAAGTTAGCAAAACAGTGCAAGAACCCATAGTTATCAAATAGCATAGGTAGGTACTCATTTCCTCAGAAGGAAATAAGACTAAATAGTAATAGTTTATAATGATACATATTTTTCTCTATAACAATTGAAATCACTGTAGAATTTCGTTAATATTTTCTTAGGATCACGTACCTATTATTAAAAAGCTATTGTGCAACCATCTGTGACTGTGATCTACCTATCTGTCAATGTCGAGGCCGTATAAGATATTTCAATGTAACAAAAAGTATCCTTGATGGTTATAATAACAGCACTATACGTTCCTTGTGTATTTTCAATTTCATTTCAATCGCTTTCGATGTCAGGCCGAGCTTACTTAAGCAATAATAAAAGTAAGGTAAATGAACCGCTTTAATATAATACGGAAGCTCTTTAGACTACTAATTTTGCGATACCTAGAAATCTACATGAAGTCTGCTTTAAACCAAAGAGCTATTGAACTACGTGCTCCTGTGCTGTGCCAACATTTATACTAATAATACAAAGTACTATTCTCTATTCTGTACTAAGACTACTGTTTATGACGTGGACTTTGTCAACATGAGTAGATTTTAAAATACTTCCATGTATCCCGAATAGTCTCATTCGTTGTTTTATTTGAATACATAGATACTAAAATAATTAAAATAATCTAATCAGACCCTCTACTGAATATTCAACTTTACGGCTGCTGTGTAATTGAGGGGAAACCTATTAGGTAGTTGTATTATCAAAGATTAGTATGCGATCGGCATCTCTGCGACACAGATAAGCTGCTCCAAGTCCGATAATGATCAGTATTCAAGTTACAGGCAATTGTCCGGAATTTTTTTGTTGGATACCATTGTATATAAAAATATTCGATTGCATTTTAGGCGCAATTCTCTAGTTCTGACAGTAATAGATACTATGTCGCATTTTGTCCCCACGAAAGATAAATTGCGCATTGATATCTGTTATACCTGATGTTTTTCTATGTTGTTATTGCATTGTATTGTGTTTGTATACAAAAGGCTCAGCTTCATGATTAGCTGTTCTATTCAGCGCATGTTATCGAGTTTATAATTAGGTTCTGTGTATTTGTGACAGTCAATAAATATAGAATGTTCTTTCAATGCAAGAAAGTATCAGTTTCTTCAGTTATGCAAGTTAAGCCTGATTGTAGATGCAATAACTTACAGTCACTATCTTAACGAGTTTGCGATCGTTGGGAATTTTAATCAATCCGTGATAAACAACTAGTTTATCTCTAGGCTATAAATCTATACTTGTGGCTATAAATCAATCAACGGTTTGAGATTCTAGTATGTTCGCAAGTAATCTCTAAAAATATATGTAAACTGTGTAACGAAAAAACCGTGTAGTGTTTATATTTTTTAATATCTTAAAGCATTATGTCAATGTTTCATCAATGCATTGTTTTGTTCCGTTCTTGTTTTGTACTGGCTATTACCACAGTAAATATATAAGCTAAAATATTTACGCTGCTATTACCGCTGTACCACATAAGTATTCTTAAAAGAATATTATAATATTTTTTATCACGCCATATATTGTGAGAGGAGACTTAAAAACAAATAATCATAATGATATTCTAGGACTGGTTGTTATTGCTTTAATTTGATAATAATGACTTCCACAAATAAAGCCAGTGGTGCACTACTACTTTAACTATAAATAGGCGTAATATAATTATGAAAATAAAGCCTACAACTTCAAATATCAAAAATAAACTAAAGTATCTTAAATGTTAAGTTTAACCGAATTTTCCAAGAATTTACATCTCAGTGGGTAATCACTTCAACTAAAACTCTGCAGGACTCGAAAGAAATTGCCATTGTCAGTACAGCCGGTAGCCCTATTATTTTATTCTACGGAAACCGGACAACAGCTACCAAAATTCCTTGTTCTACCCATGTTTTTACTCGACTATTTGTGTTTCTTAAACATAATAGGGTTACAAAATATAACAGTCTATTGTTCGCATCTGTTGCTTACCTTCAAATATAAAAGACGGTAGCCAAATATTGTTTGTTTTACAGAAGAAGGAATTGTAATCGTGACATAAGGACTGCTTCTGTTCAGTACACTTTAATTTATGGCCACACACCACTGACGAATTGGGTTATTGTTTAAATTTAGAAAGTTTGGTGGTTAAAACATTTTGTGTTTTCTGTAACCACACACCGTCACAAATTTTCGTAGTCTTGAAGTTCAATATAATTTGTGACCGAGTATTCTGAGTGATAAGCTCAAGTGAAATGCTTATCAGCGAGAATAATATCAAATTATCTTTTATATAATGTTAACAATATATTTAAATTTAATAATATTTTACGCTGTTTACTTTTACGATTTAAACTGATATTCTTTCAACTTAAACTCTTCTCATTTTCGAGTATTATCCTCTTATACCAGTGAAGTAGGTGATAGTGAATCATAAAATTCAATTTAATAAAAAAGAACCTCATTAGTAAACATGACTTTGTCAACGAAGAGTTCGCATTAAAAAAAATCTTGAACTTAATATTTTTCTAAAGTTTCAAAAACTTGTTTGTATATCATAATTTATAAATCGGTATACAGTACACCCGATAGGTGTAATGCGATCAAATTGCTGGGAAACTATATGGATACGATGACTTTGATACGATTATTAAATTATTTGCAAGTTACCCGAAAACAAAAACTTTATATTTATTAACCTAGTAGGTACACTTCCGGCATATTTGAATGGGAAGTATAGGTTTTACTATGAATTTTACATCACTGATAAACATACATAAATATTGTACGTAGATACCGGAGAGATTTACAACTCCTACATTAGGAATTACTCCTGTGTCGCGGGGGACTTTACAAACGTACAAACAACGGACATCCAGACTCGGGTGGGAATCGAACCCACGACCTACGGCATAGCAGTCAGTGTCACTAACCATTAGGTGTTTCAGACTAGACTGTTGGCCAGTATGAAACACCAATGGTTGGAAGTAGACATTTCATGTTAGTTGGACATTTATTCATCCCCCCTCCGTGGCCCTCAAAAAATGTGTGCCCGGTTGACGGCAATCGGCTATTACATTTATAGGACCAAACTATAGTGGCAAAATGTGGGTGCACAATACACCACTGCCAACCCTTTCGGAATATAGGCGTGATTATGGTATGTTATCATTTTATTTATTTGTTGTTGTAGTTATGTTTATAATATATAAAGTTAATTAAATTTCAACTATCTACCTATTACGGTTCATAAGATACAGACCGCTGACAGACAGAAAGCGGAGGCTTAGCAATAGGGTTCCTTCGGCACCCTTCTGTGTGTGCACTCACTAGTATTAGTTGGATCAAGTATTGCAGGACTGGATTTTGTCACGATACAGTCATATGCTTCAGAAGACACATTCTTTTAAAATTAATTGTTTACTTACACTAAAAATCATGTGTATACATTTATATGTATCTCTGGCATTATTTGGTCAATTTTTTTAATAAGTATATTAAACAGTTTGGAAACACAACTGTTAGAAACAAAATCACACCATCTAGCATTTTTATAGATGTGTATTGAATTCCTAAGTAGCTATTGTACCCAGTAGGTATACAAGCGCGTACAAGTGTCGCGTTCGTTCAATAGAATTACTATTGCGCTAGTTCTTATGAATTGGGCGACACCGAAAGAGGATACTGTGTCAATGTCTCCAATTTCTAACTGCAGGTGTTATAGTACTTATTAGTGATACTGGGAAAATTTTACTGAGTGCCTACGTTATTAGTTTAAGAAATACTTACTCATATTACGCAGAATACAGACTAAGTAGTTCTTGTTCGATCAGAACAGAAACCCAAGTCAATATTGTTTATTAGTAGGGTGGAAAAAATCAGTCAATAAGTGTAAAAAAAAAAATCTTGACTGCATCAAAAATACTTACTGATGAAACTATTGTCAAGCGTATTTTTTATAATTATCCGCTTAATTATCCGCTTATTAAAACCGCTTATTTTAGTACCCCACTCGAGACGTATAGAAGAAAAAGAATTCGAAGACATACATTTTTGGTGCCAAAAATATGTAATTTTGATTTTTATAATTTGATTATAGACACTAGCGCAATAAAGAAGAATCTGTCGACATATCATTGATCAAAACCTGCTCAGCCGTTTATTAGTCACGAGAGAACATAGAGACAGACACATAGGTACATACAGGTCAAACTTATAACCCTAAAAATAAACCCGTTTAAGCAATCTAAAATTGTAGATCAAAATTTGTAGATCAGAACAGTCCGATTCAGCTAGATTAGTGCCGATTCAGCTTATTTGTAATCAGTCGTTTCTAGTAACCTAGTACTAAGAGCCTTGCACACGAGAACTTCATTAACAATATGGAACTTGAATTTATAGTATTGTTAGCCGCAAACACTCTTATACTTACAAGACCTACCAGGTGAGTGACTACCGCCACCCATGAGCACCTGCAACTCAAGAGTTACAAATGCGTGACCGGCCTTTATGGTACGAGTGGGGAAGGGGGAGGGGAGAAGGATAGGGTTAGGGCCTCTGGTAAACTCACTCATGCCTCTCCCATTTATATTTATATTGACTCTAAAAGGTTAATTTGAAAAACATTAGTAGACCTACTCAAAGGTTTACTGAAAGGGTAACTATGGACTAACTGCATATTATTTGATAATTGTAACACATATTACTTATCATCTAAACCAAATAAAAAATCCAAAATAAACAAATCAGTAGATACATTATTTATGAAAGGATTTTAATGACAACCATCAAGAAGCACTATAAAAAATTAGCTTATTACTTACAATAAAAGGTAAGCAGGTAACAAAATAATTACACCACGTTTCGACCGAAACTTTTCGTATAAGGCATATCCCTATCAGGCAAATTGTTAGTGGCAAAACTAAATATTATATATATTATATATTATTATAATTACTACATATTAACCAAAACCGTATTACATATAATTATGTATTAGGTTATATGGTGGTCAAATTCAATTTGGACTTTCATTGGCCAGTATAACTTCAAATGTCATTCACAAGTCAACATATATATATCATTTTTTTTAAGAAATGCCTTCAAAGAATTCTCTTCACGTATTAATATAAAGGATCTAGGAGACCGAGCTTCGCTCGGCAACTTTTGGTACGTATTTTTGTATCTGAATACAAAATTTCATCAAAATCGTTAGAGCCGTTTCCAAGATACCCGAAATATAAATACATACATACAAGATGATTGTAACTATGACATGAACATTTTGTGATCGCAAGTGATTCAACTGTACAGGACTTGATATAGACCACAGCAGAAAATAAGCCGCAAATACTTCACTCACCTAAACCGTAGCATTTCATTTACTTATTGATAAGTAAAACCAGTATTAAACAGGCTTATAAAAGGCTTGTTATTTTATTCCTAAATTAGAAATAAAAATACAAACTCATTAAACTTTAGAAGGTTGTTTATTAATTGTTAAGTGCAATTCGAAGGTACACATAATCTTTATTAGTCACATTAGAATCGACGGGCTTTCGACGTGAAAGTTACATCGAATGAAGCAATTATATAAATGGATGCAATTAAATTCAATGGAGTGCCACATGGTATTGTAGAATGAGTACCCAATGGCTTTTATTGGTGTGAGAAACAATAATTTTGATGATAAAATTGACCATTAATATAAGACTTAGTTAATGAGTGTACTTCGATGACAAACGGTAGTCATTGAAACATTTCACATGAATAAGTACAATTTTATTTCATTATCTGTACATAACATTATTTTCATTATAAAAACGATAATGATAATGCACCAGAGCGCATTTTATATTATTACAATAATGGTATGTAATCAATGTAAACTAATATCACCATGGAAACCATAACATAACATTAAAACGGCCTGGGCCTGTAAACTCCATATAAAAAAGTTTCATATTTAGAATATAGTTTTTGCGTTACAGTTAGATAGATAATATTAAAAAGTAGGTTATGCCACATATATACAACCACGTAGATCTTACTTCCTGTGTACCTATAATGTTTTTCGGGGTAATTCATTCTGTTTTGATGCAAATCCGTTTAGCGATTAGGTCGTAGTTAGGAAAGACGTGGGTCACACTGAAAGTTTTTAGAATAGGCCAGTAAGAAGAAATTGGCGGCAATTTAAAAAGTATCTGTCGTACATCGAAATGGATTTGACTAGAGAAAATTTTCGCTCAATGATTTATTACGAGTTTCGTTGCGGGCTTACTCAATCGAAAGTGTAAAGCTAGTGAGTCCTCCTTACAGTCCCGACCTGGCACCTTGTGACTTTTATTTATTTCCAAAAATAAAAGATAAACTTAGAGAAATTCGTTTTATGAACCCTGAAGATGCCGTGGCTGCGTTTGAAAAAGGCGTGGAATAGATCCTTAAATAAGAGTGGGCTCACTGCTTCAGTCGATGGTTCCATCGCATGCGACTGTGCTTAGAAAGGAATGGAGACTACTTCGAAAAGCAACAAAAATATTAACAGGCTTCTTTATCATTCCGTTTTTTTATTTTCTAAAAACTTTCAGTGTGTGTTTCGTTAAAAAAAATGGTCCGTATTAAAATTTGCAATTTTTTAATATTTTTTTGCAATTAATCTTTCCTTAAAAACCTTAATAATAATAAAATAAAATATCAAATTAATATAAACGAATGGCATTTAATTTTACTACATTACATTTTATTACATTTATACTATTCATTTAGCTTTATCTACATTAAGACAAGACTATGAAATAACAATTGACCTTTATTATTGATGAGTACCAGGAATTAATACTTACTGGTAAGTAACATCTATCTGTTGACATCTGAAATGCCTAAATAGGCGTAAGTAACAACTATCAAAAGAGCTAGTATTAAAGGAGCCCTATACTGAACAGTGAATGGATACCCTAGCAAATTGACACAACATCGGTTAAACCTGTTAATACAGAAGTAGTAAATATTAAATCATGTTCATATCATAGATGAACAAAAAAAACTTTATACAGTCTGTTTTAAAACTTTTTTTAAAGTTTTGTCTTTACTGCCATTATAAACGATGTCTTCACATCATTATATTCATTAAAAGTTAGTCATCTCTAAACATTATAGCTTGTTTGTTTTTATTCGCTTAAATTATATGTTTGGAAAACGTTTAGGCTGTGATGGCGCAATTCTACTTACGGTTACGACTTATAATAGTACACTTTGAACGTTAACACACAAATAAGGCATCAGTGATGCTTAAGCTTTACTCACACAAACCGTTTTAAAGCTAATTCTCTCTCTACATATACTATTCTTTACTCTTTAAAACCACAATATTGTATACAGGATTATATAGCAAAACATAAATACATAGAATCAGTACGTGAAAAGAATTTTTGTACACCTTTTTAAACAAATGTCGCACACAGAGGTATGTGGAATTAAGAATACTGAAAGTTTATATGTAGAAGTGGCGAAAACAAAAAATAAACAATGTGTTTTAAATTAAAAAATATAAATAAAAAAGGTTACAAAAAGCTGCAGAGGTCTAGTCCATATTTTGACCTGTCATGGTACGGAATATAATAATGACAGTTCAGTCTAGCCTTTTATTTAGCAGACAGTAGAAATGTCGTCAAATATTATGAATTTATGTTAAATAGTTACCTCGACAATTGAAAATAAAATACTACTTGTCACGAGTACTACATTATATTTATTTTATTGTCTACGACAACGTTTTCAACATATTACGTTGTTTAGAAATACCAGTTAGTTTTAAAGATAGCCTTTTGCTAAGAATTTGTGTTGTGAGGAATATAGTACGTGTGAATATGGTTTTATAAAATTAGGCACTACTATAGCAATGATGTGAAGATCGTTTGGATTCAGACAGTGTTTGCATAAAAAGTAACGGAACACTTTTTTTTTGTGTGAGTCTTATTGGGTTTTGTTAAGAGATCATGATATCGTGATTTATATTTAATTTGATGGGCGCTTAATGTTTTGTAATAAAGTATTTGGTACATTGTTTTTAGCATAATGATATATAGCGACTATTAAGCCTTAATATATGAGTACTCTTCTAGATAAGATGTTTAACGTATGTTCGTTATAAACGGAATGAAACAGAAGTTTGTGTATTACAAAGATTTAAGACAATCGTTACAAAGGTGACCCGTCTGCTCGCTATAATATAAAAAAGAATATATATTTCTGCATAAATAAAGCTTAAAACAGGATGTTTGTAAATACGTAGACAATTTGTTCCTTCTACTAATCAGGCTGTCATCCATCAAAATGTTTTTTACTCTTCTTATTCTGAAGTAGTTTTAGATCTCTTCTCTTCATTTGTTCTGAACCACTTTCTCACAGTAAGATTACGGGTAACTTTAAGTTACATGTCAATTTTGAAAGTATTTTTCAAGGCCTGTTTTATGACTTCTTTTTAAGTTGATCTACCAGCTTTTGGGCTTCTCTACATAGACGCAGTATTGCACTTTTGATACCCCTCCTTTTCAGTCTATAAGTAAAAATAATATTCTTTAACATTAAGGAGTTACTCACTACACCCGTCTCTACGGGCTAAAATATGATGAACAAAGTTCCGATAAGGCTGTTCTTGTTTCAAAAAAACTCTTTTCTACCTTACAGGCAAAGAGGTCCCTCGGGTTGTTAGATAAAATATTATTCCTTTTTGTTACTGAATCACGTCTATGTGAATCAATCATGTTGAAATTGAGAATCCACCATGGGGAGTTTATTCTAAACAGCGTAACTTTAAGAACAAATAAAGTTCTTTATGAAATATAATGTTCAAATCAGTAACACATACAAAGGCAGGTTAAACTTTGACAAATTATGCTAATTTCATTGGGTCATTGGGTGTAAGAAGGAATCCTTCCTAAACGGTAGTAGGTAAAGTCATCTTTTGACGGCGCTTCTAACCTGTAAAATGTATCATCATCCTCGTTTACTTGTCAATTACCTATTGTAAATGGGTATGGGACTCAGTATAGTGCCAGGTGTATCTATATAGATAGTATAAGTAGAGAAGTAAAGTGATATTAATCATCTTTTTTTTTTATAAATCCAAATAAATTAATATTGTTATTTAGAAGTAAAGACTTTAACATTACGTTTATATTTCCAAACTGATTGTTTTCAGTTATCTTATAAATACTTTATTTTTTTAGTTATTTCAGTTGTTAGTCTACTTTAGTTTTAAAAAGATGATTGTTTCCAATATCTACAAGTTTTAAATGCGTAATAATCTCAAAACCATTAACTGAACTGGATTGATGAGCTGATTGAGATGATTGATGAGATGAGAGCCATGCTTCGGCACGTATGGGCCCGCTCGACCGGAGTGACACGGCCTCACAGAAAACCGGCAGGGAAGCAATGATTGCATTATCTCCTCTCCCCCTCTTCCCCTACTCCCACCTTAAAGGGCGGTAACGGGCTTGTGATTCTTGAGTTACTAGTGCCCATGGGCGGCGGTAGTCATTTACCATCAGGTGACCCGTCTGCTCGTTTACCCTCTATACCATAAAAAAAACCCTGTAGCAAGGTGACCTAAGGCCTAACATAGATGAATAGATAGATGCCGGAAAAACCTTACAAAATACAATTTTAATGTTACAACCAACTACAAAGTATTCTACTAAACGGTTTAAATCCCTTTGTCAAGTAACGCGTAAGTTGAATTTGAATTATGTAAACGGATGACTAATTCCGGTATGTAAGGGCAGTGGAGGCATTGATTTTTCAAACCTCACATCGCCAAGGGTGCGTATTGGAAATCCAATAACGTGCTTACTCACCCCAAATATATACAAATCGAATTCCAATCAAAATGAAATAGTTTTTGAAAGTTATCATACATTTATGCTTCAAACACTATATCTACGTATAAAGACAGTTGCTACAATGATACTAATAATGAACTTATTTTAATTTTTTTACATCTTCAAGGGATTTGATATTAACTCGATACATCCACGCGTTCTCGAGTAAAGGGTTCTTGACGGACATACAGACGGACAACAAAATTATTCTATAAGAGTTCCTTGTTTTCCTTTTCAGGAATTTAAAATAATATGTTTGGCAGTTCAATCATTGTAAGTATCTTTGATTTCTATAGATTTGAATTCTTTATTTTGGGTCAACAAATTATATATTGATAGACATACAGACACCTAATTATAGTCCCACTAATGCATGCCTTTATTCCACGAACTTCAAAGCGTAGAAAAAAAAATATTACTTGACCCATTCATACGTTTCAATTTATACGATGAAGGATTGTTTTTACTATTGCCGATATTGAATGTTGTTACTTGGCTTATATTTATGATAGACTAGCCGTACCGCAGTTTCATCCCCGTTTATGGTCACAGCTCTACTACCAAAGGTCATAGTGTGATATTATATAGCCTATAAACTTCCTGAATGAATACTCTATCCAATATAAAAATATGTTTTCGAACCCGACTGGTAGTTCCAAAGATTAGCGTTTTAAACCAACCAACTTTATAGTACTGATATAATACAGATATATTCAACAATAAATGTTTGATATATCTGCATATACTACTTTTGTTCCTTTGACCTCACAAAGTTTGCTTAACAGAATCATGCTAATTATATATATATATATATTTTTTTAAATATCATCGAAATTTATTCATTCATTTAGTGGGCTAAGATCCTCCTATCTATCTATCTGTACAACCATTTAGTGTTTGCTGTGCTTGTACATATTGCTAGTGATGTAAATATGTAAACATGTATTTTACAAATAATTATGGTTTATTAATAATAAAGCATAATAGACTGTCTAACTTATCTATATAACAGTTCTGCTTATATACCTATGATACTATAGCTTTCTATTAAAAGTATATGAAGTGACTAAAGTTTCTTACAAAGACGTTTATTTTTACTTCATCGGATTTGAAATTATTACATATTAAACCATTTTAAAAGTTCCCAATAAGGAATCAATTGTCAGATGGTGAATGATGTTTAACAGTAAGTTTCAGTTCAATTGTGAAAATGACACTCAAATTTGATTAATCCGTGGTCAAATTAAATGGTAGAAGGTAACGGGGGTGGACGGTGTCCGCATCCACGGAATGCGGAGAACCGGGTGCTGTGGCGCGCATTGGGAGAGGTTTATGTCGAGCGGTGGAGCTTAATAGGCTGATTGATTGATTAAGGAGTGATCTTCTTGCGTAGGTCATTCACATTTGGGATGAGGCTATGGACAAGCACTGGCAAGCATTAGCCTAGACATCGCCAAAGCTATCGATAGAGTTTGGCACAAATTGCTTCTTTCCAAACTTCCAGCATTCGGTCTGCCCCCTCGACTGTGCAACAGAGTTGCCAACTTCCAGCAAGGCCACCGCACTCGAGTCCTTTGTGATTGTCGTAATTCGTGCAGGTTAATGGTGGTATGCTTCAGGGGTCCGTCTTATCGCCCACCCTCTTTCTTCTGCATATAAATGATATGTTATCCATCGGCAACATACATTGCTATGCAGATGATAGCACGCTGTACGGGCGGTATCACGGACATCCTGCAGCTAGGCAGGCTGACATCGACGAAAAAAGACGGCAAATTTGACAAGTTGCAATTGATGATTGATTGGAGATGCGATTCAGGTCCTGGTCAAGTTCAGGTCACTGAACTTGGCCTGGACCTGAATCGCATCTCTCTAAATGGGGTTCCGAGAACCTGGTCAAGTTCAATGGCAAGAAAATATAGACATGCGCGTTTACTGCTTAGGTATCTTCCTTCCTTCACCTTCCTACTCTTCGGAATAAACCACTACCACTGCAAGACAATCTCAACTTACTTGGAATGGATGTCCGCTATAAACTGAAAAATAAAAACTACATCGAGAGCGTCATAAAAACTGAATCTCGGCAACTCGGTGTCCTGAACAGGATGAGGCGGTTTTTCACGACGGAGCAACGATGTCTTTTGTATAAGACACAGATCCGTTCCTACTTACCTTCACCTTGCAGTTGCGTAAGAATGAGTTATGAAAATGTGGAATTCATTACCAGCACACCTGTTCCCTTCGACATATAACCCCGGGTCATTTAAGCGGGGTGTGAAAATGCATCTCTCGAGGCCGTCAAACTGAGGACCACCATTTTAGTATAATCCGTATCTATAATGGTGGTCTTCCGTCTTTGAATCTCAATCTAGCTTCTCATCAGGCGGTTTCAGGTCATTCTGACGTGCTATTTTAAAAGGAAAAAAAAACCATATGCCTATAAAATTAAATAGATACTTCCGTTACTTAGGCTACTTTAAAAATACCTCAACCTATACTAATATAATAAACCTGAAGAATTTTTGTGATTGATTGTTTGTTTAAACGCTTTAAACTATGGAACTAGCAGTCGGATTCGAAAAAATATTTTCGTATTAGAAAGAGTATTCATTAAGGAAGGTTATAGGATATGACACATCACGCTAAAACCCCTAGGAGCGGTGCAGTGATCATAAACGTGCAACTGCAACGGCAAGTGAATTAATAATATGAAACTCATTTCTGCGGAGCAGTAATATTTTATATCGTAGGTTACGTGAGGAGGAACATCTTATGAAAGTTATATTTAATTGCTTATGATATCAATAGCTCACGTTTTTCTTTTTACCTTTGTAGTGTGTAGGTAATTTCTGTTAATATGTATTTAAGAATTAGACAGCAGTCTATTAAAATTTCGTTTAGTGTTATGTTTGTTTAACTACTCGAAGTCTATAATTATCGACTCCGGTGGTTGAAGCTCGAAAATAGTGATGTGAATGTGATCAGACAAGCGAACCGTTTTTAACCAATAGTATTGTTTTACGTGGTCCGAAATATTGTACGTAGTTCCATAATGTTATACAATGGTATATCCATATGTAACATAACAAAGTATGTGATCGTTGTATGTCCAACAATCAAATGTTGTTGTAACGCGCTATCAACAATAGCATGTTCTGCCGAATTGGCATTGGCCTATTAGAGATCTAGAGACAACAATTATAGAATCAGAATGTTAATATAACGGAAATGTTAATTCACGAACGTTTCTGATTAGACGGGTGATTGCGTGCCCAATGATTAGACTGTAAGGCTGATTGAATGCCAAGGCTTTTAGAGGTAACTAATTGGTATCGGTTTGGTCATTACCCGTAACTGGACGATGGAAGTGGCAATTTTATTTTTTTTAACTGTAGACAAATAAAATGGTAAAAAATAGATGTTCAACTGATGAAAGCATGCAACAAATCAGCATGTTAATGGTTCATATTATAAATCTTGAGTTATTGTTTGCTTGTTGCCTCTAATTTCATTGATTACCTATTCATTGTTGAATTAACTTCTATGTACGAGTGTGTTTGTAAAACATTATTACTAGAAACTGAATACTAAGATCACCATTCATAATTGTAGGTAGAAGTGTATGTAGTAGTGTGGTATATTATTTTAGTAATTTGTAATGTGGAGAGATTGAGATTTTTATATATAACCAGCTATTGCCCGCGCCTTCGTTCACGTGGAAATTCAAATTTTCGAACGGGAACCGAACTGTTTGATTTTCTTAATTTTTCGTTCCGTATCCGTATACCTTCTACAAAGTATTAGAAAACAAAAAAAAAATTCAAGTCGTTCTCAAGTTACGGCGGGACCAAAGGAAATAGGGATTCATTTTTATATATGTAGATATGTTGTAGATTGTAAAACCCATGTGATATTTAGAATTTGCTCTTTGTAGGATTAAAAGATTTTTTTTTTATAAAACGGTGGCGATTGTGGTGGCGATTGGTAGCAAACGAGCAGACGGGTCACAACTCAAGCGTCACAAGTGCGTTGCCGGCCTTTAAGGTAGGAGTCGGGGATAGATGGAAGAGAGGGAGAGGGGGAGGAGAGGGGGAGGGAAGGGTTAGGTCCTCCGGTAACTTCACTCACTCGGCGAAAAGCAATGCAATCATTGGTCCACTGCCGGTTTTCCGTGGTATCACTCCGGTCGAGCCAGCCCATACGTGCGAGCTCTCCCACAATAAGGATAAGCTCACAATTGCCACTTGACAACCTTTGTGTCGCAGCGGTATTGCATTCGACTGCCGCGCCGGGGGTCGCAGATTCGATTCCCACTCAGTGCAAATAATTATATGCATAAATATGTATATTTGCATTGGTCTGGATGTTTCTAAGTATAATATGTATGTATAAAAATATCTACGTATGTTTATCTGTGTTGTAGAACCCATAACATCAGCTCTGCTTAATTTGGATACCGATGGTCTAGATACCTGAAAAAAAATTAAAGTTAACTGATTCTTCTCTCAAAATTTAACACAACCTTATTTTAGTACACCACAGACTACCCTCAATTATATTTGACAATATCCGTACAAAGGTGGTCTGGAAGAAATCACCGTGGGTGATAAGACCGCCGATTGTTATACCTTAACATTTATAACTTGTTTTGCACTATTTACTACTTAAAGGTGTACAATAAGAGAAATAAATAAATAAATAATTCTAATAAAATTGTGTTACTTTGAAGTTTGAAGTACTGTCCACTGTAAAGTTCAATAAACAACTGTTATGTTTTTATTTTCTTCTTTTTTATTTTTCCCTTATTTTCAGTTTCCCTATTGTCGTATCCTTTTTTTGTTTATTTACTTTTAATAACATAATAGCACACAACAAAATGATGTACAATTTACAAAATTGTTTGTAAAATTTACTGAATATTGTTAAAACTGTCTGGTGTTTTAAAAGTATGGCTGTGAGTTTGTTCGCCCGATTTCTTCTCACAAGGCTCAATCATTTGGAAACGGGCGGTTATAGATCGACACAGGCAGATATAGTATTATGTTATTCATTTTTTCTTCAATAATATTACATTTGACAAAGCAAACTATTGTTGCGGTGACTCTGTGTGTGTTGAATTTGAACATAATAATGATATTGAAGAGCTTTTTAAGTGTTTAATTTTAAATGTCCGGTTCGTAAAAATCCGTAGTGACCTTTGTTGTCACATAAATAAAATGTGACCTGAAACAATTTTAGTTAATATACATAATAATCAATAACAGCCGTTTTGGTCTCTTGGCATATGGCGAAAGTCAAACTTATCGATTCCATGATAAGGGCAAATTGTTATTGTATGAAACTGTTAGGTAGTACTTAGTTAGTACCCTGAAGTCTGAAGAGGAACTAGATAGACGGCTCTATTCTTGTCTCAAAATACAAATACAAGGATACCTTTACTTTTGAGGAAATAAGCATGGGAATAATAAACGAAGTTTTAACGCGTATTTGCAAAAACCGCTATTAAGATTACTTGAACTCTCATCACTTATTCTAAATTGAGTCTCTTCATCTTCAACACATTTTACTCTAAATTGTAATGACTTAATAACAGTGTAGTTTATCTCAATGTACTACGAGGCATAGTTGTGGGTATTTTAATTAAATAAATTGCTTTATCTAGAGACAATGGCTCATGAGGGGAAGCTTTATTAACACGATGGGTATCTACGTCATACGGGTGCTACTCATTTACTTAACAAATAGAATTGATTTGTTTGATTTTAATCTTATGGCGCTCTATATTAAATTATAGAAACAAAGGGCGTGTAGATCTTTTCATAATTGAAGTAAATATATTTATTTCCGCCTACGGATATTTATCATGTCGAAGCCAGGGATATTAAAAGAGATTCTGGATAAGGAATGAAGTTATATATTTACCAACACCTTGGATTTTAGAAAAAAAAACAAAGATAAGAATAAGGCCAACAAAAGAAACAAACAAAATCCCTGTGATGAGAACTGGCCTACGTATAAAGTTCTTTTTATTTTTTTATGGTATAGGGGGCAAACGAGCAGACGGGTCACCTGATGGTAAATGACTATAACCGCCAATTGGCACCTGTAACTCGAGAGTCATAAGTGCGTTGCCGCCCTTTAAGGTGGGAGTGGGAGAAGAGGGGGAGGGGGGAAAGGGGAGAGGGGGAGAGGGGAGGGACGGGAATAAGGGAGAGGGAAGGGTTAGGGTCTCTGGTAACATCACTCACGCGGCGAAATGCAATGCAAGCATTGCTGCACTGCCGGTTTTCTGTGAGGCCGTGGTATTGAGTGGAGTCAAGCTGGCCCATACGTGCCAAAGCATTGCGCTCGCACGTTAAATTCTTCAGAATTACTGCAGTCGTCTGTGTCGGAATGCTAAAAGACGTCATGATTCTATAAAACAATGATTCATGATTCTAAAAAAGAATTAAACACACCACAGGTATAGCGTTTTAATTTGGTATTGATAAAACCACCAACGAAAGCTCACTTAATTTGGATCTCAACGTGCTCAATACGCCTTTTTCCACTCCACCAACTGGAGTGGTGGTGTCTCAGACAAAACTGGTAGAAAACTCTTAGATATCTTCCTTTGCCTCAATGTATCTCATTTTCATTCAACCCGGTTGCGAGGGTGACATTAAGAGACACATCTTATCTATCTCCACAAAAGCAACTGGAGGTCATTATATATTGCCTGCAGTCTATTGTAAGTGGTCTCCTTAAAGCTTCTCACTTATATCATCGATTTCTTTTTCCAAAAAAATCTGTTTCCATCGGCCTGGAAAAGTTATTCCACTATCTAAAACTACCAACCGTTCCTCAATACCCCAATTTCGTCCTATATCTATACTCCCAATCCTTTCCAAAGTGTTTGAGAGTACTGTCCGGAATCAACTGATTAGTTGCCTCTCCTCTAGTAGTCTGATATTCTAGCCTCTAATGATGATATTCCCTTTCTCGACGCTACTGAAGAATTTTGGGATAATCTTTAGAAAGAACGCTGAAGAAGAAACATGGTCCTATTTCCTTAGACCGAAAATCAAGCTAATAAATAGATTACCCAACTGTTCTAACGTCGAGAATGGGAATGGGCACATCAGCATGGTGAAAGCTACTTTTGACTATGCTGATGTCCCCTTTTTCGACGCTACTGAAGAATTTTAGGATAAGCTAGAACAGTTGGAAAATTTATTAATCCCATTCATATTCAGGTCTAAGGAAATATGACAATATTTCTGTATTCCGAAAGCAGCTAAAATGGTAACCTATTCGGCGGTGTTGAGATGTTCATATACTTTCATTACTGTATTCGGTTCTTCACACCCCTACCTCTCCTGTATATCTGCGTGAGCGCTTCGACTACCTTGTTACGAGGAGCAACCTTGTCCCTCCTCATCTTCTCTTCTATTTCGAACTCCTTCTTATAGTTCAACTTGCTATGACAACTCTTTTACTGTTTCTGCGATACGGTTGTGGAATTCCCTTCCCCATTCAATATGCGATAGCCCTTCTTTAAACGTTCTTAAAAAGAGAATCAGGGATTATTTCCTTTCTCAGCAATAACCAGACTGATATTCTGTTTATATGTGTATATTAATGTATGTATATCTATGTTTTATATATATAATTAATATTGTATATGGGTAAATTTATCCATTGATATTTCGTAAGGAATATGTATTTATTGTTGTTATATACATATAGGGTATACCTTTATAGTTAGTTACTTTACGTATATATGTATTTAATTCTATATTTTTATCCTAATTTACCTTTACGTACAGTGTACGTCGTACACACGACTTTGCCTCTTATTTATCTATAATATCCTCACTTCCAAGGTTTTCAGAGAGAGAACTAAACTATAGATTAAGCTCACCTTTGTACAAACTATTTTCCTCATGTGTAATATGTGATTGTTTTGAATACAACAAAGAATAACAATAACAATCATTATTTTGTAACAGATATTGTGGAATAAAAACCAAGGTTTGTTTATAAGGGAAATTTCATCACTGTTCTAACATTTGTAATCTGTGAGATAATTTAAGGTCGAGGACATACGATACGAGTACCGGCACTGTCTCGACTATGCAGTACCTTCAGCTTTTTAGCTGGTCACACAGAATTATGCATACCGGGAGCGGCAGTTCAACTTTTGTTTCTTGTGGAACAAATGGTGCCATTGGTATGACGCATAACTAGATTTGATGATTAATTGAATGTGATGATAGACATTCGTTTGTATGTTTATCCATTAAGGTTTTAGGTATTTTTGTTTTTACTAAGCATACACTATACTCTTGTTTAAACCTTAATATGCTTCGCAGATCATAACGATTCTCAGAATATAAGGCTTGGGCCAATAGCCAATTATTAGTTTTTGTGTAAGCATATTGAACACATGGCTTCAAACGAACCGCCTTTTATGGTAGGTGCTTCACTTACTTCATAAGTACAATAGCGTGAGAAAAAGTCTTGTAACGGATTCTGGTATTTGTACCTGAGTGATATTTACTCATTAGCTTACTACGATTGTGCAAGAATGTATGCGCATATAGGTACATTGAAAGTTTTATTAAAAATATTAAAAGTGAAGAAAAGACATTCAAACTTCTAGTGATAGGATAAAATTGTTAAATATTTAGAAATCACAGACAGTTACAGACAGGCAGACATCATACTACAAATACTGTAAAGATTGTAGGCCCTAGTTATATCCCTAATTATATTCATATTTAAGTCATCGCTACATATGAAATAAACAACCGTGAAATAGACGATGATTGAAAACTAGAAACCAAATTTTGTTTTTACATGACGTTTTAGGATTTTACTTAAATTTAAAACAAGAAATATATACAGGTCAGTCTATCACTATAAGAAAGATTTCAAGAAATTCTATATCCCAAGAAATCCCTGCGAACTCCGGCAGACCTCGAATTGCAGACACTGACAAGCGGCCGTGTTTATTTTTCTGTTTGAGGGACTTCAAATTCACAGAATTCTCCGACTTCTTCGGGGCTGCGTCTGCTCGAGTATAAAGCCGTTCTGTCTCTTGCTCTTTGGTGTACATAATCCATTGCAAACTAGGTGGCGGATCCCAACACACAAAAGTGAGCAACTTTCGACGATGAATGATAGCCAGCAAGGGACTGCTGCAGCAAGGGCTACGGTATCTTGTTGGTGTGGCAGTCAGCGCTGTCTAAGTACACAAACGTTGTCAGTCGACCCTTGCCATACACGTACTTTCCAAGGCAGCCGTTGTTGGTGATATCCTGCAATTAGCTTGTAGTAACTTGTAGTAGCTTGGAGTAGTAACATTGTGTCAAATGTTTCATTATTCCTTACAAACCATAAATTATTTTCAACTAGTCCACAATTAAATCTATACAGGTATTAATTGTTGTAATAGCATTTATGTACTATCCCCTGTTCAGTGATATCAAGTTAAGTAGTATATAGTTAACCCGTTACACAGTGACTCCCAAATAAAACTAATTGTTCCTAAGGACTGAGACTGTACTAAGAATGAGAATAAATTTATTTTGTAAATAATTCTTTTGGACAATTTCTTTTGGTAAAACTATATGGAGTCGACATTTCCTATGACTAACCTTGAGAATAAACGGTGAAACGAATTCAAGGATCCAAATCTATATAATTTGAAATGTGCAAGTACCTTAGGGGGAGGAGATAGAAGATGTTTTTAAACACGTCAGTAGTCACGGAAACCATACATACCTAAGGGGCTCCACAACTTCAGCCGGTCCACCACTACAGTCAGACTGGGCTACTCTCCACGACTTACATACATAACTTTAGGTTACTTAAATGCAAATTTAAAAACGAACGTAAACATTGCTTTCGTATAAAGCTAAAAATATATTGAATAGAAAGAAAAAATATTTATAAAACAAATTGCCAAAAAACATGATTCGAAGAAACCATTAAGTACTTATTTACAGTTTCCTAAATCAGCTATATTCATATAAAACTCGACCCAGCAAGGATGTCATGACCTTTATCAAAATATCATCAATCATCTCTGTTTGCGTCTAAATTATGTCAGATATTCTCCCTAAAAAAAGAAATTGTAGTTGCCAGTTCATAAGAAAAAAACAACCTATTTCATTTTTCTGACTCTAGAGGAGAAACAATTGGCTGTTGTGCATATTTTAGATCTTTTTGCTACAACTAGTCGATGTATATGATGATGTAAATTACCCTTGATCGATTAATGAAAAAAATAACTTTCGTTTGAAGAATTTAATTCAATTCAACGGCTAACTTAATAGTCGGTCATTGTACATACTTATTTGTTGGTACCTTATTGTACATACTTATTTGTAGCATAATCTAAAAAACGAAATGAAACCGTCGAAATTAAACAAGGCATTCCACTAGTTTTTCTACCTTTGTTATAATATTAAATATTTAAATACATTTTTTATATGTTAATGACGTTAATATAACTAGAAAGCGTTTTGTTTATTATATTAACTCTTCATTTAGTCTAATATTGATATCAACAGATAAACTACCTCAATTGTTTGTTGTAAAGTCTGGTATATATACGTTATGGACCAAGTAATTAAAGATTGCACTATTTACAATACCCGGGCAATATGAATAACGGCAAGTAAAATCAGACTATGTGATTAATGCTTATATTAACTTCGTTATTTATCACATTGTGTCACCATTATAAATATTGATACATAGGTAACTGTTGGGCGAGATGATAATTAAGCCAATTAAGGTACATTAGGCAGGGCGCTAGGACCAAGAACATACATGGAAGGACCATAATCATTGGCAAACACGCGCTGCTATAGAGCGCATTTTTTTTCTATTCAATTTATAATTAAAAGCTCCAATTAAATCTCCAATTGAAAACTAACGCGAAACTTCAGTAAAGTGTGTTAAATTAGTAACTATTTTAAATAAAATTGATATCTATTTGAATAAACAATATGGCGGCGTCAGGAGAAAGAAGTCTAGAATACAGTTGATGTGTGTGAAGGTGATGCATGTCTGATGCCGGATTTCTGAGGTACTTTTATCGAGAGTTTATCTATTCGTTAGCACTATTGGTCCGATAACTTGTAAAAGTGCGTTTCCGAACACCGCATTAAACAACAACCTCCGTTTAAACTGAGTTTAACTTAACTGGCCAATGTGTGCCGTTTATCGGCTCCATAACTTGGGATACAATAGTAGCAAGGGCCACAACAGATGACTAAGTAAAAAAAACACCCACAAAAAGCAAGGAACATAGGTTACCCAGAAAAAAGGGTCGACGTCTTTGTAGAAAAAAATTACAATCACTGACGTTCGCTAATAAACGAAGACAATTTGGTAAACAAAAAAGAATAATATATTATTAAAACAGAGCCAGATCACCTCATTTTATTAAGAATTAATTATAATATAAATAAACCTATTATTTATGACTTCTTAAAGTAACAAAATACATTTTAAACTCTCAAACTTCAACAGACCCATCTAGTGGCAGCTTTTGCAACTGCTTATCGATCGAATAGTTATTGAATGGTCCGTTGCGTATTCAGAAACCCAGTGACAGTTAAATGAAGTTTATCTAATTCATATCTTTATTGAACCAATAGTTGACTGGTATTTAAATGAGAACTTCAGAAACCGGGCGTGACTAATGTTATTATTGCAAAAAAAAAAAAACTGTGGAACCCAAAATGCTACCAAAGTGATAACGATGTATCATCACCTCTCCGGGGCTAACGGTTAAGCGGGTCTGGGCATCGAACCAACTAAAACCATACGATACCATGCTCCTTACCTTTCTTTTCAAGTTTTTCTTGTTAAACAGAAGTCTGATTAAGGTTAAAAAATGAATGAAAATGAATGAATGAAATATTTTTTATAATTTTTTACATAAATAGAATTCGTTCTCACCTACCATATTAATTTTATAGTAATAAGTGTGTAAAACAATAGGGAGTATACATGTATTTTTTTCATTTAAACGATTTTATTTATTAACTACATTACCGGAAAAACTATAATACATAGGCATGTGTAAAACAATAATTACTACAGTAAAAAAATTAAAATTACAGTCTGATTTGTGTCATTTAAACATAGGTATTTTAGCCTTAAGTTATGAAACCTACTCATTAAAAAGTACAGAAAAGCTTATTTTAAATACTGTATAAAGTATATTTTCATATACCTACCGTAAGATGCGAATTCAAGCAAAAAGTGGTGCAAAGTGCGCCACATTACTTTCCACTGAAAAGCGTCGCGTTTGAGAAACTAAACTGTTGAACTTTTTAATAATTTAATTTCATAACTAAAATACTATAAAGTACATTCAAAATAAATCTAAAGGTATATTTCTACAGCTAATAAAACTTAAAATAAAAATATTTATTTTGGAGTCATGTGCATTCCCTGTTGAATAAAACACATCTTTTTTATTACTCTACGCAATAGGTGAGGAACATTATTTCGGCAATTCGCTTATTTCAATCCTTTTATTATATTGACTCCCCATAATGGGCATTTTTTAAACGGTCTGGACATTATGAATAATGCCATATTAATCACTTGGTTCATAACATTTATAATATTAAATATATCAGCACTGCATGAATACTCTTCTAAACTGTTCTGAACACGGGTAAAAACCAATATATAAGTGGTAATTTTGCTATTTCTCTGTTGTAGCAGTAACTCTAGTCTATGTATATGCAGGAGGCCTGAAAATCATGACTTACCCGAAAAAGGTTTCTAAAAGACCTAAAGAAAATATGGAACAAATATTTTTTTAGTAATTGACGAAGATAGAAGATAGTTATGAGGTAACATTTCGATTGAATAAGTATCTGAAGAATCGATTATATATGAGGCAAAATGGAAATGTCAAGATAACGTAATGAATACTACGTCAAAAAATGAAGAGATATATCAGATTTTTCCTATAATTTATAATTATTTTTTGTGCATTTATTAGATATGATTGGTTTGAGTACCTAATGTTACTTCGAGCATTTTTGGTCTTTTGTAGAACGTCTCTTTGTGCATTTGCATGATATAAATTACCTAACTTAAACATCAATTTTCTTCTAATTGTATCATATTTATTTGAAGTACCTAGAATTAAAATACGTGCAACTTTTTATTCGCTGGTCGCTCTCAACGTTAACCTGACTATCAATCTTAATCAATTCAACTACAAACAAACTGATTTCAATCATAATCAAAAAAACTTTTACATTATCCAACGTACGCATGATAAATTTATTAAGTTCGGTCCCGATAAAACATCACTACAAAAGAAACAAATTATGCATTATAAAAAACATACAAATACAAAATATATTTTTTGTACGAGTACAAAACTTTCTACAATTGAATGAAAGAGTTTACTTCTTATTAGACACGTAAATATCCACTCGGTATGCGGTATTCATATTTACGCCGTCAGTAAATTGCTATCAGTCGTAATGTAATAATATAAATTTACATAAATTTTCTATAACATTTACATTAAGAATAAATGAATTGTTGCCTGAATGGTGCCGTGGCCGGAAGACGCTTACACTGCGTCGGTATAGTCAACCACATCACTAAAGTGTGTAAACGTAATAGGTAAAACTGCTACTTTATTTATCTTGGTAACCATATATTTCCTGGTGCAGTGGTGGAGGCAATAAAAGTTGTGGAAGATAGATTGGGATTAAACCCAGCCTTTAAAACATGGATGCTTCGGTACTAACTGCAAAAACACATTCAAGAAGCTTTATTTATTTCTTTTAAAGTATGATACATGATTTGTGTGTATTGCTAGTGCGTTAAAAGAACTATCTTTGAAAGAACAACTTTATTATGTACAGATTTTAGGGATTGTTAATGTAAGGGATACCTACTGATTGCTTGCCCCTTGCATCGACCATTGTCAACCCTTTCAAAACTTAAAAATCGCTATATCTGTTACAGATGTGGCGATTTTTATTTAGTAGTATAATGAAAACATTGTTCTCTGTAGTTCCTGGTAATTTTTTTTTTTTATTGGTACGATTGCTTCCCTAATTGGGCTCCTCCACCACCTCTCAGTAGATGGAGCTCTTGCCACAACTCCGAGACAATAACATGAAACATCGAAAAACACCTCTCACGGTAGACTTATAGCAACGAAGAAATAACGAAAGGTACTTCGATATTGTACAGATTTTATAAAAAAACCTATTGACATTGTTTAAGTAATTTTACAGCAAATAATAATATTATGCAAAATAATGAACCATTTGTGTGGATATTTATTCCTTTGGGAAGGCCTTCGTCCAGCAGTGCGGGTGATAGCAGTGGACGACGATAGGCTGATGATGAAGATGATAATGGTCATTCCACATGTTCTAAGTAGTTTCATAATATAGGTACGTAATATATGTTTATCATAATTGTCATAAATACCTGCCACTTATATGTAACGTTTATGGTTAGTGTGCTTTAAACATCAGAATAATATAAAAAAATTAGACGATATTTATTAGCATCATTACATCATTTAATGTCTGTTATTTGCAATTGTCGCAATTGAGAACCCTTTAAACGTCGGGTATTTTTTTATCATTTTATATTATTTACCATCAATAAAATTACAGACGCTAAGCTCTATATGTTGTTGTCTGTACTCAAGAATAGTCAAATTATTGTCACCAGTGACACGAGCTATCTGAAATAAACATATTTTACTTATAAGTGTTCTAAATGGTGATATTGGTAAAACTGTCAACCATAAACTGGCGCTGAGAAAACATTAATAAAATTTGAATATTGTAATGACTGGACTCACTGTAGACAACACTCATACATACTCGTAACACTGTGGTTTGCATTGGAACACAAAATACGGGATGTGAATTACCTTAATCTACCTATATTTTTTCATTATGGGAGAACATGGCAGTTTTATTCTTGTTGAAGAATCTTCTTCGCTGTAGGTAAGTAAATATACCGATGTGGCCCCAAAGATTGAAACAAAATTTAAGACACACACATACTGTAAATTTTTCTTTGGTCGTCTTCTACTCTTGAACACGACAACTTCCAAACATAATACTTTTCACCACATATCCACATCCCACATCCTATCCATATAACATTCCTTAGGAAAGTGTCCATTCCACAACAGAATATTGCTCCTCAACTTGCTACTTTCAGGGTCCAACAAATGTCTTCGACAAAGTGCAATTGCGTCGGCAGGCAGACCAGGTCTACGTCAAAGTGTAACCCTGAAAATGAACCACATGTACAATTCTTTTTTAAATTTTTATGAAAAAGACAAATTATAAGTTATACTCACTTTTAAACTTACGCGTTCCATGATATAATTATGTATTTACACGGGAATTAACGCGATCACGAAAAATTCACAATTCAGAGGTATGTAATACCTATTTCGTGATCGCATTAATTCCCGTGTAAATATATAATTATAAAATATAAGTTGAAAAGTAAATAAGAGCAAAACCATAGCACGTTTTTATTTTAACTCAAAGTTTAGTAAAACGGCTGTTATTATTTTGAAATGGAAATTCCGGCGTAATTGTCTACGAATGAATCAATTACAATAACGGTTTCCAGTAACTATCATAAAACAATAACAGTACTTTAATACTGTAAAGTGGTTCGGAAGAATTACTAGCATTTGCCTGCGGCTGCAACTATGCTCTATCGCGGTATTTTTAACATTAGTTGATAAATTCCATACGATTTCGTGGCGTAATTTGTGTCTTAAAAATGATCTACATATAAAACACATGACTAAGAACCGTTATATATGGAACTGTGTGTGAATATGTGTATGTGTTGTTATTATATAAATCAATTAAACAAAAACGTAGTCAAACTACATAAGATATGAGTTACACTGCGCTTAGAAAGTATTGGGTGCAACGGGGAGTTCATCAACGTCCATTAACGTACGAGTATAAGGGACACTAGTTAACCAAATTTGCAATAATAATAATAACTTCACGCATCTCACACACGGCCGTCTGATCCCAAACTAGGCAGAGCCTGTACTATGGTAACCAGACTGCTGATAAACATACTTATATATTTCTAAATACATACATATTATAGATAAATCACACCCAGACACAGAACAAATGATCATGCTCATCACACAATTATTTGTCCTGGGTGGGAATCGAACCCACGACCTCTGGCTTAGCAGTCAGGGTCACTAACCACGAGACCAACAGGCCAGTCAATAACTAATAATATTCCATAAAACACCTAACGAATGGAAAAAATGTGATCTATGCATAAGTACAATGTGATCGATCTATTTACATGTTTTTTAAAGCGATAATCTGATCAGAAATTATTGGCTCACGACGAGAGGTTGATCATAAACAATAAACACTGTCAACACTCAAGGAACGTCAAATTCGAATGGGGGTTCTTTAAAGAAGTTTCGCAAACTGTTTTCCATGATGCAGGACGTATGGTTCTTTGCTATATAAGTTCTAGAACTGGCCTGTTGGTCTAGTGGTTAGTGGTCTTAACTGCTAAACCCGCAGTCGTGAGTTCAATTCCCACCCAGGAGATATAATTATGTGATAAGCATGATCATTTGCTCTGTGTCTTGACGTATTTATCCATAATATGTATGTTTATCAGCAGTCTGGTTACGATAGTACAGGCTCTGTCTAGTTTGGGATCAGACGGCCGTGAGTGAGATGTGGGAAGTTATTATTATTATTATAACATAAACTAAGAAGGACAATAACACGATAAGAATTATTTCAACTAAATTTAAACAATTAAAAAGAAATTTACTATCTACAAAAACATCTATTGCGTAAGCGCACTCCGGGCAAACGTACAGACACATTAAAATTTGTGTTAAACAAGCGGAAATAGAAGTTGTGTTTGAATGAAGCCGTCACTGACATCGTCTATAACTATTATCGACACTGTGGACTGCACATTGGAAGTAATTGTAACGCGTTTCCAATGTTGCACTGCTTCGAGAGCAATGGAATGAAATTAAAATCATTGATAATATTAACTCAAATATTTGGAGTCTTAGGGGAAACAATACAAAAGTGGTTTACCAGCATAAATACAATGTAATTAGGTACTAGTGTTGGTAAACCTAAGTTCTAATGGACATCTGTAGAAAGTCAGTAGAAATGTAACACAAAGCTAGTGTTACGTTAATTAACCAGATTCATAGGTTCTCTAAGGATGAGATGATTTGATAGTCAGCGGGTCTCCAATTCCAAATATTTTGCCTTATCTCTTAACAGAAGCTTTAAGCCGTATCTGAGTAATAAAACCTATTGCAATTTTTGATTATTTGTACTTTTTTTTCTTTTGAGGTATTTTTCTATTATTCGTAAAAGTGTAAATACTTTTTCAAAACCAATTTTGGACTTCTAGATACTGTCAATGATGTAAGAGTTCCTAGTAACCTGTTGGCAACAATGGATACGCACAATCGTAAACCAGAACACGACAGGCTCCAACGACAACTATACTCCGATAACACATAAAGTACTTACATGTATGGACGATTGTAATTCACCGATTAATTAAAACTTATACAGGCATGACCAGTGTAATTACTGTGAGATTTGTGTTACGTTTAGTGCATGCTGTTTTATTAGCCTACCGTATGCCTAGGCACCTGAGGTAAGTGAATTACATCGTCAATCATGAAATAAGGATAGTAAAACTTGGCTGTGGAGATCACCATTTTGTAGTCCAATAAAGGTGAAAAGTATTTAGTAATTATTCAAAACTTCAAATTAATTAGACTATGAAAGCATGAATTATTGTAACGATTTTTTTCGACAAAGACGTGTTAGTGGTCGGATGTACGGACCTCTTCGGTGCATGGTATTTGACTTTGGTTAAAAAACTAATGGTAGCGCAGGAACGTTTTGCTGTAATTATTGTAGTGACTCATATTTAAAAAAACTACAATGTTTCACTTAACAAGATAACCGATGGATACTTACTCTATTGTTTGCAGTTTTCGAAGAAAATACATTTACAATTGAGTTACAAAAATAATAAAGTTGGCAAAATTATTACTGCTAAGTGCCATAAAACACAGACAAGTTATTAAAATCTTAATTTTAACTAACACTTACAGTAAACATTCAAAAATAGAACATGTTACGAGCTGTCGTAAAACTAACACAGAGACTCAATGGACACAATCAGTGGTTGTTTATACTTGCTACTACTACTACGCTAATCTTCGATAAATGTAATTTTTTGTTTAAAATCGATGTATTAAATATTTTCTTGCTCTTACTTCAGCTCATCTCATACCACATCTCCATAGATTTACCTCATTAAAAAGAAAACCTTATCAAATTCGGGCGATTTTTGGGTGTACCTTTTTGTTCTCCGGTTTTGGGTCGGTCATGTTCCATTTAGACGTTTATGATTGTAACCAAAGAGTTATCATAATTCATTAGAACTAAAGTAATATTATATAAATTATAATTTTTATTTATTGACGAAGTTTTTTCTCGATATGAACGCCTTATTACTTATTAAATGAACCACAATAATATTGCTAAACAATAATGTTTAAACACACAGATAGTTTGCTGTTAACTGTTAGCTTAGTGTGTATGTGCTCTTAACGGTGATCTCGATACACTGTACAATTAGTTTATGTAGGCGCAATGTATAACTTTGTCTGTTGAAACTCAAAATACCACACAAGAACATACATAGAAAATGAGACAATTTGAGTAAGTCACGTCCGTTTTATTGTTAAAACACGGTAGCTGTGGTCCGAGGTGGTCTTTGTCTAACAAGTTAACACCTACTCTGACCGGATAAGATTGATAAATGTTTTTATTACTATGCACCACAAGTGCAACAATTCAACCAGAGAAAATTACTTTGTGCATAACGAAGCTCAAACAATGGTTAATAACGTTACGCCCTGTGACGAATTCAGGAGGCTGGTGGTGGCATAAAACATTCATACAACGATACCCGCTGTGTTAAAGGTTCGACGTTCAAAATGCGTACATTCGTAGAATTCGGTCACAACTTTAGTGACGTAAGATTTTATAATGAATGGTGTGGTTAAAATAATACATTTGGCTTTCCTTATTTTGTCCAAAGACAGTTTTATCCACTTAAACAAAATCTTGAACCGCAACAGTCGTTGTGCCAGTTTCATAGTCCTACCATAAACCAGAACCCACAACTATCTATGGTAATAAAACTATTACTTTTGAAGGAGCACAAATTTATAATAAGTTATCGTCCTATATAAAAAGTGTAAACTTGTTTAATGCACTTAGGACTGAACGAAATAAATATTTACTGCATACACCCTGAATGCACTAAACGAGTATCACACTATTTAAGTTTATCATCGTTCTTATCAATACAATTAATACATAACTAAAATTTAAATATCTGTTTGCAATGTCAAAATAATAGGTTTTTTTAAGCTCATAAGTTATTTTCACGATACCTATGCCTAAAAATTAGTTTTTAAAATGTTTGTCTGTCTGTTTGTGCCGGCTAATCTCCGGAACGGGTAGACCGATTTCCACGAGATTCACTGGCAGACAAGGTGTTATAAGGAGTAACTTAGGCGACTTTTATTTTGAAAAAAGAATTAGGGTTCCGCGTAAAATATACAAATATGTACACGCGAGCGGAGCAGCGCGGGAACTGCTAGTTGACAATCATTTCTCTTAACCTAATTCGTATATGCAAAACTTGCTGCTCTATCTCTGTAATTCTGTTTATGGCACAATGACCCTATAATATCAGTTAATATCGTTATTAAAAACATTCGAAACTTGAAATTCATTTCATTTCATTTATTACGAATTATACTTATACTGTCCAAATTATATAGTTAAATAGTAAGAATATCTCAAGTTTAAAAATTGTGAACACTATGCTAACATTGTTTTAAACTTGTAATATTTATGTTTTTTTGCGTAAACAGCTACCTATATATGACAATGCAACTGCATGAGCAGTCTACTACTCGACACAAAAATGTCCGCGATTCGCGACGCTACCCCATAAATTAAAAAGATAAATGGTTTACCAACAATGGCTAAATAAACCCTGCGTTTCTTATAACACTCAAAAATAAGCTTTGTTTGGTATTGGGAATAAAAAGTTGCAATGTCCATACGTGCAGATTTACAATGCCTCCGAATATTTGAGGGGACGTTAATACACGCGTGGGCTCACCGATTGCTGCAAAAAATCGAGTGCAGCATTCGATACACTATTTTATGGACGGTTTTGGTCTATTAAATAAACTTATACGTGACATAATAGTATTGTATTCTCGTTTAAATATCGCAAGTTATTGGAATAAGATTTTACAAGTCTTTATTTGGCTTTATGTATCCTTTTTATGGAAACGGCTTGTACCCATATATTAATACCACATTTGATACTAGTATTCGCGTAGTAGAATCGTTAACTTATTTTTATTTTCAATTAGCAACCCGCCCCGGTTTCGCACGGGTAGTAGAGACATCTTCAACAATCATCATCATATTTCAACCAATTTACACCAAACTTTAACAAATTATACCCAAACCTTCCTCATGAATCGCTCTATCTATTGGTGAAAACTGACCTGGCTAGTATTACTTAACATTGTAATGTGCTAACCTACTCGGCTACCACTCAGCCACAAGCCCCTCCCAATATACCCACCATACACGTTAATCCAGTTAGCGGCAACATGTCCGAAGGCGCCTTTAATTTGAAAGATAGACTACTTCATACTAAAGTATAAACAAAATACAAATACGTACGTATTTTACTGACTATCGGCGTCTAAGCAGTAAACCTGTACAAAGATCACAAAGCCCTGTTCTCATAAAAACGGCGATGTATAAAATAAGTGTTTACTTTGTGCTGGTCGGTGTGTTTGAAGTGGCTTCCATTTCTGTTCATAGCAACCCTTCTTCACATGTGGTAGATAAAGATGAAATGTAACTCATACACGCTCCCCTTTTAAGATTTTAATCGAATTCTTTATCGTTATGACTTAGAATCAGTTCATAGTTAAAATTAAACATATTATATTCTACACTATAACAGTACTGTGTATTTATGTATTCTGTGTTACAACATAGTTAAACAGGAACAAAGTTAAATAATGTAACATTAACAACTTATAATATTGAGATGGTATAAAAAACGTAAAAGATTTCGTAAAACCAAAAATATACACTTTTACATCAGACGATAGGTAATCTTTCCATTGTTTTACCCTACCGTCAAAGAGTCAGAACTCTAAGAAGAAGGACTAGGAGACCAACAATGTACCTAATTTATCACTACCGTAACAAATAAACGTGCCCGTGTGTAAGAACACATATTATAAATAAAAACAATATGCACTTGACATATTATATGTAAGGTGCACTTGTAAGTACTTAATACCTACCTAAAAAAATATTTTATAAAAGTTAACTTCCTTGTTTTTCCACGCTTAGTTTTCCTTGAAGACAAAGTACTTATTAAATTGCATAAAACGAAATTAAGAACCGTGCTGCCGTATACCGGTTCAATTTCCTAAGCAATTTGGTAATTTTTAATGATGCAGGTTCTTCACAATATTTAGGAATAATTTATCTTTTAATATAAAAATTTACTTTGAAAAGTTAAAAAATAAAAATCATTATTTAGAGGTAAAAATTTCGTTGGAAAATCAAATCGCTAAAGAGACACAAGATGGCTTCCCTCAATGGGTAATTAGGCGGGCTGCACCGACGTGCAACTGTTGCAGTCTTTTCCTGCTCACGGTTATTGTTTAATCTAGTAGACATGGAGTCAAAATTAGTTACTTACGAGTACAATACTTTGGTTTGGTTCAGTTCCTCGGTTTCTTTTCAGACTCCTTTATATATTTAATACTTTTTTGGGCTAAAAAAGTTTTTATTAGAAAAGTACATAAAACGTAAATGATTTTCCAGCCAATTACATTTTACATATTTAGGACCTAACCTATTAACGACACTGCCCTTGCAACTTGCACCCTGACAACAGAAGATGGATGTATCGAGCCCAATTCGCACAAATTACATGAACCAATCTTAGCCACAACCTTAGTAATGACATTACGGCATTGGAATCTCACCCACGATGTTTGGTTGTAAACCGCAATGAAGCTTCTAAACTATAGCAGAAAATGGATATGCCAAAAATACGATTGTTGTCGTATAAATATTGAACAGTAAGGGAACAGGAGGGGTTCTTCAAGGGTAAAAAGGGTTGCTTGACATTTTAAAACTTTCTTACTTTTCAAAATTTTAATTTGAAGTATTTTAGATACGAATATTGTTATTATTTAAAAAACTAAATGAATTATAAACTGCATACTAATTATTTCTTATTATTATTTTACTGATTGATTGATACCCAACATGTCAAAACTCCGGGTTCCGTAAATTTAAGTTTATTGAAACGTCCATAACATAGTGCATATATTGCGAATGAGACATGTTTTTTTTTACTACACACTATATTTAATAGGCTTCTTTTAAATAAAGTTCTAGCGAGGCAAATTCAAGCCATATTATGACATTCATGAAGAAACTTCTTAAACAATTTATGTGAGTTGCTCTATAAGGGTAAACTTGCTAAACCTTTTTATATTGAGCTACTGGTGAATTTATAACAAAAATAAATTACATTTCTGTAACTCAATTCTATTAAAACTTCAGAATTATATTAAAGAATTATAAAATTTCAGATTTATACTTTTAGCGGATAAATAAGAAATTTAATACAAAGCATATTATTTACTTAGAACCAACTAAGTAATATTTATTTTACTTCATAATTTATATTAAGTTTAAGGATATCCATAAAGTAACTTACTATTTTCGTTACTCCTACCGTATCTTCCTATAAGAATTTGTCCACGCATCGTATCCTCCCCTCTGCAGTATATCCCCTTGAAATTTTAGGGGAACGCAATCATTCCCTTTGATTCTTGTTCCGTCCTATTCAATTAGAAGGCGTCTCTAACTGACTTTTATAAAAAAAGATTTCGCTTTGATTTTAAGAGGCGGAAAATAAACCAGGTTCATTCATAACCAGGTAAAAGGACAACAACAATAATTTGTACCTTTTATATTTTGAATACTTATTATACCTATATGGTAGCAATATTTCATGTGCGACGTGATAGGAGGCTAGACCCCACACTGTTACTGAGACTTTCTTCAGAATAAACAGAATAACTATTATTTAGTTAGATTTAGTGAGTTTCGACCTGGTAACGAACCTAATGATGTCAATTCTCTTGTATTTCTCTCTTAACCATAATTGACTAAATTTTCTTTATACAAGATGTAAACCTTGTATCCTTCGAAACAAGGTCTTATTTCAAATATAAACAAGTAGGTTACATACGTCGCTATCGAAATAAGCAATTTATTTGTCGACTAAAGTCTGACACGCTTAAATAAACTTTAATACCACGTAGCGAGAGCTGCTATCCGTTGAATGCCATCTCTTTTGCTCTGTGTTTTTAGTAAGCGTCTTCGTAGGTGTCGATTAAAATAACGTCATCTTAGTTCGTTTTGAACAAGTTTTTATACGGCAATTATACGGCATTTGAATAAATGAGGACTCTCGCTGCGTGGAAGTAAAGTTGAGTATACGTTGACAGGTTTTAGTGAAATTTATTGGCGCTGAGAAATTGATGCCAGTAACAAATAGACCTTGTTGCGAAGAAGACAAGGTTCATTTCATTTGAAGAAATTAAGTTAGGTTTTAGTTTAGTGAGTCTGACAATAGAATCGACACCAATATCTCACGATCGTAAGAAAACATGAACGCAAAGTTTATGCTAAACATAAACGAAGCATCATTAATAGAAGCTCAACACTAAATTAAAAGATATTAATTGTGTTGTGACGTAACCTAAATAATACTAAAGTAAATAATAAATAAGTAAATCTTGAATGCGAGGAGAGTCAAGTACACCACCAAGTTTATTTACGTCAATTTACACATCATTGATTAGTAGGTTCTTTGATATTGATTGGTACTTTCATAAGTTTTATGTCCCCATCTTTAAATGTAATTTGGTTTAATTACGCATTCCTTCGTTCTGAATCATATCTCATGACTGTCAACACACATTGGGTCAAGACGAATATGATAAATTAAATGCCAAAGGAGATTGCCCATCTCCCATACATCGTTGGGCCCAAATCATGATGAACCGTTACAAGTTCTGAACTAGTGTCTTTAGCTAGGTAAAAATATGAACTTTAGACTGTCATAGTTTCAGTTTGATGGACAATTGCATAATCAAGAAATATGACCTCGAATCTATGGTAGGTTATGTTGTTTGCAAAATTTTTTGCATGCATCAAATCATCGGACGACTAATAATAGCACCTGAACTAAACTCTTTCGCTTATATGAGCAGCGAACAGTAGTTTACATCACTGAGGAGGCTAAAGTTGAGTACATTGTAATTTCACATGTGTATAGGTATCCTTTAGTTTACAGGAAGGTTTATGATACCTAGGTAAATAGGTTAGGTTACATGAAAAAAGCATTTATTTTTAAGTAAGCAGGTACCTTTATTTTGTTATTAATTACACTTATGTAAAATAAAAATCATGCACAATTAGAATGGAATCTAGGAAGTGTGCATGGGTGAAATATTTTTTCATGCCTAGCCCAACTCAAGTACTATATACTTACCGTTATATGAGCGCAACAACCTACTGCACGCCTTCCCACGATACAATTACAATAATATTGTATTATTGCTTGCCATCCAGTTAGAGAACTATCTACTAAAATATACACTAAATAGGTTTTTCTGTCATATCTCGAGTGAATTCTGCCTAGATTTCCTAGATTGACATTTAAACTTTGACACTGATGTTTGTTTAAGGACTGACACTTTGTCTTTTTATCAAGTTCAAGGCGAAATGTATGAACTTGATAAAAATATTTTTATTTAGCAACTGTAAATTAAAGTTATTGCTTGTGTTTTTGGATTGACATACTCGTAAAATAATTTTTTTTCTCCCCTATTTGTCTTTTCTGTAACGTGTGGGCCCAAATGTGGGGTATCTCCTTTATTTTCAATTTAATCATTAAGTCATCCTCATAGAATGAGTAGATATAATATTACCTATAAGCACATCGCTAACTGGTGCCTTACTTACTACATGTGACAGATTGAGACCAACCCCGCTATAATTTAGATGTTAACGGTGAACCAAAGGGTATTTTTGAATTTTCAACATGCTATCAAAAAGTACAGGAGTAGAGAAGGGTCTGCACCACTACACATACGTAGACACAGAACTACAGCGTTTAGGGGTGGTTTCCGATATAGTACAACAAAATGCTGGAATAATTTGCCACCGCCGCTTCGTAACCTTGTTAGTTGTACCACTTTTAAATTAAAAGTAAAGATGTTGTTTTTAACCATGCAAAAATCCCGCATTTTTTATTAAATATTAAATTACACATCTTAATCTATGTTAATCTTAAATTATTATTATCTTCTTATTTCTATATATTGGCATTATTGGCAAAATGGTGCTAGTCGTTCTTACAAATTGCATATTTTATTTGATGTTTTCATTTTATTTACAGGCTATATGTTATGTAACTAATGTATGTATGTAATTATCACATGTATGTTTGTAGTATTACAACTGTGCATGAGGTGAGAGGTACGTCCATGAGGTGTCTTTGGGCTTCAACTAAAAATTAGCGCTGTGGTCACTTTTAGCCACACATTTTATTGTATGTTGTCGTTTCGTAAGTAATTCTTTTCTTTAGTTTAGTACATTTTTTTTTCTCATTTATGTTGTATCCTTGATTATTTATTGTGTTGTGGCTAATTAATGTTTTTTCTTTCTTTTTTTTTTCTTTCTATCTCAGCCTTTTAATTTTGAAATTACACCATTGATTAAAGAAATAAAAAATCGTTTAATCAAGATGGACTTCGTTAGAATTATACGAGCACTTACCGGACAACGAAGCTAAATTACATTTAAATTGAGTCAAGGCCATTCAATCTAGTCACAATTGGCTAAAATGTGTTTTGTACGTATATTGTAATGACATGTCCATTGCACTGATCAACTCGTGCACTACTTTAAATACAGGCCATTTTAATTCAATGCTGCATGTACCTACAGTCACATTGTTATTTGTTAAATGTTTTTTTTGAGAACGCAAAGTCTCATAATTCATTTTAGTCTATTTATATATGTTTGTCTATACAATAAAAACATATGTTTAAGACCACATGTTACGTGAGAAATATTGTGTTAAACCAAGTATAATATATATAGACAATTTGATAGTACTACGGTGCTACATAAGCTTTGTCGTATTTGTGATTTTTTTTACGAAGTAGTCTATCTCTACTGGCAGTAATACATGTGTTCATATGTGTAAACTAGATGCTGAATGAATTGCTCCAGTATCCCTCTGGAACACAGCCGCATATCTCTCCTCATCGTTTGAAAACTTGGGTCCCTTTAGTTATAATGAGGGTGTCCCAGCAATTAGATCCCAGCTTGGAGCAAACGGAGTCAACAAAGTTTCCGCTCTTTCCAATGGTCGTGAAGAATCCAAGGAACAGTTAGTGCACTTAACTTGAAAGTTTACTCGATCTGTCGATATGCCTCACGTCAGTTTTCCTCCAATAATTTTCGTACAGTCTCAATGTTCTTATAGGTAGTTACGTCTATCAGCCTGCTGAACCTTGCATCATCCTTGATTGAATTGAATATACCACCGTTCTATGGCCCCTAAAGATGGACAAATTTCGCTCAGTGCACTACACATTTCCCCAAAAACATTTTTGTTTTAGTTAAGCCGCTTTTAAAGTTATACAAAATAATTATACGAAAGTCATAACAAGAGAAGCCCACTATTTTCATTTAGAAAATTATTTTAAACGTCGAATAAACTATTCCTTGCCTCTAATTTTTTATTTTAATTTTAAATAAGTATTCCTTAGAGTTTATGAATAAGACTATTATGATATCTAGTTTGCATACGACAAAATTGTTTAGCGATTCCTGTAAGTTATAACCAATTTTAAAACAGAATTCAAAATCATTTAAGTCTAATTTCAACTCATTTTCATATATCTGATTTATGTACTTCTGTAAATCTGTAAAGAGATTTTATAATAACGTCCTCAATTTTTATTATAAAACTGACTAAAGGATTAATAAAAAAGCGGGTTAAGTTTTAATTGAATTAAGATGCGCTATCGAAAATCATTAAACAATCTTATTACCTTACTTCTAATAATTCGACACCAGCAATTTATACTAAGCTAACTCGTAAAAGTGTACTTTACAGGAGACGCTTATGAAGGGAAAATCGTGATAACTTTTATATTAATAAAGATATTGGTTTGTAATTTAGCACAATTCATATTTGATTTATTTATAGTAATTCCTTATATTTATTTTTTCTTAATTATTCAAAGTTTTTTATTTAGCGCAAGTTAGCTGTATATACCCATAATTCCTGAATAATATTTTACGCACTATACACGTCTAACTAGCGTTAGCGTAGTGTACTACGAGCGAGCACAATACTAACAAGTGTAATTTTTATTGCATTACAATAGTTATTCTATAATATATTATGCATTAATTGTAATTTTAGGTTTGTATGTTTCTTAATCAAGTATATTATTATAAATTTATTTGCTAAATACCAAGTTATTAAAGTTAGCTTTATTTAAACGGTAAACGCGGTACTTGCGTACATGGTATTAAAAACCGCTAATTTATATATAGCGTACTATACATTCACCTGTACCGCAAGTTAGCGTATTATAATTTTTTTCTAGAAAGAAAATTATGAAGAAGTTTATAAATTTAGATTTAATTTTATAGTTTATAAATTTCAACGTGGTATTATAATGTTGAAATTTATAAACTCTAGGTGAAATTGAGTAGATAGCACTATTTTTTGTAGGTAAATATTATAATTAAAACAAAAATAGCATAGTAATCAACTTCGCTGTTTATTAAAATTTCTATCAAAAATATATTATGAACAAAAATGGCACAATAATCACTTATTAATACTTAAATGTTTATTATTTTTATTTACTTATTAATTAACAATAATATGAGATCAGATCAATCACAGCTCGATTAAGTAATATTAGGTATATTTAAATCACAAATTGCACATAATTAGTTATTCTTACTAAAAAAACTTTTAAAAACTTCTTTCTATTCTCGTATACTCGTAAATCACATAATTTAACAATAAGTAGATAACAATAAGAACATTCAGTCCTCATCATCACTTATATTCTCCTCATCATTTTCAGTCGTCAGTATATTCCTATAGAATGTGTGGTACTTTTCGGGAATAATATTGTTATCACAATAATATTTTAAATCTCCATATTTTGCTACTTTAATTTTGAGTAAGCTTTTGTACGCTTTTTCGGGAAAAGGCTCCAAGTGGGAGAGTCGAGTAGAAGTCTTTTTAAAACATTGCAATTGATTGCTTTCGTTATCAGCTAAACTATACTTATAATCCAACAACCCGTAATTATCAGGAGACACTTCAATTTTTTTAATTTTGTTCCACATAATTTTTTTCGTTATTTAAATTTTTAGTCCAATTTTTTTTGTTAATATTACTTTTAAAATCAAATATCATGTTTTGATTGACCTCAACAACATTATAAGGATTCCCATTGACCTTAGCCCATCGTATTAGTGAATACCATTCATCTGGCGAATATATATCTCTACCTCTTGCAGTCTTTTCTATCAAAGCATGGACTGAATCGCCCTCATTTTGTGTATGGCCCTTTTCCATGAAATGGTGGCTAATCTTCATTTCAAACATTTTAGTAGCTAATGAATACATATAGTAAACAATACGGTTACGATTTTGTCCCCCACAGTTGTCCGACCATAGGTTGACTTCGTGAATTCCCTTAGAAGCTAATTTATTAAAAAAGTCATATAAGCAACTAGCCACTTCATTAGCCCCTCTCTTAGCCGTTTGCTCATCCCACATATAACAAAATGCTTCTTTTGATGCCATATTATAAATTGTAAAATTATATACATTGAGCTTACGTCTATAATAATAAACACTTGTATTACCATGCGGTGCACACAACACTTTTTGAAAATCGAATACAACACAGGCTACTTCATAATTAGAGATCGTTAATAGCTTACATTCTAATTTCAATTTACGTGAAATTTCTTTTTCTGTTTGATGTTTAGCAAATTTTTCATTCAATTCATCTGTAGGGTTTGATGTATTTTTGTACTGATGACAGAGGTCACATTGGTCTTTTTTTGGTAAATGAAAGCCTATCTTTAAATTACTATTGACAATATCTCTATCCTGTCTTACAGTTTGGACTCTAACATTATAATTATTATCGGTACACCAATCAACATACAGCTTAAACATTTTTGAAAAAGATAAAGAAGGATCTAAATATTTTTTATTCGAACGTTTTCTAACATAGTGAGACTCAACAGGGATAAAAGAATTAACGTGATCTATGACATTTTGTTTCATTTCATTTGAAATGATATATTTATGATTTTTATGGCGGCCTCTGTCATCAGTAACATTAGTAAAATCATTGTTCATTATGTTTTTTCGTATTGCAGTGTAAACAAAATCTTTACTAATATTGAAGGTGTTTAAAAACATTTTTTTGCAAACTTTTTGTAATATGATGCCATAGTCGGAATTTACGGGAAGATGATAATGTAAAGTGTGTGATCGACGACTTGATTCGTTTTCAACATTAGTGGCAGTCTTTTTATTTTTTTGTATGACATACTTGGCGATGATTTGCCATTGGTTCGTATGATTATCAGTACCCCAGAACTTATCAAACAAGTCAATACGAACTTCTTGACTTATTTTATTATTGCATTGCAGACGACAATTGACACAGCTGGCTTTCATGCTTCTTGCAACTTTGGTTTTCCCTTTTGACGTGGTATACTCCAATCCTTTATTACACAGACGTTTTCTTTTCCTAACTATCCACTCATCTTCAAGCTTTAGACGTTTGAGACCCACATCAGTTCTCTTTTTAGATCTACGTTTATTATTTTTTGGAGTCGATACGGCAGAATAGTCACTGTCATTGCACGTTGCAGGTGAGAAAATAGAGTTACAGGGAGTAGATATTGCCGATACTGAATCAGTGTTATTGATGAGGCCGTTATCCATTTGGGCATCTGAAAAATCTTCTTGAGTAGATATACCGACTTCAGGTGTGAGAGTTGTATCTTCGGTATCTTGACAAGAAGGCGGCATCAAAGTATCGCTTAAGCTTTGTGAAGTTTCCCAAAAGTCACAATAGGGTGATGGTACGGGGGTATTATCTATGCTGTCAGAATGATCATTACTGACAACTGAAAACAAAGGTTCGATACTAGGTGGAGTTAATATCATCGGAGAAGGGTTTCGAATAGAAGTCAATACCTTTGGTGAACAAATATTAAGTGGAGTATTAGGCGCCCTCAAATCGTTTAAATTTATATCTTTTAATACTACATAATTTTCGGAAGAGATCATATCTCGGCTTGTAGAACTGGATATGGAATAATTTTGCTCTTGAATAGGCTCATCAACCATGATGTGATTATACAAAGCCATAAATTCAGGATTATCAACTTCGGCAGGTAATGGTGACGATTCTACAACAATAGGTATAAAGCAATTCATTATTTTTAAAATAAAGCACGCAGGTACTTAGAATTACGTATAAAATGTCAAGCAACTGTAAATAAAGTATATAATATAGTTTTATATGCGCTTTGATTAACACATAAGAGTCGCTAACTTGTGCATGACCAAACGAAAATGTAAACTCGAACGCGCTATACTACGCTAAGTAAATGTTAGCGTAGTGTTATACGGACTTTGAGCAAAATGGCTCAAACTTTCAAAAACATGTAGTAAATTATTATTAACCATATTTATATACGTTATTATACATTATAATCTTTGATATCACATTAAACTTACCTCTTTCGTCAGTATAAAGTGGAATCTCATCATTTTCGTGAACACTCCTCAATGAATATTCCTCCTTTTTGGTTAATTCCACTAAATATTTAGCTTGTTTTCGTGACATGTTTGTAATAACACACTAACACTATTAATATTTCGATTAACTTGTAAATATAATTCTATTATTTATCATTACACTAATAAAGTATTTAAAACCGCGCACTTCCATCTAACAAAGCGCCAAGTAGCGTTAGACTAATGTAAACAAACAAGCGGTGCGTCCCCTCCCCGCGTACACACCGATAATAATAGTTAGCGGAATATAAATCGAGTGATTTTATAAAATACCTATACTTAGCGTTTTATAAAATTTGTAACTTCGTTATTTTTGTGTATTTCTGCATGATTTTTTTTTTACATATAAAATAGCACATTTTAAGAACTTTGGTATAAAAAAACGAATTTACCTAAAAATCGAGTTAGCGTAGTATAAATTGTTGGTGTCGAATTGTACCTACTCTATAATACTTTGATTTAAAAAATAGTACATGGATATATTATTTTAATAATATTAAGATCCATCCTGAGTTTAAATAATGCATACTAATATTATAAAATGCGTAAGTAACTTTGTCTTTCTGTTACACTTTTACACCCAAACAACTAAACCAATTTTGATGAATTTTTGTATAGAGATAAACAAAAGTTAGGCTACTTTTTGTTTCGAAAATAAATAAATCTTGAAGGTGGCAAAACAGAGGATCAGAATTTGTATAGGAGATTAACAATATAACTTGTCACGTTTAAGGACATAAAAATGCATAACATCTATGCTTTTTTTTGTTAAAAATAATGAATTTTTCTGTGTTTTTGGCCAATCAAGGTAAAATAAAGGATTATTATCTTTATAAGTACTTACCTGCCTTCGTATACTTACATATAAGGTATATCTATTGTACTAATCGGTGACAGATTTCAACAGAGAGAAAGCTTGCATCATTTTATGTTTGTAAAAATATAATGAGTGAGAACATCAGAGACATGTTTTAAAAAAGGCAATTGGAAAATTTAAAACATTTAAACTTGAATTTTATAATGTTATTCCATAAGACAGATGATCTTAAAAGCAATTTTTATGCTGATCTGAAACCTAATATACGGAAAAGAAAATTTTGAATCGTTTAATATTGAATTAACTTAATATTATAGAAACATTTATTGAAGTTTACTTAAAAATATGCGTTAGTTTTATATTTTCTTAATTATTGGAAACAGTCATAAATGACTGACTAAACTCCATAGAATAAACAGTACCATAAATTCGGTAATATTGGCTATAACACAGATGATTAAAAATAACGTAATCCCGATCTGAAAACTTCGGCAGAATAGAAAATGGAATGGAATGTTTGAAAGAGCAAGTTTAGCACCGAAGAATGAAATTGTGGGACAGATCAATGACCAAGTCATGTCACATGTTGAAGGTGATGCTATCGAGTATCTTTGGTGTTCCAATACTGTTAGTGAATGTATAAATGTTATCGCACCATGACTACAAATTACACATCTAGGACGCAATATTACAAGAGTAAAAGTTATAACAGGAATAGCAAAGGAAGCATATGTATTAATTCCCCGTAATCCAATAATCTCGACCGATTTGCCATTTTAGTTTAAAAGAGTGCAGTTTTCCCTAAAAGTAGTATTGGTGACAATTTACAGCTCAAGGAAAAAACACTGAAAGTAGTAATTGTGCACTTAGTGTAGTATGCTCGTAGTTTGACCTCGAACCTTCTATCGGTGATTGAAGTCCGCCGCTGCAGACCATTATTCTGTCCATGGTCCGAAGCGAGAGTGCGTAGGATGCCGCCGCCTCATTTTACGGGGTGATGTTGTTCAAAGAGGCAAAAGACGCACCAAGCGACGGAGAGTGCAAAACGATCTCCGGGCGTTGGGCAGGGTTACCCGTTGCAGGGTTACTTAATTAATATAGAGATTGATGAAAGCTTAGATATAAAATAAACTCGAAGTACTAACTCTACGCAGATGAAGTCACGGGCACTAGCTAGTATGTAATAATTTGTACACTGAATGCCCAAAATATATCAATATACCTATAATATAAAGGTACCTACTAATCCACCTTTCCATTTTTAAGAGCAATAAAAATGTATATCTGCTGTACATTTATCGATATATATCCACGCTTTTAAACAAATTGGCCTACATTATGACCCGCGATTCGTTTCCTTCCTGGCTCAAGTCTGTCAAATGTACGAACAATAGGAACCATTGTAGCTTTTTCACAAATATCATACAGACACGCTCACATCCTGTTACTGTGAACTGCATTATCTCAGACTATACTGAATCGGGTCAATGCTTTAGAAATGGAGTGACTACTAAAACTATCTTCTTTATTAATAATTTGGAAATTTAACATAGCGAATAATTGTTGAAACCCATAATCGCAAACAACTACTATGTAGTACTACGTGTAGACATAGTATTCGTATTTTGTAAGATAAAATGCCTTCTTTAGATATCAGACTGGAATGTCCTTTACTACCTTGTATCGCATAGGTATACTATGTCCAAAGGTAGGTACACATATATTAGGTTTACGTTTTATTTTATCGAACAGTATTTCTTTATCTGTAATTATTGTTACTATGAAACGACTTCTCAGATCAAGGCAATGTCCAAAGTTCACAGGCACACTAGTTTCGTAAAAGTTTGTTCCGGCTTAATGAGGCGGCGTCATTGCGCAAGCGCTTGCGATGAGCGCTGGCTCATTCGCCACGCTCCGGAACTAATCGCACCCGAATACGGGCGTGTGTGGATGATGGTGTGATTTTTATTCATAAATTGAAATAGATTGACTACTTTTGACTGGTTCTTTTGTTCTTTGAGTACCGTTATTTAATATTTTTATCGATTTTTGGTCAATTTTGGTATATAACCTTGACTTGATTTTAATCTCGAAATCTTAAAAAACTTTCATTGCCAAATTTAAATATTGAGATTTTCCTGCTATGAATGAATTCCTGAGTTAAGTACTTTAACAATAATAGTATAGCTACCATTTAATTATGTTAATTATGCAAATAAATACTAATAAATAGACATACAGAATACTCTACATACGACAAGTTTGATAAAAGGCACTGCACACAGCACTGACAGTTGAAGATAAAAACTGCAACTTATAGTCTTAACAATTTAATGAAGAGACAAAATAAAAACATCCAGTCAATCATGATTTACATTAAGATGAAAACGAGAGCAGTATATCGATTTTCAATGCAAATTCGAACAGCTGTTTATCGAGCGATTGCATTAAGGGCGGTTTAACTTGCTCCAAGTTTAATTATCATGTGTGGGCGACTCTATTCGGATAGACGAATGCCAATCTACGAATGACAGAAGTTACGACTTACGAGTTGTTGGAACAAAAACCGGTATTAATTAATTAGATGGTACGATTGGGAAATGGATAGGCAGTCACTAATGGTTGGAAGCCTAGTGATGGGAATTAGATTAGTGCACCGACTTAATTGTATTGACGTTTGACATGAGAACTTGACACTGCCTTACGTCTAGAAATTTATTTGCAAAACTTATAATGAATAGTGTTAGAAATGTATTTATTAAGAGACTACAGATATTGTGGGTTGAAAATTACTAGTAGTATTCTCGTTAGACTAACTACATACATGTGTTTATGTTTGTGGTAGGTTCGAACACTAGGAGAGTTCTGAAATAGCAATTATTTATTTGATTGTAAGACCGACGACTTAGTGCAACCGCACCTATACGTTAGGTAAGATTCAAAGAGAGACTTAAACGCACATACGTGTATAAGCAGCAATATAAGTAGTACGAGTAGCCCTTGCAAATTCATAATATCATACAAACACATTTTGTATTATATTAATATTCTTATTGTTACTAGTTTGTTATATAGTATCTACTAACTTGGAAAATTTTGATATGGGAACCGTACATTTTTACGGTATAAAAAGCCTGTGTGCTTTTCCAGACTACAATCTATCTCTGTGCCAAATTTCATCCAGATCCGTTCAGCCGTTCTGGCGATTTCATTGTCACTGTCATTGTGACATTGGTTGAAACAAATGTTTTAGCAACAAGTAAAATGTAAATTAGTAATATCAAAATAATATATTTGTATTGTCATTTACTTATAAAAATATCTAATACCATGCAATACTTTTACTTTTTCTCTTAAATGCTGGTGTCTAAAATTATTATTTATCTAATTTCCTGTTCCATATTTTAGCTCCTTTTATATCAGTATAATTTGATCCATTTTGGATTTTACTCGGAATAAAAAACCAACATCGATACCTACAAAAAGTGGACATCTTCTTTAGAATAATGTAGGAATATCTTTTAAATACGCTGTATACTAAGCCACTTGCTACTATGTTACTAGTTAGCAGCAATATTTAATGATAGTTAAAGTATCAAATTGACGAAATATGTAATAGATAAAATACATAATAATACATATGCTACAATAAAAAATTGCGGAGAAAGCACCCCCCCCCAAATTCAATACGTAATCCTTGGTACGTACAGACTAATTTAACGCAAGTACGATTTTCATTTTAAAAATCTTATAATTGATGTAAAAGGAATAGAAAAAACTTTCCTTCTCATGTAGGCAATTGTAATCTACTCAATAATACTTTTCTGTATATTTCTGAACATAATTTTACTACATGTGGGTACTTTATATCTATAATACTACTTTATTATGCATTTTAAAATATATTTTTTATCAATAACTTATACTGTCAAGAGGGGCTCACCGACAGTTCATAAATATCTCACGTCAATTCGTCATACTTTTTTACATCTATTATTGTCAATTATTATAAATTTCATGTAAGCATCGAGAGTTATTTAACAATAAAAGGGGTGTTTATTCTGTGAACTTTCTTTTTATAAGTATGTCTATTATTTAGCCTAAACAATAGTTTGATTTGTTATTCGTTTAGACAGTTTTTTTTTGTATTAAATATGTTATTTTTATTTAGTACCCGGTAAGCAAAGCTGCTTAGTGCATTATTGTTATTATTAATACCTTATACATCAATTATTAATCTAAGCGCACGAGTGTGAGCGAGCAAGTTCTCGGGCCAAAAGCACTCCAGTGCTATATTTACACGAACCATTTCAAGCCATTTTGAGACCTCCTCTAACTAAGGATCAGATGAACCTATTGAAATTAAATTTTGTTTACGCCGTAAAGGTCTTCTTGTTACACTTCATGACAAATTTCAAAACTCCCACTTTAATGCTTTACGAGAAATGAACGCCTAAAACCCATAAATTTTGGGCGTGACTGACTGACTAACAGATCATCAAAAATCGCCTGCGTACCCGTAGGACCTCCAAGATTCGATCTCATCTACAAATATGACCCTTTGGACCTTCTTGTACCGTTTGGACCTTCAAACTTGGATTTTGCCTATACTTTAGTGCTCATTGGACCCTCTATCAAACAACGTGTTCTATTGGTCCTCATTTATACATCTTCGTTTAAAAAGTTAAAATACAATCATGCACAAAAGTGAGACACTTTTTCAAAAATAAAACATTATACAATAAATCAATATTTTAATCAAAAATATAAAAACAACAACGTTACAAATAAAATCACCTATTCCAATCAGATCACGTATTTTTTTAATTTTACTGATCTCTAAGTTGGTAAATATAAAACATGCGTGTTATATTAATTTAATATGCTTATGTTACAGTTTAAAAGAGAGAATCACAGTGTTATCCTAAAATTAGCGCGTTACAATTACTTGGGTTACACACATACACTTCTCTACGGACTACGGAGTACCATTTGTTGATAGTGTGCCTGTATTTGCTTATGCTATTTCACGAAATTTTTAGAATTCCGATTAACAATTTTCAACATAACTGTACCTTTTCTAAATAAATAACATCGAACGAATACCAAATGAACACATATTTTTTTGAAGGTCCAAAAGGTACTAAAAAAGAGGTCTAACGGGTCCTCTTTTAGTGGTTTTAATTTTGAAGGTCCAAAGGGTACTAAAAAGAGGTCCAATGGGCACATTGATTATTATATTTTGAAGAGGGTCCAAAGAGACCTAAAATTGAAGTCGAACGAGTACATTAATTGCGATAATGTCTAATCTTGGAGGTCTAACGGGTACGAAGCCCAAAAAGCGATTTCTATACTTCTAGGCCCCCTAGAAACATGAAATATGATACAGTGCTAACGTTTGTCAAAAGTTTAAAGGAATTATATAAAAATCGCGGAATTCGACTTTAAACGAACAAAAATATCAGAAATCCGATCAAAACATGAATTTGAATGTAAGGGCAAGTTCTTGGTCTGTTATAAAAATATACAAATCAGAATTTAGCGTCAAGTTCTACCATGTTACAGTGCAATGTTTGTAATTATGTTTTTGATCTGTTACACATACATCAATAAAACCTTGTATTTGTAGAGCGACCTATTAAAATAAGTTATTTTGACGGTATCTACAATTGATTTATATTATATACTACAACTACGTATACAGGATGTAAGCGTACCTTATTTTATTGTAGTAACTCGTTTTCATCATTTTTATACAGCTAATGTTACAAACAAGCACACGAAGTGCTGATGGTGCCTTCAAACCTAGTGTTTCATTCAAAAATCGTGTTACTTGTGGATTCGTCGCCCATCCTGTCATCTCTCGTGGAATCTACTTATCCGTAAAATAATAATATTGTACCTGTTGTTAAATGTTACCGTGTACCTACATCTATGTTTTATTTTACAGAAACCTCTATATCGAGCAGAAATCTGCTATACATAACCTCTTGGAAACCATCCTTTAGATTTTGTTTCTGACAAAAATTTAATTTATTTTAATTCTTCCTAAAAAAATAAATAATATTTTATCAATAATTGAAAATTTTATTCCGCCATCGGTTGCCATTAACCATCTAAATATTTCTTTAAGCTACTTGTAATCAGTGTCAGAAAACCAATATTTTCTTTTCCGTTATGATATCTTCTTCACAGCTTAAGTATCGAGCGATGTTAGTCTAAAATGTTTGCTCCAATCTTAACAGATGTTTGACCTATCACGTTGAAAAAGAATCTCTACTTTAGAAATGCGTGCCGTTCGTTTGTTTAGTTTTTCGTAGAGATCGAACGGTTATAAGTACAGTTTAAGCAGTTGAATTTGTGTAACCACATTAGGCTCATAGTTTGCCGTAACAGTACACCATCTATAAGCTATTTCTCGGTTATGATTGATTATTGGGACAGTGCCATCGCATGCAGGTTTATAGACTTTTGAGAGTCGCATTTGCAAGAAAATTTGCCAAGTAACACATGCTGTTGTACAGTAAAATTTTTAAAGGTGAAGCTGAAGCATGTGTCGTACATTTCTAGTACCTATTGGCAAAATAAGATTAGTAAACATTATTTTTAAACATATCAGATAGCAAATGTTTGGAAAAAGGGTAGGAAGCCGATGATCAATCAGACAGCATCTGATAAAAAACTTTTTTGTGCACGTAGTGTTTGGCTAGAGCGCGTCTTTAAATATTTTGTATGCGCTTTGATCAGACTCAACCTTTGCTTTTACTGATGACACTGTAGAAAGTGTGTCAAGTGATTGTATTGACTGAGATGATGATGTATGATCGTATTACTTTGGTGCAAGTGCCACTTGTTGAAAAGTAAACAGTATATTATTATCATAGTTATAATATTTAAGCGAAATTGTACTTAAGCCGCGTAATTAAAATGACTTTTAAGATAAAAGTGACTGAATGATGATTAAAAAATTTCTACTGTAGAGTGGCACCAGTACATTGAAAGTAAAATCATATTATGACTTATGAGTCATATCTAAAACCCCAAAGATGTTGGGCCTTAAAGCTTTATTTAATTGAGAATTAAACTCGTTTATCAAAAGACAGCAAAATTGATAGCCATATTTAAGTACAGTTTATTTGTAAATACGCACTTATTATCTAATTTGAATGCTACAAAATGCTCGGTGGTAACATATCCACGGAAGCGTTTAGCCATTGTCACAATACATAGTTTGAATGATGAGTTGCTGCCTAGATGTGTTTCAGTCCGGGATCTGGATGTCATGCATGACTCGAAAGCTTTTAAAGCATTAGGATTCATTATGCAACTGTCTAAAGGCTCCGAAAACCCTAAAAAATATATTCTGAACTCTTGTTAGAAGCCATTTAGAGTATGCATGTGAAGTTTGGAATCCGTGCTACCAAAAATATGTTTTCTGAATCGAAAACTTCCAAAAAAGATTAGTCAAATACCTACTTATGTTTCCATCAGAAAGTTCCATATCATTCGGAAACTACCTGGATCTTTGTAATGGGTACCATTTGTTATTTCTTACAATCGACGTGAGATTTCCGACTGCACTCTATTAATAAAAACTTAAACAACGACATTGACAGCTGAGAACTTATTACAAAATTTAATTTTAATATTCCATCTATGTGTAGGTACCATTTGCATCTAGAAATTATAGGTAAAACTCTTATGTCATCCGTGCAAACAGAAGCTTTAATAACGTGTGCAAATAGTGGTTTATGGATCTCTTTAATGCTAGTGTGGCAGCAGCAAGAAGGTGCTTAAGCCTTAAATTCTTTAAGGGTAACATTGTGAGGTTCGAATAGTATCCTTTTAAGTATATCCACAGTCATCTAGATAAGTATAAAGATTATTGTAATATATTTGTGAAATGTGTATCTATATAATATTTTTTATTACACGCATAAACATATTTGCAGTGAGCGGTAACCGAAACCGTGACCCCTAATATTGCAGTCGAATGCTCGACTGCAGCGCTACATAGATCTTCAAATAAATAATGTACTGCACTAATACATGTTAATAAGTAAATACAGTTAGTATGTTAATGTTGTTTATTGATATGTGTTAAGTAAATAAATATGTGGTGCCATTGGATTTCACTCCGTGAGTAACAGCTCAGGGATGATTAGATGATTACTGATTACATTATTTTAAAATATTTCCTTTTCTACGTTTCACATCTATACCAATATTATAAAACCAAAGTTTGTTTGGTTGAACGCGCTAATCTCAGGAACTACTGATTCGAATTGAAAAAATAATTTAGTGTTGGATAACCCATTTTATCGAGGAACGCTATAGGTTATATAACATCACGGTAAGACAAATAGGAGCGGAACATCAACGAAAAATGTTGCGAAATCGGGGAAAATTTACAAACGCAGACAAAGTTGCGCGGGCACCTATACTAGTATATGTATAATGACAGCTGTGGAGTATTACATGTTGCCATACCGGTTTAGCCGGTGCACTATCTGTCTATTTGCCACTCTTAGGTTTGTGGACCTCTATATGAAGCCTAGACTATGCAAATATTAATTATACATACCTCCCTCCTTTTTGTTTTCTGATAATATTATACAGGTAAATATATATAGGTCATAGTATTTTTCAAGTCTGGTTAAAATTAGAAACTTCAATTGCATGTTTGACATTTATACTGTACAGGAACGAAATCCAAAATACTTAGATAATTGTCACAATTGAAACCTGTAGAGAATAATAATATATACACTACTTGCTTTTACCCGCGGCTTCGTCAACTTGCGCCTCTTTTACCACCGTGAAGAGAATCCTATAGGTTAATCCAGGTCATAAACTATCTGGGGTGCTGTCTAGAAAACCTCTTCGTGGTGCACCCTGGAAACGTTGGCGATGACGCTGCCATTTTTCCTCAGTTTTTGAGGACGGCGTCATCGCCAACGGCTAATATTCTAGTATGAAGAGGAGGCCATCTTTCTTCGGCCACTTGGTTGAGGCTTGGCCCAACAGAGCACACCTTTCTGTTGGCTCTTCGCTCTTCGGAGCTATGAGGATGAAAACCTCGGTAAAAAATCACGAAGGAGGGACCCCTCCCAGGGTCGGAGTTTCTCTGCTGTCAGCAGTGGAGGAAGTAGGACGGGCTCGGCGTGCACTCACACTGCCACCGAGCAGGCATGGGAAGATTTAGTTTCCTTGCCACCGTCGGCATATCGTAATCCCGAAAGGAGTCGTGGTCATGTTTCGCGACTCTAATCGGGGACGAGGGTCTTGGCTTAGCCGCCCGGACCGCGAGGAAGAAAACCTCTCTAAAAAATCACCCCGAATCCTGTGTTCTGGTGCGTGACCAGGGGATGCATGGCTGATGGGTAGTTCAGTCGCAAGCGCACTCCCAGCCGGGGGACCTGCGGACCCCTTGGTTGGGTATAAACCTTCGCTTGCCCGGGTATTGGGGATCTCTGCCCGGGTCGACCTTTAGTTCTCCCCTACTCGTGGGTTTAATTATGGAGTACCTAAATAAACTTAAAAAACAAACAATAAATGACGAAAAAAAGACGGAGAAAGTAGAAAATAAGAAGCAGAAGGAGAAGAAGGCGAACACCTCGTCTAAAGAAGATGAGGCTTTACTAGAGACGCCTATCCTGAAGGAGCTCCCAGGTGTCAACTCGACTCCTGGGAGCAGAAGACATTCGGAACGTCTGCGTTCCAGGTCTGTCCTGTCATCTGTCGGAAACTCCGGTGCGATGGCAGACAGCCAAGAATCGATGGAAGTGGAGGTTTCCAACACTGACTGTCGTAAACGCGGACGATCCTTAGATCAGGACAGTGACACGTCCCATGAGATGCTTCCTCCCAAAGTGGCTAGTAGCCATAGAGGGAGGTCGCGCACGCCGGTCTCAACTTCGTCGGGCTCCGCCTTCTCTGGGAGAGAGGCCTATGTCCGAGTAAGAGCGGAGGGCGAGAATATGGCGGAGGAGGAGATTGCAGATCTCCTGCTGAAAATTCAAGCGCCGGTGGTAGGGGGTTCTGTCCCCGTAACACCGGCGACCATGCAGGAGAGAGCGAACGCGGCGGTGGCCGTCATCCACAAAGTGGCCACCAAATCAACGAACCTTAAGGGTTCCTTTGTTAGGGCCCTTAAGGACTCCTCCTCCGCCATCTCAGGGGTCGTCGAGACCCTCATTGGGGACGTGGCGCGCCTCCAGGCCGCAAATGACCAACTCACGGGGCAGGTCACGGAGCTCAGTGCTCAGTTCGCCCAATTTCGGTCACAGGTGAATTGCTCTGAGCAGTCGAACCCGGTTGCCCAGCAACCTGCCCCCGCCATCTCCCCCGTTCCGGATGCCCACTTGCGTCAAGTAATTGACGCAGTGTGGCGCATGATGGACGGGCGCCTCGCAGGCCTGGAGGCAAGACTGCCTCCAGCACCCATCGTTCGGCCACCACTTGCCGCGGCCAAGGCTAACGCTGCAACCACCTCGACACCGCTTCCCGTCTCAGGTGGCCGCGTGACTGTGACGTATGCCGCGGCGACGTCAGCACCAATGCCTGCAGCAGCACCGAAGGCTGGTCGACCGGCTAAGGCTGCGTCAAAAGCGGCTGCACCAAAGGCCGGGCAACCGCCGAAGGCCGCGAAAAAAGTGGCAGCAGATTTCCCTCCGCTTCCCACTCCGGCACCGAAGGGGGCGACTACTGCTCCCTCTAGTGAGCCCATACCTGGTCCATCTACAACGGCCCCCTCCACGTCCACCCCCTCTAACGACGGGTGGAAAAAAGTCGAGGGAGGAAAGAAGCGGTCCCGAAAGGGAAAAAAGAAGGCTGCCAATAGTGCACCCTCTCCGCCGCAGGCACCATCCGTGGCAGTGCCTGCCACCAAAAAGCCCCGGAAACTGGTGGCACCCAAAACGGCGGCTGTGGTGGTCTCCGTATCACCGGCGGCAACCGACAGCGGGCTATCCTATGCAGCCGTATTTAAGAAGGCCCGGGATAGTCTCGCGGGTGAATTCGGTGGAGTAGGTGTCAGGATGCGCCTCGCCCAGACGGGAGCTCGAGTCCTCGAGTTTCCTGGGGCTGAAGGCGCAAAGACGGCGGACACCTTTGCCGAGAAGATGCGGGAGATTTTCGCAGCCACGGATGGTGTGAAGATCGCCAGGCCCATCAAGTGCGCGGAGCTGCGCATTTCGGGCCTGGACGATTCCGTCACGGTCGAGGATGTCCGCGTTGCAATTCGGGAGAAGACACTATGCAGCGCGGACAACATCAGGATCGGCACCATCCGCCCTGGTCCAGGGGGCCTTGGCGCGGTGTGGGCTAGTTGTCCCGTGGCGTCGGCCAAGACCTTGAGCGATGCCGGAAGAATCCTCATCGGTTTCGTGAACGCCAGAGTCACACTCCTGGCGGCGAGACCGATGAGGTGTTTCAAATGCCTATCGTCGGGGCACACCCGCGTCAAGTGCAGCAGTTGCTTTGACTGCAGCGGACTATGTTTCCGCTGCGGTCAACCGGGGCACAAGGCGGCGGAATGTTCTGCCGCCCCTCACTGCCCAGCGTGTGCGGCGGGAAATCTTCCCGCCAATCATCAGATGGGGCAGGGTGGCTGCAAGCCGCCCCGCACTTCTCGACAAACTTCGGGGGTTAGCCAATCGACCCAGGCTGCCTCCGATGTCAATCCTGCGTCGTCATCGTCGCCCATGGAGGAGGTTGTAGAGACAGTCCAGTAATGGACCAAGTCTCCAACCTCCTTGTCCAGACGAACCTCAACCACTCTGCCGGTGCGCAGGATCTTTTCCTGCAAACCATGGCGGAGTGGTCGATAGGTGTGGCCGTAGCCGCGGAGCCCTATTACGTTCCTCCCCGCCCAAATTGGCTGGGTGACCGGGACGGCTCCGTGGCAGTCGTCAGCTCCACGGCGGCTCATTCCCCGCCCTTGTCGCTAAGAGACAAGGGTACTGGATATGTTGCTGCCGAGTGGGGGGGGATCACCATATATGGTATCTACTTCTCCCCCAATCGGAGTTTGAGCGACTTCGAGGTTTTTCTCAACAACCTAGAGACCTCGATGCGGCGACTAGCGTCTGGGCACGTCCTAGTGCTGGGGGACTTCAACGCCAAGTCCGTTGCGTGGGGTTCCCCCAGGACGGACGCACGGGGCGATGCCGTGGAGGAGTGGGCGGCATCGGTGGGCCTCTGTCTCCTAAACAGAGGCTCCACCAACACGTGTGTGCGACAGCAGGGGGGGTCGATAGTGGACCTTTCGTTCGCTACCCCTGCTCTCGCCGCACGAGTAAGGAACTGGCGTGTCCTGGAAGAGGTTGAGACGCTCTCGGATCACCTGTATATCCGATTTGAGCTCTCCCGGACCCAGGACCCCAGAAGGGGTCACACGGCGCGGCGTTCTTCCCGCTTCCCGCGGTGGGCTGTTTCAAAGTTGGACAGGGACCTACTAGAGGAGGCAGCCATCATTTACTCTTGGCTGTCTCCACAGCCTCTGACTGAGGAGGTAGACATGACGGGGGCAGGCCGCTTTCGCGATGCGATTACGCAGATTTGCGATGCGGCCATGCCCCGCGTCCGAGGTCGTCGGCCTCCAAGGAAGGAGGTGTACTGGTGGTCCCAGGAGTTGGCGGACCTCCGTGCGGCCTGTACTCGTGCCCGGAGGTCCTACACTCGCAGCCGGCGGCGTCACCGCGAAGAGGGGGAAGAGGACCAGCTTCATGAGGAGTACCGAGAGGCGCGGGAAACTCTGAAGCTGGCCATTAGCCGTGCCAAAGAAGGAAAGAGAAAGGAGATGCTGGAGGGTCTCGATCGTGACCCCTGGGGTCGCCCATATCGTGCGGCGCAACAAAAGCTCCGCGCGTTGGGCCCCCCCCCTTACGGAGACTCTCCAGCCCAGCTTCCTGCAGGAAGTGGTTGAGGGCCTTTTCCCGCAACGGGTGGATCACGTACCCCCGTCGATGGCCCCCTTGGCCGGAGACGACGGGGAGGACGAGGATGATGGTGTTCCACCCGTCACGGAGGCGGAGGTAGGGGCGGCTGTTCTGCGGATCCGTTCCAAGAACACCGCCCCCGGGCCAGATGGGATCCCTGCCCGAGTGTTGGCCCTGGCCCTCGACCACATGTCGGACCGCCTCAGGGAAGTGTTCGACGCTAGCCTGGCGTCCGGACGCTTCCCTGACTGCTGGAAGAGCGGGAAGCTGGTGCTTTTAACGAAGCCGGGACGGCCTACCGACTCGGTCGCGGCCTACAGGCCCATCGTGTTGCTGGACGAGGCGGGTAAATTGTTTGAGAGGGTCCTCTCTGCCCGCATCGTTCGGCACCTTGGCGAGGTCGGCCCCGATTTGTCGGACGCCCAATTCGGTTTTCGAGCGGGGCGTTCGACGGTCGGAGCTGTGTTGCGCCTGAGGGCCGTGACCGAAGACGTAGTGAGCTGTGGCGGCGTGCTGTTGGCGGTGTCGTTGGACATCGCCAACGCATTCAATAGTCTGCCATTCAGCTGCATCAGGGAAGCACTCCTCTATCATGGGGTGCCACAGTACCTGAGGCGGCTGGTGGCAGACTATCTTGAGGAGCGTACCGTCATGTACGAGGACCGAGATGGAGTTTTGAGTCGTCGGCCCATGTCGTGCGGTGTTCCGCAGGGGTCTGTCCTTGGACCACTCCTGTGGAACATGGGGTACGACTGGGCCCTTCGAGGCGACTTCCCCCCCGGGCTCGGCGTAATTTGTTACGCCGATGACACATTAGTCACAGCCCGGGGGGTGAACTTTCAGGAGGCGGCGCGCTTGGCCACCAGGGGAGTCTCTCTGGTGGTCGGGCGCATCGAGGCGCTGGGCTTGCGGGTGGCCCTGGATAAGACGGAGGCCCTTTTATTCCATGGGCCCCGTCGTGGTCCACCCCCTGGCGCCTCTATCGTGGTCAACTCGGTCCTCGTACCGGTTCAGGCCCACATAAGGTATCTGGGCCTGATCCTTGACGGTAGGTGGCTCTTCGACGAGCACTTCCGACAGCTTGCTCCGAAGCTGGTCGGCGCTGCGTCCGCCCTTGGGCGACTCTTGCCCAATTTGGGCGGACCCAGCGTCCCTACGAGACGGCTGTACACGGGGGTTGTCCGGTCAATGGCACTGTACGGTGCACCGGTGTGGGCGGGAGCTCTGACCGCCCAGAATAGGGCGCGCCTCTGGCGCCCTCAGAGGGTTATGGCGGTCAGAGCCATACGCGGATACCGCACCGTGTCGACGGAGGCGGCGTGCGCGTTGGCCGGGACTCCCCCGTGGGATTTAGAGGCGGAAGTGCTCGCCGAAGTATATCGGCGAACGGCTGAGTTCCGGGCGGGAAGCGGCAGTCGGCCCCCGCCCGAAGAGGTACGCGAATGGCGTGAGGCCGCTCGCCGAGCCACCATGGCTCGTTGGTCGTCCCGGCTGGAGGCTCCACGTGCTGGCTTTGCCGCCGTGGAGGCGCTCCAGCCGGTCATCGTCGAGTGGGCAGGGCGGCAGCACGGGACCCTTTCCTTCCGACTGACGCAGGTCCTTTCCGGGCACGGCTGCTTCGGGAAGTACCTGCACTCGGTCGCTAGGAGGGAACTGAGTCCCGCCTGTCACCACTGCGACTGCAGTGAGGACTCGGCTCAGCACACGCTGGCGGTTTGCTCCGCCTGGGCGACGCAGCGTCGGGCCCTCACTGCAGTCATCGGAGGAGATCTCTCGCTACCGGCCGTCATACGCTCCATGGCCGGTAGCGACAGGAATTTTACCGCGGTCGCGACCTTCTGTGAGGACGTCATCTCGCAGAAGGAGGCGGCGGAAAGGGTTCGGGAGGACGATCTCCACTCGGACCTAATCCGCCGCCGGCGAACCGGGCGGCGGAGGCGCGCTTACCAGCGCCTCATGCCGCCCTGAGTGTGGCCGCGGGTGGACGGGACGGGTTTTCCCCTCCACCCGCTGTAGTGGCCCCCCGCGAGGAGGCGGCGTCCGCGTGTGCCTGGACGTCGCCTAATTGAGAGGATTGTACCCGAAGGTGGTGCCCGCGCTTTAGCGGGCAGGCGCTAGGAGGGTTCCGGATGTCGTAATAAAGCTGTTCCCGGATCCCTCCTACTTAAGGCGCAGTACGGCACACCGTGTGGTTTTAGTCGGTTCGATTCCGACACACCGCCCCGCCGAAAACCCCGGCGGGGTGACGGCCCGAGGGGGTTTCCACACGCACAAAAAAAAAAAAAAAAAAAAAAAAGGTCATAAACTATCTGTGTGCCAAATTTCATCCAAATCCGTTCACAAGTTTTTGCGTGACAATGTAACATCCATCCTCGCAAACTATCGTGATTATAACTTTAGTAAGATTAACAATTTAAGCCAGCCTTGTCAGAAATAAGAAACGCTTGCCTATCAACGTCCATCGACACTGCAACCTACGTTAAACAAAATCGCAAAAATTCGCGCATTGCAGATATATTCTACACAAAACGTAGGGCTGAATGTTTGTTCTAACTAAAGGTCGGAGGGCGCTAAAAGGTTTGCAAATAAAGCGGTTAAGTAACGCGTCAACTTAGACAATGATGTCTGTTTAACGGACGCGTGACCCCTGTTAAATATGGTGTATTTCTCAGGCAAAGTAGGTCGAAGACACTGTGAATGGCTTGTAAATATTGTAAGAAAAAGAGTATGTGTGGCAAAAAAGTATGTTACTTCACACTTGAATCTCTATGTTTCCGTTATCGTGACATTCAGCATTCCATTTATAAATAGTCGTGTACAATTTCTCTTGAGACCATTCTAACTGATGTTTCAGATTTTTACTTTGAAAATTTTAACTATAAAAATACATCTGCCTGGCACTCGTACATATTTGTACGAAACCTCTTAAGCAGATAGTTTTTCAAAAACTGCTTATATACCTCTAATTGGCAGTAAATAATTTTATAAAAAGTATTATATATTTGTACACGAAAACCAGATTACCGATTTTAAACGTAAGTATCTATTTCGGTATTAGTTTCGTCAGTGTCTTCATACACTTGCACCCCTGATGCCAACAATGGAAAACTAAATAACATAATTATAAACAGAATCATCAATGTTAATTTCATATATTTAAACTGTAAAAATGCATACATGGCGTAAATAAATAACCATCCTTATTTAAAAGCACTGTAAAGAATACTGTATCAACGTTATTAATAAGCTATATTATATAACAATAATAATATTATCAACAATGACAGATCAATTAATTAACAAAAGTGTGACAATAAGCTGTCGTAAAACTAATTTAATATCTGCGAGCAAACAGTTTATTTGCCGATACTCGGCGCCAGCTGTTCCGACGAGGGCCGCGGACAAAGACGATTCCGAAAGCAGATACGACATAGGTTTTTATTTTAAAAAACTAACCAGAAACATTGATTTTATTAAACCAGAACTTGGGTACTCTCACGATTTTATATGTAGTACCGCATCACTTCTATTACAATTAATTATAGTGCACAAAATTAATAGAAACTGATGAATAAAATCAATAGCCAAATTATTATACAATATAAAGTGTGTTTTTATTTAGGTTCCCATACATACAAATACTGATATCCTGAGCTAATAGGCCGATTGTGTATTTCTCAAGACTATGTAACTCTAATCAAAACTGACGAAGTTTATTAATATGTATGTAAGTACTGAATGTTTGGTGAAAATCCAACCATACCTTCATGTACACATTTATAAACTAGTTTAACACGAGTCATCAATATGTTTAATGAAGTAACATAGTTATTGAATACGGAAGTTTTTAAAATCGTATATAGCTTCTCAGAAATTATTAAACTCATATTAAAAATTAAATATTGACTTAGAAACATGTTCAAAAAGAAGATCTTTAATGCTATTGAAACCAAAATCAAATTGATAAATGAGCGTGTCAACGTTTCGCGTCTGTGATTTATTACATTTTCATCTATGAGGTATTGCAGGGATACAAATTTTTGTTACATCATCGATCGGCTTCTGAATAGAGGAGGTCATTTTATCGACGCAAAGAAAGTAATTAAATGACTTATTCTACTTATTTTTCTGTTTTTATTTTTGTGTCTTGCTTAACAAATGAGCTATGACATTTAAAAAAAAAAAATTGGATTTTTTTATTAAATTTTGCCAAAAAAAAATTATCATTAAATTGATTGTTTACAAGTACTTCTTTCTTAGCTGCCTAGCCAAATTATGACTCTTAAAGAAAATGGCTGTCTTGAAATATTATATAGTATTCCTTTTACTCACGGCGGCAGTTGGCAAGGTCACCAATAAACCTTTAACTTAAATACTTGTAATTTTAACGACACTTTAAAGCATAAGCCACAAAGTGAATTCATTGTCTTGATAAAATACATTAGTTTTATGAAGTTCTTCATATCTTCCCTTACCAGAGAGATTGCCTCCCGTCGGTTCCATCGACTTTACCCTATAGCGATTACTATAGCTTAAATATCCAAATAATGGTCTAATGTCATGTGCAACTGTAAATTGATGTCCTCTCAGACAAAACTATTAGGTATTTATTCAAATCTGCTGAACAACTTAGTTGTTTATTACCTTCTACAAATTTTATGTAATATCACGACGCGCTATAAAATAATAAGGTATCGCAGAATTCATAAAAATAAGAAAGCTAAAATAATCTATAAAGTCACACAAAATACCATAATATCAAAAACAGCCAATACCAAAATGTAAGAAAGCTCCTTGGAATCGTTAAGTACGGAGCTTTACCGGACAAATTCCTTTAATACGACCTGGCCGCGGTCCCTTGGTTATAAATATAAGAACATCTAATGCCATCATTCGGTGCGAGTCAAAGCGATCTCTAACGGAGATTTGGTTCGATGTCACTGATCGTATATTGTCGCCCGAGATGACTCCGATAGCGATATGATAATATTAGGTAAAGGCTTTCTTTACAAGCGGAGCGTAAACATTTACGGCGTATAGGAATATTTCCTGTAACATAGGTAAGTGAGTTAGAAGAATACCAGATTTAATAATATCAGATTGCACATGGGTAAAAGAAAGTGTTGGTTAAACCTTGAGCTAGGGGAATTATTTCAATCGTTAAATCCTGAAGGAACAAAACAAGTTACTAAATCAAATTTCAATAAAGTTTCAATAAATTTCATAATAATTATTAACAAGATATCTTTATCATAGCTTAATTATGGCATATTTTTATCATGCTTAACTATTTAAAAGTTAAATGTTTTAACTTTATGTGATTTTAAACTGCACACAAAATTTATAAATATATTAAACGACAATTTATAAAAAAACATACTAATTCACAACACAAATGACAAACTAGACTTAAATAATGAGAGTGATTGATTTAGATAGTTATAATAATAAAGACTTACAACAAAGGCATTCAATTACGGTTTTTGTTAATTACTGTAAAAGTAGTTTACAGGTTTAGAAAATAACAATTCTGTCTTCTTTCGATTTTACTTCGACTTAAAGCATTGTAAATTCCTCTTAAAAATGTTTTGCTCAAGAGCAACATTGCGATATTACATTTCGCATGAATGATATTTAAAAAGTTTAAATTAATGGAACTAATAAATTAAATCAAAACCTAAAACCGACTATACTTGTTGCCGTAGCTTAATTGGATAGTACCTGTATGCATATATAGGTATAAGCTTTATTACTAAATTTAACTGAGATATATTAATTCATGTTTTTAATTCAATACATAAAATACACAGCGCCAACATGTTCTCTATCTTATCTGATGTCATTTATAGGATTAGGGCTAGATGAGACAGATATCGAATAGATGGGTGGTTGGACACCAAGGAATGTTTGAGAGAAATCGTTCAATGAATTTCTAGCTTTGTTTTTATGTTAATTAGTAGGAACCAGTTGAACGGGCTTCGTAGGCAAACTTCCGTCAAAAATGTTTGATATATCGTCGCACTATGTGAGTCCCAGTGACGTTCTTCCTTGTCTTTTAATAGGAAATAGAAAGAGAAAAAGCGTTTCGAAATGTTTAACTAAGCTGAGTGAGAACTTAAAGATCATTTTAACAAACAAATGTAACGATCGTCAATACTTCATTATTACCGTGCATGGTGCAGCGATTAAGAGAACTTAATGGTGTTAATGTGGTCAGTCAACATTTTTGTCTGAAATACAGATTTATTAAGTAGTTATACTAATTATCTGCATCATCTACCTCAGACAAACATTTCAATATTATAGGCAGTGCTCTTAAACTTCGAAAACATTTAATGGTTTTTAATGTTTTCTAAGGTTGCTTAAAAGATACAAAATATTTATTTATTTATTAAAAACTTCATGCACAATTGTATAAAGGCGGACTTAATATCCAGGGAATTCTCTACCAGTCAACCTTGGGGTGATGTAGAAATGTTGGTAGATGGTTGTAGGTAGGTGGTAGGTGGATGTAGAAATCGTATTTTTTAGGATATAGGGTAGAGTTTCCTATGGATAAAATTAATTATTTCACAGCTCTCATGACTATTATCAAGTATATTATTACTTTTTGAATTTCTAACACAACATTAAAAGTAAATGATTTGACGATAGCAATGTTTGACGTCAAAAGTTGTTATTTCATACATTTAGTTTTTTTTTAATTTACTCAATACTCAATCAATTGATTCAATCAATCAATCAGCCTATCATAGTCCACTGCTGTACATAGGCCTTTCCCAATGTGCGCCACAGCACCCGGTCCTCTTGCCTTCCGTATCCAGTTGATTCCATTAGCCAATACCATACCGTGGACGCATGATTCATGACAATGTTAAAATACTAAAATCTTCTTTTTGTATATATACTATTTTCACTTTAAATATAGTGTTGGTTTTATTTCAATAAATGAAATGCATACAAGTTTTTAAATTATATATTACTGGCCCGCGTTAGTTGCCCGCAACTTCGTTCGCCTGGAAGTTTGGGTGAAATCTTTAACACAGGAACCGTATTTTTTTCCGGGATAAAAAGCTTATATGCTATTCAAGACTATAATCTACCTCTGTGCCAAATTTCATCCAGATCCGCGACCCATGCATCTTCACAAACTTTCTGCTTTATAATAGTAGTAAGATTGTATTAATGTTTGCTTTTAAAATAACTAAACGTTACCTTAAACGATTTTCTGAACTATATAACAGTAGTAGTATTAGTGATTAGTAGAAGTATATAAGACGAAAGACTGATAAATTATGCAAGAAATGAATGTGGAAGTAATTTTAAGGCTCTGTTCGAACATGGTGGTCCTTCTAACCGCAAACTGGATAACTAATGACGGGGAACAAAAACCGCTATTCTAGATACACGAGGATTACGTTGGATGGTCATTGATCACTTTTTTTACTAAGAGAACGAAAATAAAGTAAATATTTAAAAAAACAAGAAGATTGGCCATGTTGGTAAGACCAGAAGTCGGAAAAACTTGTTTTTTTTTTCTAATAAAGTAATGCTGAATAACAGAAAGTATAATTATGGCAATGCGTAACTGTAGATCCATAACATGCCGTAAGAAAAAAGCTGTAATCATAAACCTGTCTAAAGGAAAAAATGTCCAAAAAATTTCTAAGATTGCACTCTATTGTGTTGTTCTCATTGTTCATAACGCTATAACGTTAAAGACATAAATCTTTTTTTTGGAGTTTACTCCTTAAGAATCGATTTTCATATAAGGCGCCCGGTATGAAAAAAATATGAAGAGTAAAATTTAGTGATCGTAGGGCAGCGTAACGCTTTAACGCTTTGTTGTGCTTTTTGTGCTTTATTGGAGTTTACTCCTTAAAGAAAGACGCATGTAATATGTGTATTTAACTTTATGTTATAAATATGTATATGGAATATATACTATACAGCGTCTAGAAATGACGTATATATATATAGAAGAGTACTTTACTAACTTTTTACAACTCTACGACGACTAATGACTAGATGGTAAGTCCGACACTTACCGACTCTAGTCGTTACTCGTCGTAGAGTCACGTACATTTTTTGGCTATCAAGTATCCGGCGTCCGTCCGGTCTTGTCTGGCCGCAGAGGCGCGTGTCAATATGAGCGCAACGTTTTTTGTATCTTGCGGTTTACACCGGATTTCGGTTTGTCACCATTATCTGTTTGTGATTCTCTTAACATCCTTTAGTTTGACAGCTTTATCTAAAAAACTGTTAAAATAGATTAGTTTGATTGTTCGAAATCAATAACTAAGTAAACATATATTTCGTTCATTCGTGACTTATGTTTAATGATATATGCATTCTATATTTGTAAAACAATATTAATAAATTGACATTTTATTGACTCCGTATATGTATGAAAGAAGTTTAAATTAAATGACAACCAAAAAATTACCTCGGTATTAGATAATTCCTTTATTATACCCCTATTAGTTATTTCCTTTAATATGGATTTATCAACGAACAAAATGTAATACAAACAATAAAAGTGAAGGCGTACAAAGCTTCTGATATCAATTGTATTATAAAGATTAAAAGTAAAACACTTGCGATACCTTACTTGACTTTTCCTTTTTAACCCCCGACACAAAAAAAAGAGGGGTTGTATGATTAGTTTAAAGTGTGTATCTATCTACCTGTGCGTCTGGCTTTCTCATCACAGCTCCTAAAAAAATGGAACGATTTTGATTTTTTGTTTGAAAGGTGACTTCATTAAAAGGTTTCTTGGCTATAATACAATAAAATGTTTAGCCGTTTGAAGATCATCAACTCTTTTAATCGTTGAAGGGCTTTTTAGTCTGGGGTATTTTAATTGTTTTATTTATATTTATTCGTACAGGTATCATATTCAACAGAAGAAATACAACCGCCTGTCGGTTTAGCAGTGGTTTAATCGCGATCTTCTGTAAGCGCGATTCCAGTTTGAACAGAACGCTACTGTGCTCTACCTTCCCAATAAAACATTTTTATATTGAATGTACCAAAACTCTTTAAAACAATATAAAATATAACCTGTTGTATGAAGCAACGGGCTCATTACAATGCAGACATTGAAATATTTTCAAACTGTTTAAGACGTTCAAACAAGATACGAACAAGCTTCAAAATGTTTTATATGAAGTGGGTGTGTCAGTCATCATTCACTCCGCTGTACATGTCCATACACGGTCATAAACTAGCCAACGCCTACGTTTGTGAGCATTTTACAGACGGCCCGAGCGACTCACACAATGTTACCTCTGTTCTCAGGAATCAAAACAACGCCTCTACAGTTCCTCTTTTCTACATGTCCACTCATACATGTCTCGTGGTCATCCTTCCATGAATGACAACAATAAGGTATTATTAGGTAAGTTTAATTTTAATTAATAAGATTGGATGTTTCCGGCCATGCCCTAAAATTATCACTATCACTGTCAATTATATTCAAAATATCAGTTTTTTTTTAATATACCGAGATGCATGTTACATATTCCTTATATCTATTGAAGTTACAAATGAGACAAAGTGTGTATACAAAGTAAATAGTCATGAATTATATTATAAGTATAGAAGGGCAAGGTAATAGAAATATCTACACTCACAGAAAAATATTACTTATTGTCAGGTGCGGGCGGAGGGTGCATTCATTTGACCTATGTATATCCTGGTACTGATTAGGTGTACGGTTTTTAGACACTCAGCGTTCATAAACTACAAAGTAATTTTTAATTTGGAAAGCAAGATGCTCTAACCAGCTAAGCAAACCGAAGTCTGTATAAGAACCTAAAAATCCCATACGTCGTGACTGTCACCGACTGTCACCTATTTGATCTTCGTAGGAATAAAAGCATAATCATCATCAGTATCATTTAAGCCATAAGACGTCCAATGCAGGACAATACATAACTCCTTCAAAAACTTCCAAGAAGACCGATTGGAAGCGCTTTGCATCCACCGTCTACCCGTGATCTTTATAATATGTCAATATCATCCGTCCATCTTGTAGGGGTGAACGTCCTAGCATAATATAATATACATAATCGTAACATATATACACTAGCCTTGTCCAGCATTCTCTAACAATTATAGATTAATAGCACCAAACAACGGTTATTAGTGGTTTATTGGGTTAACTAATCAATGTATTAATTAAGCATTAAACAAAATTAAATTATGCCTAGAAAGATCAACATTGTTGACGAGAAAATTCTGTTTTTAGGCAAATTTTTAAAGAATTATAGATACATAAGTCGATTTTTGCTAATATTCTTGTCTCTTGTGCTCTTTCCGTCCATGATTTTTAACAAATAACCGACTTCAATAAAAGAGAGAGTCTGTCCGTTTGTATTTATTTATGTATGTATGTTAAGCACGTTTTGTATGTATGTCCTTACAAGTTGTTCATAGATTTTAATGATTTTGTGGTATAGGTTAAATCTGAATAGCGGTCGCCAAGCATTGAAGTCCGATATTCCTTTTTCAAAAGCTAATTATTTATCTTAAGAAGTGGATATACATATTTTCTTTCCGCTACAAGTGAGCTTGCTTTATTTCGTTCTAATTGTGGCCGTGAGTTAAGTAGGGCCCGTTAGGCAGGGTGTATCCTTCACTACCTGCCAAAAAGTGACTGCGATAATGTATGCCCGGACGTCATATAGGTAAAGAGTTTCATTAAGAGGGTACCCGTAAGCAATATTGCAAGCACACACTGGGATTTTTTGTGCAACAAAAACTTTGTAAACCAATGCCTCGCTCATCCATTTTAAGGACACAGAATGGTACGGTAAATATTTTAGTGTAATATTATTATATATTATAGTAGCTATAGCTACCCTGTTGCTGTCGCTTAAGAATATGCAATAAAAATAATAAAGCTATCCTATCTCTCAAGTTGGACCAAACTGCACAGATTGTGCAAAATTTTATGGAGGGAGCAATTTCAAAGGGGGAAATTTCAACAAACAAAAAGAAGTTTTTAATGTCAGTATCTTTTTTTAACCTCTTTAAGGTAAAGTCAGACGCTGATTGTAATAAAGTTCCACTTTTAATGTACATACATACTTAATCGGTGGGACATAATAGACATGATTACCACTTTGAACGTGAGAACTTTAAAAAAGATATGTGTGAACTGCAGCTTAAAATTAATTTAAATCGCGCTATATTGTAGTAATGGGGGGAGGAGTTGCTCGCGTCCGTAGGATTTACCATCTTTCCTGATCCACCCTACATGTACTCCCCGGGTGGTGCTAAACGAGCAACAACGCCGAGTATCGAGCGGCGATCAACAAACTCGACTAATCAAAGGCAAGAAATGGCCCCTGAATTTCGGCACATCTACCAGGCTTGGCTTAATTTTCTGGCCTCCGAGGAAGAAAACCTCGCTACAAAGAAATATAAATAAATAACTCCAATCCTAAGGTGGGTAACGTGGCGACAGGATGCATGGCTGGTAGAAAACCAGTCTCTAGCGCCAACCTCAGTGGAACGGGCAACCACTGTTGTATTTGCCTTCTCCTGGGAATTGGCGTCCCCTCAGGTACCAACTGTTAAATCGACCTTACTCGTGGGAATAGAAATGAGTGCACAATTGAACCCTATAACAAACAATCAAAAAACCAATACAGATAACAATAAAACTCTAACACAACAAATTTTCTATAAGGGTATGTTTGAAACTAGACCTAGAGCAATATCACTTGGTGACTATCCAAATACAAATTCCACCTCACAAGACATAGCTCGAGAACCCAGTGGAAGCAACGATGACCATAACTGGAAACAAGTCACAGGAAAAAAGAGACCTAATTCAAGCCCAGAAGGCAATGGTATTCAAAAACAAACCAAACTGGATACATACTGGCTGTCCCAAAGCCAACCAATACCAACTACGAATAGATTTGCTAGCTTAGAGAGTGACAACCTAGAAGCAGAACATACTTCTGCTCCTGAGAAGTCAAATAGGGTTTATTTGACTTAAATACAAATAAATAGCCAATATCAGACGTACAAAGACGCTCTAATAACCAAACCAAACCAAAACTACAAGACATATCACACGATGCACCCCGATGGCTGTGCTCACGCTGGAAGTGCGGTACTCATAAAACTTAACATAAAGCATCATGAAACAGTACATTATTGCACAGAGGAAATTCAAGCAATGGATGTCGTCATTGAAGATTGGGCAGGACCATTTACAGTATCTACTGTTTATAGTCCACCTAAACATAAACTTAAGCTAAAAGACTACGAAAAGTTTCATACTAGGTCACAGATTTTAGCTTGAGGAGATTATAATGCAAACATCATTTCTGGGGCTCACGTACCATAACTACGAAAGGTAGACAGGTAGTAATGGCAACAGAGAAATTAAATCTTGATGTTGGTTCCCCTGGAGAGCCCTCCTGCTGGCCTACAGACAGGAATAAAATACCAGACTTGCTTGACTTTTAAATAACTAAAGGAATCGCTAATAATTTTCTAACAAGCAAAACGAGCACCGAACTATCCTCCGATCACTCCCCAGTAGAAATGACATTAAAAAGGAAAGTTACAGTAATACCTAAGCCATGTAACACACAAATAAAACTGACTAGGAGCTGTTCAGACAACTGCTGGTAGAAAGCTTGGATATACAAATTCCTTTAAAGACGAACAACGACATAACGGAAGCAGTTGAATAATTCAATAGCTGTGTTCAAGAATCTGCTTGGCTTGCTACTCTAATTGCCATAAATTCGCATCATAAACAAGAGTGTCCTAAATCTATTCTAGAACTACTAGCTGAAAAACGAAGGGTCCGAAAAAAGTGGCAAAGATCAGGTTATCTGCTGATAAAAAACATCTAAACTATTTACAAACAAAACTAAAAACACAACTACAAGATAATAAAAACCAAAATATCCAAACACTCTTAAAAAACTTAGATGCAACAGCAGAAACAAATTATTCTTTATGGAAAGTCACTAAAAAACTTAAACGTCCTGTTTCTAACCAACCTCCTATCCGTAAGAGTAACTCAGAATGGGTTCCAGTGATGCAGATAAAGCTGACACGTTTGCTGAACACCTTAAACAGATCTTCATACCAAATCCAGATATGCGCTCCACTAAAATTCATGAAGTTACCTAATTATTAGAAGAAACCCACCAACTAGATCCTCCCATAACTAAGTTTACAAAGGAAAAAGTAAAAACAGCGATTAAGGCGCTAGACCCAAATAAAGCTCCTGGATACGATCTCATAACAGGCAAAATTCAAAGATAGCTGCCCAACACTGTACCTGCTATTCACAGCCGACCTTCCAACGACCGAGGGCGTGGTCACTGGAACATTTGCTGATGACACAGCAATTCTTTCGGTGGACACTTCACCGGACGCCGCAACACAAAAACTTCAAACTAGTCTAGATCATATATCCAAATGGCTCAAAGACTGGCGAATCAAAGCCAACGAAACTAAATCCATCCAGGTGCCTACAGTAACAAGAAAGAAACATGTCCCCCTGGCACTCTAAACGGAATACCCCTCCATCAAGAGAATCACGCCAAGTATCTTGGAATATATCTTAATCGACGTGTAATTTGGAAGAAGTATATATTAACCAAGCGGTTGTCTATGGGCCAACAGGTACGCACAATGTACTGGCTACTAAATAACAAATCTCAACTCTCACTTCAAAACAAATTGTTGTTATATAAATCGTAATAAGGCCTATATGGACATACGGCCTGCAACTGTGGGGCTCAGCGGCAAAATCAAATATTGAAATTACTCAAAAGTTCCAGTCAAAAATACTAAGAATAATAACGAACGCACCTTGGTATGTCTCGAATAAGAGACTCCATCACGACCTCTGCATCAAAACTGTAACAGAAGAAATTACAGAAAAGACAAAAGCGTACAAAGGGAGATTCACAAAACATCCAAACAAGCTAGCAGTAAACCTGATGAACACCCAAACAGTCGCTGGAAGACTAAAGAGAAAGATTCCTCAAGACCTTATTTGAGAGGCAGTCAGAAGAAACGGGGCAGTCACTGGACAGCTTCCTTACAAACCCGTTAATAGTATCAAACATATTGTTGAATATCTGCAAGAATGATAGATTGCAATAATAATAATTTAAAAAAAAATTGTAGTAATAAGTGAGAGATACTCCGAGCTAGTGAAACGAATGAATGGGCAAAGTTGGGTAAGGCAATCACGATTCACGTTTGCTAATCTATCATGTAAAGCACGATATTTATGTGGTTTTATTAAGAATATGTGGTTACTTATACTACTTTTTTCACTTGTGAATCATCATTTCAATCGTGCCGTCAATGTCAGAGTATTATATATATCTACATATAATGGACCGGAAAATACTACAATTTTTGGGTAGTTGACGTCACTGAATAAATATTTTTCTATGAGCAATTCCATACAAGGTTTTCCTTCTTTGAAGGAGAAGACTCGGTTCTAAGAAAAGTTAGGTTATCAATTCGTATTCTTTTTACTGTGATTAAGTCACACAAATAAAGCCCCACGTGTAGATTTAATCCGTAATACTCAAAGCAGCGTTATGGGTACGATCACCAGTTGGCATGGTTCCCATAATTAAGCTGTGCAGTCCTAATCCCTACGTCAACCATGCACTGCTTGTGCATGCATGAGGCAGGGGTTAATAGTTGATTCTACCTTTGTTATTTACTCATGTGCCACTTCAAAGTATCTACTAATTTACCTATACTTTTCTATTTCACTAAGGTAGCAAATAAGGCACGCTTGATTTAAAACCGTCAATATAGCCTATGAACGGTTGCAACATCAGAGGTGTGAGGGGTGTTATGTAACCTGTTGTTTCAAAACAAAATATAATAATATAAATATTAATAAAATAAAATATTTGGCATTTTTTTAAATACTGTCACAGCCATACCTACATATTTGTTTATTTCAACCGGTATTTTCCTTAACCAAAAACTGGGCTTAATGTTATTTTGCGAAATGATAATCATACATCGATAATACCTTTTGAGCTGTCACTTTGAAACCCTTTTCGCTGAAGAGGAGTGGTTAACAAATGTGCCGCTGAGAACAAACTACTTGTGAATCATTAGCCATGATTTGCTTTATCGCTTTCAGGGTCTGCATACCAAGTAGGCTTATTGCCAATGATGATTCAGTCCGTTGGTTTTAGTCACCAGAGTATATAATACAAAATGTTTGTAGTCCGATATACCTCTGATAAAATCTACCACATGTGTACACGATTTAAATTTTAAATTACATTATTAGTACGACTTTTCGAAAAATACAATGACTAATGATACTTATATTTCCAATAGTCATAATGTATAATAACTTATTTTATTAAATGTAAAGTCTTTAATCCATCAAAGGCTACATGATACAGATTTGTATCCCCAATTTCAACAAATAATTTTGCCAAAAAGTGATTTCTACTCTCACTACCGGTGCGTTGCGCATATATAAACGAATACTTTGTAATATTTGTTTTTTAATAATCACAACACTACACCGCTTGCCACGCTTCCAGAAAAAGATAAGATGCAGTGTTGCTAAATCCTGAATTAATTCTCACTTTAAACTCATTTGAAAAGTCTCTTATACATCCTTAAACAAAGGAAAGAATTAGTGGACTTTTTTTCTTTTGGTTTATAATATTAATCTTTTGTCATGCTTCCGTCTAAAAATGAAGCCCCTGAAAAAAATCCTATAAAACCCGAGTGCTACTTATTTCGCACAGAATTTTGTTAAGCAAGTAACTTCCATCTGAATAAAATATAAATAATAACAACCCCAAGTGCAACAGAGAATCATGTAACTAAAGTCTACACCACAAAATAAAGGGTTGTTATTGCTTACATTCAAAACATTATCTCAAAGTTTACCAAAAAGAGCCTTTTCAACCACTAACCAACTTGATACTCACTAAACTGCCTTAAGATAATACGTATCGAAACCCTTTAGAAGGGTGCGGGCAAGAGTCAATATTTGCAAATATAAGACGTTATTTAGATGCAAGACACGATCTTCTGGCCTGAGAGACGGCCATTCGGCCTTCTTATGCAAATCTTGCCATATCTCTGACTATTCGCTAAGAGGTTTATTTGGCAACGTACTTTGAAACTCCTCAAAGGCGGGTGTATTAAATTTTTCATAACTGCCCACTTCACTTGGAGTGCGTATATTATACTTGCTGCATTTTACGCTAGTTTTAAAATTTACGATGCAAAACTTTCGTGCTGAAAATTTAATCGGATTTTTTAAATAAAATAATATAAACGTATACGGTTTTAACATTGTTGTAACTACCACTGCACGTTAAAAAACACGCCTTAAAATATAATACTGTTTAATAGTCCTCTTTTAATCTTATAGAAATTGTTAGATATGCCACAGTATAACGATGTTTCTAAAAGAATATGATTACATATTCTTAAAAATTGGCCGCATTACAAGAAAAACACGTACGCTTTTGGTTATCAACGTATATTGTCAGCGGCATTCAATTAATGCTGAGAAAGGCGTTTAAAACTGAAAAAGTGAATTTCAATCTCACATTTTTATGAAGAGATAAGATATTTTGATAAATGGACGCTTTACTGCTTTTGATGCTCCTGCTGCTTAATTAAACTATTTAATTGAGATTCTCAAAAAAAATGTACTGTTGCCTATCTATCTCTATGTATCTAAATGAGGACAGACATTTCATATTTCGGTCGAATCTTTCGGTAAAAAAATATATACATATGTATATTCTATAGATACAATCAGACCTTTTTTCCAACGAGATAGACAGAAACAAACGTTAATATTTACACAAAAAAGTTCCTTCATACATTAAACAATGTCTTCATATGAATCTTTTCGCGTGCTTCTTTCATACTCACGATTTTGCAAACCTTACATTAACATAATAGGTAAGAGCATCCAGAATCACACAAGAAACTCGTGACACAATAGTATCTCTGCATCTGATGCGTCAACATTACATACCTTGGGGAATTATTAATATAAAAATACACACACTAATCTATGAAGATTATCTATCTCACGATTCTCAAAATAACGGCAAAATCCTTTAGCATTTGACCCTACCTGCTTGTACAATTGAATTAGACCTTTGCATGTCTAACGGCAGTAAAACCTGTAGCATCCAAAATAACGATATCAAAACATTTCAACAGCCTTTGTTGTTGTCAAGGGTGAGAAGATAAGTTAATAGTATAATGACATATTATTGCTCCCTCTATGCTTATTCGGCTATTTCCACGATCTAAGTTTCATAATTTATAATTTGGATATGGTTTCCTGATTGTCTCTAATCGGAAGACATACGTTTCAAAGTTGCTTAACTGAATGGCTTCTCTTAAAATTGTTGTCGAGAAACAATCGTGTTGTTATTATGTTTATGGTTTAATGTCAAAATAAAATGTTTTCTCTAGTTGTGAGCACGTCATTAATTCCAATATTATTTACATTATGGTGCGTGACTACATATTTTATGTAATTTGAAAACGTTTCTGTAGACCAATGTGTATCAATATTTTTATTCTATTAAAATATTAATCCGTTTATTTACTTTATACATATACATTCTTGTAGTTATTTGTTTTTTTGTGTACCTAAGTGAAGGTTGACTTAATATCTTGCTTATTAAAAAGAAACTACAAGTAGAAAAATATTCATACGTATGTAATTTTAAGTAGGTATATTAATACTGTCTTGATATGTGGGTTATTAACTTAGATATATATTATACGAAACCACATACTTGTATGTAACAAAAAAACGTTTATCTATTGTAAGTGCCATAAAGGAATCAAACAATCTTTAAAATTGTCAAGAGTAACTGACACATGGTTTAATGTAAGAGCAATAGGTTTAATTATGCCATCAACATCTTGAAACTTGCACTAAGTAAGTTACAGAAGTACTGTTTGTCTCTTACTAAGTATTTATTTGCGCAAGAAACTAATAATAAACTGGATAGCTCCGAGGGTTGAGACCGGTATCACGGGCCTGAATTATTCGTAGTGAATTATTATGTCCATTGTAATAAATAAGAAATAATTTATTTGGCCTTGAGGCAGTTGTAGGTTGTCTGAATTTGAGATATACGTTATAAAAACACATATAGCTTTGTGTGTAACCACCAAGACTTTTTAGAGTAAATATAATATTTTTTCAACAAGACAGCTAAAAGTAAACCTAATCCTAACCTAATAAATATTAAATGAATAAACCAGACTTTTTAAGGTTTTAACTTATGTTCTATAGCATCTTCACTTTTATTTATTTCAATCTCAAAGATGAGACATTGTACACGTAATCACAATTTTAAGAACTTTTTGTATTACAGAAAATACATACATGTCTTACTTATCGGGAGGCCATATTTTTGATGGCTTCGGTTTGGTTCTTTGTAACCTTATCGATACCGTTATGTAAAACTGAAAATATACAGTTTAGTTACACTTGCTAATCAGCAGAACAATGCAAACGGTCTAATTTGCAAGTAGTATGTGTCATAATTTTCTAGCATAGTAGTGTGATACAGTCATTCTAGTAATATTCCCATGTGATTTTTTTTTCAAATTTCTCTTTTAATTTTTGTATATTAGCAACTCACTTAAGGTCTAGTAAAATATGTTCTATTTGGTAATCTAGAGACATACATACATCACATTTTAATTTTAGACTCGATTGATAGATCATTAATATCAGCGAACACAAGAAAAAATGCGAATAAGAATAATACAACAAGCATGTATTTCGGTATCAAATAACACAAATGCTATAAACATTACAGTCTCACACTACAATACATTTCAAGTTCGCACTTTATCTTTAAGTAATTCAAAGCTAAATGCATTGATATTTGTGTGTTATAAATTCTTGCATATTGCAAAATTTCCACCAAATAGACCTCAAAAGCGTCTCTGCAGGACGTTATCCTCACCCTTGTTTGAACTAAGTTTTTTAATTTTCTTCATAAAATCTATCCTTTTGAGCGTACTAGCGGCATGGAAAGTTTTAAACGCATTTCTTCTTTGAATAGTACTTAAATAAAGGTTTGCACAGGCCTAAAATTGGATCGCATATAGTTGAGACCTGAATAAATATTGACTTTAAACTTTCTGTCACTGCCTCCCTCGACGCTCCAAGGATGGACTATTATTACAAGTCACAATATAATCTTGTTCTTGATGTTGGGAAATATTTTTTTATGTCCTCGGCACCATAGAGATGAATTAGTACCTAGTGAAATTGAAATTAGGGCTCGTAGTAAAGTACAACTTCTCTCGTTTAATTAGTTCTACTGTTCTTATTAGTGAATTTGTTTCATTTTAATAATGCTAAGCCAAGCGCAAGACAAGATACTCAAGTTCTGGTACTGGCACGCTGTGTAAATGTTGAAATCTTAACTTTACCAACGATTATCTGTCTCATAAAATCGTATCGTGTTTTGTGCTTTTATTGTTTTTATTTCTTCTAAAATATTATAATGAAATGAAGATTATTTACCGTAACTGGTCCATGCACAATCATAGGATTGCATATCTTATTAATATTATAACGGCGAAAGATTGTGAGGATGGATGAATGGAATTTTGTTACTTTTTCACAAAAAAACGGCTGAACGGATCTGCATGAAGTTTGGCAAAGAGATAGATGATAGTCTGAAATACCACATAGGTCAATTTTTATCCCGATAAAATGTACGGTTTCCGTGGGATAGATTTCTTAAAAATTTCCACGGGAACGAAGTCGCGGGCAACAGCTAGTCTTCCTATATTTTTGTATTACCAAAATATATACCATTTCCACGTGCACAACGAACTAAGCTACGACGGTTTTTGGATACACTCTTATAATGTTACTAATTATATACTTATTTATATGAACTGATTTATATCAAGTTTATATTACAAGACTAGTAATGAAAATAATAATACCTATTGTTGTAAATCGATCCATTATAAACAGGATCTAGAATCCAATATTAGTCTCTAACTGCCACTGAACACCTTTTCTGGCATTGATATTGCAATATATAACTAATGTGACTCAAATGGTAGCTTGGACTGTGTGATTGTGGAGACTATAGTGCGGTAGTTTTCCTGAAACAAAGAAGGCATGACTCGTGTTTAAATTAAGTTGAGGTTGTAGCATTTTGCTAGAAAGAAAGATCTTACATGTTTAAACATTCTAACATATGCGACTTTAGTCAATATTATTCACATGCAAATTATCATTGTAATTATTGATGGGTAAAAATAATTACATATACAATTCAATAATGTCCAATATGTCCATACTAACATTTATTATAATGTCTAAGTTTTAATACCATTTAATGATGTCAAAGTTGTAATTCATTTTAATAATGTAAAGTTTTAATTGTATTCAGGCATGGTCATTCATAATATATTTCACGCAACAGAACTTTATAGGATATATTACAATATGTACAAATTGAGTTACTAAATAGCTCCAACTACATCAGCAACTCTAATGTAGTTGGAGCTATTTAGTAACTCAAACGTGAGAATATTTGTGTAAGTACGCAAAAATCTCACCATGTTAAATTCACTTTAAGAGAGAAATTACTAATATGAAAGATTTAAAATTTTATAAGGAAATATAATAGGACAAATGTGAGCTGACATAACTGGCAAAAAAGTTGCAACTTGTGTCATATTTTCATTAATTTTAACGAGGATAAAGTCTTAAAAATGTTGAGCTACTATAAATTAATACATAAATTATAAAAATGTTAAAAGGTGAATTTTTACATTTAAATTCTAAGTATAAAATAAAGCAAAAGAATTTTTTACTCGAACACGCCAATCGCTATATCCACATATTCCACATACCCGATTTTTTTATTGCATTGATGGCCGGGGAGAGGCTTTATTGTGTTGTGTATTTTTGTACATTCAGTAACATTACGAATGAGCAAAATGTTTACGTGGTATTTTTCAAATACCACGTAAACATTTTGTAATACAATTAGTCCATGCCTGCATAGCTCTCTATCTAAGAATGTGTTCTGTCATTTGTACGAAGACAACGATCGCCGCCGGTGCAGGCGGCTCACAGTCTGTAATATCGTCGGGTCATATTAGCACTGAATGACACACGTACACAACCTGCGAACTGAATTAGAAATGAGAATTATTGATACGAACACCATTCATTTTATTCGATTGAGACATTTTATACAAATCATTACACAAATTACTTAAAATTTTGTTAAATGACTTAGACTTAGTTTAAAATCCATTGAGTATCTACCTTATTTTCATTCTCTTTATTATATTTGAAATAATACTTTACTCGTTACTTCAGAACTAAAGTCGCGTATATGCATCACAATATTTACAATATATTGTCGAAACCCTTCAGTACTGTTTTGTCTAAAAATGTTAGTTTAGATATTGTCTGAATACAAATTTCCAATTAAAAATTTCAAGACGTTTAATATTGTTGTATTTGGTGGGTTTCGTTTACTACTTCTTTCCTATTTTTTGTATTTTTTTTAAGGCTAATTTAACAAAGCACTACTGTTTTCTATGTAAAAATAATATGTAGTATTGTGAAAACATCTTGTTTATTTGATTCTGTAGATTGTCCATCGAAATTTTAATAAACTGTTACCCTACACCTTCTAGAACCTGAACCATATGACAATGACTATGCAATTTCGATCGCTATTATTTCTGGAAATATAATCGCATCGGTGTCGTATCATGGCAACAAAGGTGTTGGACATCTAAATTATATCTAATGATGCGAAACTTGATTGATCTAAACGGTAACCACTTGAAAGATCTTATTTTTTTTAATAGACTGGGTTTGACTGACTCATGCCTTGACTTATTTCATCCATTAATCAGTAAAACCTAGAACCAATTTTAATTATCAAAACTCCACTATCCATTTATTATTCTATCCCTATGTGAAGGGGCACATGGTTCAAATTAGAAGTTATTATTAAAGTACATCATTTGCACTTAACGTTAGGCCACTTTAGAATCTAAAATAAATGCAAAAAAAGTAAATTTAATCATGTAGAATAGGGATCTCATATAAACTATGCTCAAGCCACCATTAAGCAAATTGAAATACAATTCAAATCAAATAATCCTTATCAAAAATGACTTCCACTAGAAGTATAAATTTAAGTTTCCCCATGGAATATTTCTCCAACTTATGTAAATAAGATCTAAAATATGCTAAGGTGGAGTTACTTTTAATAAGTTTTCAAATGCAGTCGGATCGCTACAAGTAGGTGCGAAAGTGCTAACGCGACCACATTTTTCGTTCTACGTGAACTAACTTCAATTTACATAAGAAGTAAATTCCGTGTGATACTTGAAAGAACTACTTTGATATTAAAGTAGTGTCGTGAATAAGTATAGTGCTATTTACATTCAAAGGAGTCATTGTTGTGTAAAAGTGTGCACTAATGACAAGTCATTATAACGTCTATCTCAGTCTTAATAATTACTGAAGATATACGAGCACTCGCAATTATATTACAGGATAAACAAAGCACCCATCTCTTTTAAAGTTTCTCGTTTGTCCTATTTTAAGCTGGGTTACAATTGGCAAGTGTCTTTCTGCGATCACACAATCTACTGTAACTGTTAGTAAGGCCATTTCTCTATCATTTTAAAATAGGCTTTGTTTATTTAGAATAGAGGTTTAGCTACTCAATTCCTCATATTTTATTGACGTGCAATATTTTTTTGGATCCCGAGGTACAACATTATCAATATATTTATAGGCAATTTATGTTTTATGTGGTTTTTATGTCAGAAGGGCCCAAAGTTTTAAGAATTCGCAAACTTACATTTTAGCATTTTGAGTTACATATTTCTGCAGTTGTAACAATATTTGTAAATTTTAAATACAAACACGAATACCGCTACTATCAACTTTATATACTCTAATTTACATTAATAATATTCTATATTGAGAAACAATATACGTCTGGCTTGCACTTAGTACGCCTTGCTTATTTTAACGTCTCAGGCCCTTAAAAGGAAACTACCTTCAGTTGTTGAGCTTCGGTATCAGCATAGAAATCGCTTTTCTTCTCACATAATTTCATGTTATCCACGACCTTATAATGCAAGTCTGTACATAATACTTACTATCCACAGGTCAGTGGAATGTTTGGGTCTGTAATGTTAATAAATTATCCGTTTCACAAAGGCTATTCTTATGGTAATATGGTACAGTCACTACAATGGAATGATTTTAAATTAAAGTATTTACGTTTTGTAATGAAATATATATTATAGGAAAACTAAAGGACATTTTATTTGATACAGCAATACTTGCATGTGATATATTATGTGAGAGATTGAACACGACTGTTCGATGACTAAGTTACAAAGAATTCCAAGCCTAACAATTATTTTTTTTTACAATTCTTTTGATCGTTTTCCGGTCTTATTCACCCATAAATATATAAAAATAAAAAAGGTAAGCTTTTGAAAATAATCTGTGTTATTTTTCGTAATTTTCAAGTTTTTTTTTTCTTAAAGTATATGAAGGCAATTAATAAAACATAAAAAACTTTTACTTCAAAAACCCTTACCCCTTGATTTCATTCAATTACACTACATAGATAACAGGAAATAAGAAGTAAATGATGTTCTATTATTAATGCCTAAACTTGTTGATTGTGAAGTTATTTTGCTACATATCAACTACATTGTAATCAACTACCACTAAAGCAAAATTTTAATGACCATTAATTTACCACAATTCTTTAAGGGGTGCCATAATTTATGTCCGGACTTCATCATTAGACCTCCACATTATTCATATGGGACAATATCGACAATAGACAAATTGAAACAAAAGAAAAAGTAAATGAATCAGCTCAGAAATCTTTTGGTAATGGCAAAGTAAATAATTTATTACATATTCAAATTGGCAAGGTCAGAAACAATTTGCGACACATAGATAATCGGGTTCTTTGGGCTTATAAACATCCAAAAATGCATTATAACACCCCTTCTTCTATAAGTATTCCTACATACAATAAGTACATTTCTAGAGCGGAACACACTAGGTGGCATTCCCCACAGCATCGTACTAAGAGTGTATTGATGTTGTTAGTTATACCACTTACCACTTCCCTCTACCGTTATGCAGTTTGACTTACAAATATACAGTCGAGATGTTTCACTTTAGAGACTTTTGTGTACTTAGGCGAGCCCCAGACGATTCTATTACGATAGCTTTACGAACTGGATCAAATATTGGTGAAACTTCATGACTAAGGAAATGGATTCGGTTTTCTTGGTGGTTTGTTTTGTACTACCAAGGTGGTATAAGTAGATAGTCGACTTGAGGTAAGTGTCCGTGTTTCTAATGTTTTACCAACGCGGTCTTTATTTCATGAAGCGTTGGTGGAACAACAAAAACAGCACTACATATTACTAGTATTTAACAATAATCTACAGTTGATTAGAGGTATTTGCAAAGTTTTCTGATTCCTACCAACCTATCAATCGAGGGTTAACATAGAAATATGTTCAAAGATTGAATGTTACAATACTCCGTCGCGGCAGGACGCTTCACTCCTTAAAAAGGGCCCCCGTCGAGTCTACTACTACTCGGGCAACTAGTCGGGCATCCCCGAAATACAAACGTGAGTAAAACCGTATAGTCTTTCATAAATATCAAAGATTGAATTTCATCGCAGAAGATTTTAACCGATAATTACAAACAACAAGAATGTTTAAAATATGATCTTTAAAACTAATTTTGCTCTAAACAAATACATTGTATGAAAAAAATCAGTTTAGATTAGCTATCTAATGGACTGGTTAGTTAACAGTCGATTCATTAACCACAATGGTCTTAAGCTATAAAGATTCGAAAAATATATAATAATGACTGCAGGGATGGCACACGGTTTAAGTCACCTCCCCAACTGCACCCTTTCGAGTATAGTGAGTTCGACGCTAATGGAACAATTATTTTTATGATTCAGGGATAGATGTTTTGGGTTTGGTTATAGTCTGTGTTCATTGTGATAGTAAATTTGGAATCCTTCATGCCGCACAGGTATGGTATTCGCAGGCTATTTTCTGCAACTTGAGGTCTGCTGTGCGACTATTTTGCGTGACGGGGTGGATGGCTACTATTGCCATCCCAACTCCCCAAGATAATTTATCAAACGTCTGATGTCACCGATGACCTTGGGGAGAATTCTCGCTGACATCAGGTGATTTGCTCGGTATGTGGCCACATTTATAGTCCCGGGTTTTTACGTAGCAAAGAAATCACTGTCTAAATAGGTAGGTATTTAGGCAACAACGCAACGCAAGACACTTTTAATGACAACTGTTCTACTCGACCGCTACAACAAGACTGCGGTCCCGTTGGTGTCGCACGCCAACTCGTAGACTCTGCCGAGCGCCAACTGATGGCGTTTGCGTCCCGTGTTAACAGCAAAGTGTCCGTGTTGGCTAATAATTATTGCCTATTCCGATATATATGTGTCTGTAGCATTTTATATATGTTCACATATGCAGTAGAACGCTATAATTAATTGAAAAATAAAAGTAAAAACGGATAGTTTACTTAATTTGAGGCAGGCTATGTAAAAAGTATATTCAATTTGTTTACTTTAAAGAAGGGATTGATTAGGTACTCGTTCTAACCTGAATTTTTTTTTCAATATTCAAAGTTATTTGAAAAAGTACATATAAGCAAGCACCGCTCCAAGATTTACTAAATTTGAGGATGAAATGGAAATTAAAATCTCAGTAGGTACTTCCTTATCGTAGAAGTATTAAACTAACATCTATGTGCCACTATTAACCAGGATTTGAAAGTCAATGAAATATTTACAAGGAACATATTATTAGCTCCCCAAAAAGGCTTTTCATAAATTTTCGACAACATCTTTATAAGATTCCCACCTTTCAAGATAGGATAGTAATAAAATCACCCTTATACATATTATAGTCATAGCAAAAACCTCTTGAGACCCATCTATTCCGTTTAAGCATTAATACTGTATGATACAATCAAGAGACGCCCCTTAGTTTTACTATTCGCAGGTAATATTATCAGAGATATGACGTTTTATACAAATAAACAAGTTTATTTTCTATAAGACGAATGTTTGGTTCCAGGCTTTTTGAAAATAGTACAACCTATTTTAATGGTGCCTTTTGTTTCATTTAAGTTATGGTACCTTTGGGTTATAAATTTTTTTTCAAGATTTAATGGGAACAATCTATAGATTTAACATTTTTACCTAAATATTTGGATTACATAAGAGACAAGTTATGAATCTCATGGTTTAATGATAGATGTCTGAAAAAATTTAATGTAATTTGGGACAGGAGAATCGGATCAAAGAAAGACATTGTGAAAAGGTAACAGACAAATAAACCATATAAGTTTCAAATTCTTAATATTACTTCGAATGAAAATAGTACCCATACTAAGTCTAACATTACTAGATTTTTTGTTTAACGCACAATCGCGACGGCAGCACGCCTAATCATTACTGTATTATTTTTAATATTATGTAATTGGTAGAGTTCCTTCCAACAAGTGAGCTGTATGCTTGTTTCCTTACCTCTATTACAAAAAGTTAAGATTGAGCCCATATTGTCTTATTTATTTATATTATTATCTTCTTTTTTTTTGTATACACATTACTTAACGTAATAAATGTCACCTCCGAATTTCTTATGAGAATGTTAACATGTTAATAAAACTAATTTAAAAAGGAAACATAAACAAGAAATACGCTGGAATCCCGGATGATCATCGAGGCGCCCAACTGGGAATGTGTCTTCTAAGCTACAAAACATCACAGCCTAAATAGGTCTCTGTTACGGCCCTGCGGCCCTGCTGAGTGCGTTTGCAAAGGCCCCAATAGGACTAGCTCAGCGGGAGCACCATCGTTGTTAGTTGTGCTGCCAATTCAGCTACACTTTGTATGCCATTGAACGTTAATCATATCGTAGTGTTGGAAATGACCACAATCTATGGTAACCGCTTGTAGCCATCGGTAAACATCATAAACAGAAATGTAATTTATAGTTCAAAATTAATTTAGTCTAATATGATACACAAAATAAATGTTTTTATAAGAGTAACATAAAATAACAAAATCTTAACAGAAAAACAATAAAGTGGAATGACATTTCCTTTCATCCATTCATTTCAATAAAGTGGATTGCTTAATAAACAGCTTCAAGCT